>CAWUFW010000789.1:3140000-3607069 GCA_963921515.1 Calotriton arnoldi
GCCTTTCATGAGACTGGGGCTGACGGATGGGATGGATGGTATGTTGTATGTGCATGGTGTGTCTGTGAGTTTGATGGGTTCAGTGGTGTTCGTGTGCATTTATGTTGTTCCGCTCTGTTGCGTCTAGTGTTGTTTGTCTTACATAGGCGTAGTTGTGGGGTGTGTGGTTGACAGGCAGTAGGGGCTACATGGACAGGACTTCAATGGTGTTTCGGTTGTGTGTGATGAGTTGCACAGTGGCTGCCGTGTGGGACTATATTCAGTGTGGCTTGTGCATGCAGACGTGGCTCCTTGGGTGTTGCTATGTCTGTGATGGGTCATGTGGGGTGTGAGTCTGTTGTTCATGTCCGTGTGCACATTGTTCACTTGTTCGTGACGGTGGGCGGTGCTGCGTGTTCGTCTGCTACGTGACATGTCCCATGTGTTGGTCGTGTTATGGTCCTCATGCCTCCAGTAATCCAGCCCTGTCCAGTTTCCCACCTGCAAGTTGTTCGTGCGTGCACTGTACTGGATGCCACATGGCTCTAAGCGGGGGTGCTCCATGTTGCAGGTCTGTGGGGGTGGGGGGTGTTGTGGGTCGTGGGGGTGGCTGGACACCCACTGACACCGATTGCTGTGGACCGTGATGTCTGCCTTTCGGCTGTCGTTGTGCACTGCGGTGGCTGACACGTGGCTGTGGGGTGTGGGGGATGCTCCTCCTTGCTGTGCTGTGGGACTGGGGCCTGGTGTGTGTTGTACTTGGGCTGTCCACCGTCCCACCCACTGCACTTTGTGTTCCTGCCACTTACCTGTTACTTGTCGGTTAGTGCAGCTGTGGCGGACACATGGGTGTGGTGGGTGCTCGTTGTGGCGCTTCTGGCATATTTGGGGACCTGTTGGTGGTTACGTGGCTGGCTTAGTGTACACATGTCCCCACGCATCTTACAGTTGTTCGGTTTGGGCTGTGTGTGGTAGTGTCTGTTGCATGTGTGTGTGATGTGTTGTGTATTGTGTGCTGGACATGGGGGTGTTTGTCCCTGGGAGCTGTGGCATGGTAGTTGCGCATGTGAGTACATAGCGGTGTGCATGGTATACATTAGTTTGTACTTACCAGCCTCCACTCCCCCTGCTAATCCGGCGAGGATCTCCGGATGGATTACGACTCGCACCTTCTCCTCCCACGCTTTGGAGGTCTTAAAGAGCGCGGGATTCCCTCCGCCAGTGACGGCAGCCAGCTCTCTGTTTTTGCCCTCCTTCTTCTTGACCAGGCTCTTGACGTCATTCCAACGTTTGTTAATCTCGACTCTGTTCCTGGGCAGGGTCCCGACTGCATTGACCTGGTCTACGATCCGGTTCCACATTCTGTTTCTGGTGGCTAGTGGTGTGTGCTGGACCATGTTCCCATAGATTTGTGGGTACACCTTGATGATCTCGTCGACCATGACCGTCAGCTCCATGGGCGTGAACTTGGGCATTCTTTGTGGTGCCATGGTGTTTGTGGTGCTGGTGCGGTGTGTGTTGTGTAATGTGCAGGGGGTTTGTGGTGCCGGGGTTTGGTGGTGGTGGTGGTGGTGGTGGTGGTGGTGGTGGTGGTGGTGTTTGGTGGTGGTGGTGGTGGTGGTGGTGGTGGTGGTAGTGATGTGTGCGTTTCTGTGGTGTGCTGCTGTCCTTGCTGTGTCACTGTGTCCTCTCCTCTCCTCTCTGGTTTGCAATGTAGCAAGGGGTTGTGGTCTGTGGGAGTGCTGCTTTTGTACTCACCTATGTGGGTGTGTCCTCATGGTCTGTTGTTTTCAGGTGTGTTGTGTCTGGGGTTCTGGCCTTTGTATTTTTTGTTTGTCCGGGGGGGTTTTCGGGATGTGTACTGTGCTTGTGTATTTGTGCGTGCCTTGCTGTGTGGACTTGTTGGCCATGTTGTGTGCTATTGGTTTTGTGTGCGGATGGTTTCTGTGCAGGTACGTTGGCGCCATGGCTTCTGCCGTGTCGATTCTCATCGGCGTTGTTTGCGCTGGCGGGCGGTATATTTGTGGTTTTTCCGCGCTCATGGCGGTGCGATCGTAATTTCACGTGCGGTGTGTCGGCCGTGTGGGCGGGCGGTTTTGTGTTGTCGTGCGTGTTTCCGTCCGTGGCGGGCGGTTTGACTCCGACTCGGATGATGGCGGGCGGTATTTTGTGTGATTTTTCCGCCGATGGCGGTTTTCGGTTTGTGTAATCGTAATGGCGTGGTCGGTGTTCAGGCGGTGTGTGCGGGCGGATTTTTGCCGCTTCCATGCCTGGCGGATTTATTTACGCCGGGTATCGTAATGGGCCCCTTAGAGTCCATTATAAACAGGGCACAAGTCCTAAAAAAAGAAGTGGGGGGTCTAACCTAATTAATCAGTATGCAAGTGGCATCACGGCGCGTGACATCACGGCGTGTGACATCGTGTGACTTCACAGCGCGTGACGTCACAGGAAGTGGCATCACAAGAAGTAACATCAGATCTTAAGCCCGCACATATATGTTAAGCAGGTCTATCATGAGTACATTTGAGCACATTTCGAGTATACTTGCAAACCCTCCTGATTTAGGCAGAAGATTCACACTTTTGTAAGCTTCACATAAACCAATGTTGCCTTTTGTCAGCGTAAAGCTTCCTCTACCCATAGTGCTTTAAGAGAAAAAATAGTGATATTTATATTATTACAACACCTGCTCAGGGGTAGTAAGCGCTATATAAATGCTATTTATTTTGTGCAAATACTGGGAAAGAACAACACATCTGACATTCTTACAGTGAATGCATATCTCCTAAACAGAGCCTGAACAAAGTGAAAAGCTGTATCTCTTAAGTAAGTCTGAAGTGCTAACAAGGTGTGAGCCTTTGTTTCCCCTCTGCTGTATTTGCTTCTAGGTGTGAGGCTTCTGACTGCTGCCTGCCAGGAGACTCGAACAAAAGGAGGCCTGATGACCCCTCAAATTCGGCCTTTGTTATGGGCCCAGCAGGAGTCAGAAATAAGAGAGCCCCATCCCGGATCGAAAGCAGATAACAACGTGCAGGTGCTGCTGAAAGTGTCCTGGTGTTTGGAAATTACACTGGGACGAATTCACCATCTTTTTCAGCGGGCCCTACTTCTTGCCAGGGTGGATGGCGTCCACCCTGTGAAAAAAGTGGGTGGACGCCGTCCACCCGCGTGTACCCCCGACTCGTGCCCTGATTATAAACAGGCGAGTGCGCGGAGCGTGTTACCCAGCCTAGAACCTTTAGAGCACTGATTCTTGAATGTCCTTTTTGTCTTTATTCTCTTGCAGGAATTTCCACGTCTCAAGAAGTAGGTGCAGCTGGGAGAGGATCCGATGAGACGGACGAACAGAAGGGAACCGCGAAGGAAATACGATAAAGGAGACGTCTAGAATGCCACATCGATGAGGAGCAACCCGGAAGCCAAGGTAAGAGAACCGACAGCAGGAAGTGGCAGGCACGATACAACTAGAATGCTAAGCAGCTTCCTGTCCATTGTCAGCTGATTTTAACCACGGCCTGCTCTGCCCCTGCTGCATCTGGAATACGTATCGTGGCAGGCGTGACACCACTTGACCTGTTTTCAGATATCGATACAATTGTGCTCTTACTGTTATATAAACTCAGTGCATCCATTATTACTTGTTATACCTTTTTTTAATTGCTCCTGAATTGGTTTGAGTCAAAACTTTATTTTTCTTTTGGTCATAATTTTACTACTGCTACCACATCTCTTATATACACCATGGTGTCAACCACATTACTCCTAACGTCATGACTCTATCAGGACTTTGCAAGTTATTTTAATGATTCACCTTCTTCCTGCAGGTTTATGGTATGTAACCACATAGTTAAATGATACTGCACCTGTTTACTCCACTATTTCCAAAATAACATCTTACTCTCTTACAGTGTCTCTGTTACATTGATATGGAACCATGTAGATGTATTTTCTTTCCCTAAATTAACTCCTCTGTTTTTACATGTTTTTCTAAAGTATTGAGGTTTGGCTCTATTATGTTTGCCTGTTATATGTTTCTCTGCTTGATATAACAAATATTTTAAAGTTGCAGTATGCTTCAGGATTAGGCCTCAGTGGCCTAGTTGTTCATCTCACCTTTTATGTTAGTTTATGGTGATGTTCTACCTTTCACATCGACCATATCAATGGCTCGTTGTGGTCATTTATGTTGAGGTAATCTAGAGAGTCCCCCTCATATATGTCTCCCCATAGACTTGCATCAATTTCTTTGTTTTTCCAAGACTTTTCTACTATATTGTAAGGGTGGATTTATTGCGCTACAGTTCTTTTTTTTTGCCCTGCTTTGTCACCTCATGTGTCTCCTGTCCTGTTGGTGCATTCCACTCATCACCCATGTCCCACTAATGCCATTCTTGATTTGATTATTTATAAAGCATCCATGAACAAGGATGGGAAATGATCTATGTCCAACTCTCCTAAAATTCCAGATACCTCTCCTCCCACCCTGGATGAAACCAAGCCAATCTCTTCTCTTCCGCCATCCTCTGAGACCTCAACAACACACACCGGCAAACACGCTGCTGCCATGCATACCCAGCACCACGGTAGGATCTTTCTCCTGTACCCATTGCAATTTCACCTGTGACACCTGAGAGGCCACCACCACCACCACGCACTAACTGTCCGCCATGCCCCTCAACATCTGATTCCTCTGGAAACACTCCACCGAAATCTGTGACCTCTTCAACAGCAATATACCCGACGTTCTCTTCCTGACCGAAACATGAACTCCATCAACTCCTAGACAGCTCTCAAACAGGATTTCATACCAAGCACAGCACATAGCCCTCATTGTGGCCACCGATGACATGAGAAGCATCCTCGACCTGGGAGAAACGGCTGCACCCACCCTCCTCTACCTCTCCGCAGCTTTCAATACTGCTTCCCACAAGTTACTCATCAGAAAGCTTTAGCACCTGGGTATCTGCGGACCAGCCCTCAAGTGGATATCCTCTTTCCTCATGGACAGAACTCAATGAGTTAGACTCCCCCCCTACACCTCAGAACCAAGAAATTCATCTGTGGAGTCTCTCAAGGATCGTCGCTCAGCCCAACACTCTTCAGCGTCTACATAATGCCCCTTGAGGACATCGTCAGAGCCCATGGCATCAACACAGTATCCTACGCCGACGACACACAGCTTATACTCTCCCTTACCGACAACCAGCACCGCCAAAGCAAAGTTCGTCAACTGCATAAAAATCGTCGCTGGTTGGATGAAAAACAACTGCCTCCAGCTCAACACAGAAAAAAACCGAAGTCCTAATCTTCAGCAACAACCACTTCCCCCTGGGACGCTTCTTGGTGGCCCTCCGTTCTTGGGCCCCCACCCGCTTCTGCAGAGCATACCAGGTACAGTGCAGAGACAGAATATTGAATCACAAATATCGAGATGCACAAATATCGAGTTGCAAATATCGTGGGTCAGAAATATCGACAGCAATAATATCATGGGCAAGAATATCGACTTAAGGTAAGTAATATCGATTTTAAAAATATCGAAGTGTTTATTATCGTTTACAAAAATATAGTTGTTAAAAATATCGTTTGTTTATTAATGTTATGTATTTTAGTATATATTTTATATATATGTGTTGTATTTTTTTGTGTAAGAATTGTTTGTATTTTTAATATTTGTGTTACATTTTTAGTAGTTATTATTTTTTTTAATTTGAATTTTGCGTTTTTAGTTCTGTAGCGGGTTGTGGGTTTATAGGGGAATAGTGTGGGAAGTAATGTAATTATATTAAATTTATTGATTATTTTTTATGTATTAATATTTGTTTAATTGAGATGTTATAGTGTTAAATGTGTAAAGTAATTAATTATTAATTACTTAATAATTGGTTGTTAATTAATTCAAATTCATTAATTGGTCATTAATTATGGTAATTGTGTAATTAATTTTAGGTGTGTGTTGTGGTGCTTGTAGGTGTTAAGGGTGGGAAGTAATTTATTTTTAATTGATGAATTAATAATTGGATGTTAATTAATTTTAATTAATTGGTAATTAATTATGGTACTTGTGTAATTATTTGTAGGTGTGTGTTGTGGTGTTTATAGGTGTTAAGGGTGGGAAGTAATTTATTTTTAATTGATGAATTAATGATTGGATGTTAATTAATTTTGATTAATTAATTGGTAATTAATTATGGTAATTGTGTAATTAATTTTAGGTGTGTGCTGTGGTGTTTGTAGGTGTTAAGGGTGGGAAGTAATTTATTTTTAATAGATGAATAAATAATTGGATGTTAATTAATTGGTAATTAATTATTGTAAGTCTGTAACTAATATTAGGTGTGTGTTTTGGTGTTTATAGCAGTAAAGGGTGGGAAGTAATTTGTATTTAATTAATTAATATATAGTTGTTAATTAATATTAATTATTTGATATGTTTTTCGGGTAATTGTTTATTTTTGTCTGTTTTTTTTACTTTTAAAGGGGTAAAGGGTGGGTATTATATACATTTTAATTACTTTATTATTATTTGTTAATAGTAATAGTTTTTAATTTATAAATAAGTTTTAATTGTGTTTTATTATTTTAGAGTTTAATTTAGGTGTGTGTTGTGGACATCTTAGTGTTAAAGTGTGTGTAGTCAATTAATGTTTATTAGTTTTTCTTTATTAATAATATTTTTAAAATGATTATTAATTATGTTAATTTTGGGAAAACATCTAATTAAAACTATTGAATGTTTTTGGTATTGGTGTGGTGCTTTAGGGGAGGAAATATAATAAATACATTTATGTATTAATTAATTTATTTGTTTGTAAATATTTTCTAGTTTAAAAGAATTTTTTAAATAAATGTATTTAATATTTTATATTATATATTATTTGTAGGTTTTTTATATGTAATGAATATTATAATATTTTTTCTTTTTATATATTTAATATATTTGATTTTTCATTTCTAAATATTGTTTATTTATTTTTATGATTTTTTTATAATTTTTAATGTTTTTAATTTTTGTTTTAACTGTTTGAGTGTGAATAGTAATTTTTGTCTCTTCGCTATCCAACACTTTCCCTAATGTTGCACTCAGTGGAGTGGGAATAGTTATTTTCACCTCTCCGCTATCCAGCACTTTCCCTACTGTTGCACTCACTGGTGTGGGAGTAGTAATTTTTTACCCCTCCGCTATCCAACACTTTCTCTACTGTTGCACTCACTGGAATGGGAGTAGTAATTTTTACCCCTCTGCTATCCAACACTTTCCTTACTGTTGCACTCACTGGAGTTGGAATAGTAATTTTTACCCCTCCTCTATCCAACACTTTCCCTACTGTTGCACTCTTTGGAGTGGGAATAGTAATTTGTACTCCTCTGCTATCCAACACTTTCCCTACTGTTGCATTCTTTGGAGTGGGAATAGTAATTTTTTCCCCTTTGCTATCCAACACTTTCCCTACTGTTGCTCTCACTGGAGTGGGAATAGTAATTTTTACCCCTCCGCTATCCAACACTTTCCCTAATGTTGCACTCACTGGAGTTGGAATAGTGAATTTAATTATTTTGCTATCCAACACTTTCCCTACTGTGCACTGATTGTATTGGGAAATTTAAGGTTAAATATTTTGTAATAGTTTAAGGTTTTAATTTATTATAGAGAGTGTTTTTTTATATTTTAAATTATTGATATATATATATTTCTTTTTATATAATTTTAAAGTTTTAAAATAAATTAAAGATAATAGTTTAATTATTTTAAAGTATATATATATATATATATATATATATATATATATGTATAAATTATTATGTTTGTGTGTTTATCTTTTTTTTAAAATTAAGTTTATTTGTTATATTTTGTTAAAATGTACATTAAATTTAGTTTATTTTGTTAAAATTAATATTGATATTATATTTATTATATATTATTTTATTTTATATAAATATATTTAAATCAATATTTTTTACATCTGTATTTTTTACATCTATATTTTTGATTCAATACTTTTGTACTTACCTGTTTAGGTATGGGAGTCGATATTTTTGTAGTCTATATTTTTTGGGGATATTTTGAACATCGATATTTATGTCATCGATATTCTATCAGTGAACCACCAAGAACATCGAGATCATCCTGGACACCAACCTCTCCATGAGAAGACAAATCAATGCCAGCTCAACATGCTTCTACATTCTGTGAATGCTACGCAAGATTTTCAAGTGGATCCCACTGAACAAAAGACAAACTGTCACCCAGGCTCTTATCACAAGAAGACTTGATTACGGAAACACCCTCTAATCAGAATACCAGCCAATGTCCTACACTGACTCCAAACCGCCCAGAATGCTGCCAACAGACTCATCTAGAACATCATGTGAAATAACCACATCTCTCCACACCTCAACAATCTCTACTGGCTCCCAGTCCAGGTAAGATGTAAGTGAAAGCTACTCACCCATGCCTACAAAGCTCTCCACAACATTGGTCTAGCTTTCCTCAAACACCGCCTCAACTTCTATCAACCCACCAGACACCTTCGAACTGCGTCACAAGCAAGAGCACACCTCCCTCGTATCAAGAAGACCAGAAGTGGTGGACACTCTCATACCTCACATCCAAGACCTGGAACGACCTCCCAAAACACCTCGGGTACGACCCCTTCCTCAGGAACTTCTGAATGAACCTCAAGACATGGCTCTTTCAGACCAAACAGGCTTGATCTCTCCCCCGCCCTCAGGCCTGCCCTACTCAGCACCGGGATTAGCCTTGCTCTACAAATTAACGTAACATAACATAACATCTGTCAATCCCTACACCATGCCTGGCACAAACGTTATCTCACTTAACACCATCCTAAAGAGACACAAAATCTCTGAATAACGTAACAACCAGGCCAGAGACCTGGTATTCCTCCATTAGCCTTGCTCTACAAATTAACGTAACATAACATAACATAACATAACATCTGTCAATCCCTTCATCATGCCTGGCATAAACGTTAAATCACTTAACACCATCCTGTAGAGAGATGCAAAATCTCTGAACAACGTAACAAACTGGCCAGAGACCTGGTATTCCTCCAAGAAACCAAAATTGGTTATAAACAAGCACTGTCTATGTAAATGAGTTGCTGATCTGACCTGCTTTGCTGCTGCATCAAAAAAGAATGCTGTCATCATTCTAATTTTAAAAAATATTGTCTTTCCATCGTAGCCTCCGAACACAACCATGATCGAAGATGTTTGCTATCTAGGCTTAAATGTGGCAAATCTGAACTTTACGGCATTAATATCTATGCTCCTAATGGGTATGATCCACAATTCTGGGCAGCCCTCACTTCCAAATTGGCACCCCTTCCTCAATCCGCTCAAATTATTCTCAGTTGGGACTTTAACCTTCTAATGGATACAATCTTTGACAGACAATTGGCCTTTAAATTCAGACCACCCAAAGCCCACAAACGTATGCCCAGTGTCTGCACCTCTCTCCATCTTGAGGATGTTTAGAGACTCCATAATCCCACAGGAATAGACTTCACTTTTTTTTCACCTCCTAACGAAAGCTCTCCAAGAATCGATTATCTGTTGGTTAATCCTTCCCTTCTTCAAGAGATGTTTTCCTACTCAGTTGAACCTATTATCATATCCGATCATGCAGCTATTACAATCTTACATAAAATTGCTCCCCCACACCCTAAATCAAGATTATGGTGCATGAATAAAGATATCCTTGAAGATCCATCAGATTTTACGGATATTGCACAAGAGATCACACTTTTCTTGTAAGAAAACAAGGAATCTGTCTCTTCTCAAGTGGTGTTGTGGGACTCTTTAAAGTGCTTAACTAGAGGTCACATCATCATTAGCTGGATGGTTAAGAAACACAAAGCACATAAACAATCAATTGAATCCATATCTAAAAAGATGAAACTCCTAGAGATCTCTTACAGAACCTCTAAGAACCCAACTAACCTTAACACTCTCAAATGATTAAAATATGACTACAATTCTATAATCAGAAAAAGGGCTCATCTGTGGGTCCATGCCCAGAAAGGCAAAAAACACCTCTGTCTCAACAGACCTGGGAAATCATTGCTGACGTATCTGAACTTTAAAACAAATAACTTTGCAATTTCTAGCATAAAAGACCTCTTGGGAACAATTAGAACCAAACCTAATGACATCTTAAACATCTTCAAAAATTTCTATGCAAACCTATATAAACTAACTATCTCGACCATTAAGAAATCTTGTTTGGATTTTCTGAAAGACATTCCCCAAAATCATATCTGATATTGACAGATTGGCAGTAGATAAACCCCTGGAAAGGATCACCCATACGAGCCGCCAGATAAGCTCCTGATGCAGTGCCTAGAGCAACGAGTTCACCGTAGATGCAGTTGCGGTGTTTGAACACGGAGGAGAACAAGCGCACAATCAACAGAAACACACAAGCTGCCACCCGACACTCCAGTCCCCCTTCCCCCATGACCGGCAACGACACGGAAGGGCGTGTGGACCACCACGGGGTACGGAACGGCGCACCTGAGTACGGGGTGCCCGCGACATTGTCCCGCTGAGCAGCAGCGACATTCCTCAAGAGCGCAGTCAGTGGATGCTGACACGCGCGCTGAACGGAGACAGACCTGTAGCTGAAATGGCAGCCGCCATGATGCACCGACAACTCCGTAGATGGCGCTCATCCCTGGGAGCCACCAGATAGGCCCCTGCTGCTACACTCAGACTGAGGAGTGATTTCACCGTAGACCCAGTGGTGAGTAGCAGTAGAGGAAAACTAGCCAACAACGGGAATCAATACACAAGCATCCGCCTGACATTCCGCCCCTCCCCCCACAACCGGCAACGATACGACAAGACGTGGGGAGTGCTGCGTGGCAAGCAACTGTAAACCTGAGCACGGGGTGCTCCTGCAGCCATCCCGGTGAGCGGCGGTGACACACGGGGCGCTAAAGACATTGATAGGCCCCCCTTGAAGGGGCCCCTGGCACCCACGCAGCATACCAGAGCTCTCGGGGACCTCAGGACCAGACACATGTGGCTCTCCCTCACCTCTCCAAACAGCTCTACTGGAACCAACAAACACTGGCCACAGCCTTGGGGCATAGATGGATGAAACCAGGGCATAATAACGCGCCCGGAGATCCTCCCCACGGCGGCGCGCAACCGAACAGAACAAAGCCCCCCCGCTGTGCCTACCACCTCTTGATGAGAGTCAAGGACCCCAAATACTTATCAAACCGCCTCTCCTCAGATCCTGTGCAAAACCTAAGTACATAAGACACAGGTGACTGGAAACGCTGCACGCACACCTTCCATACAGAGCGCGCTGGAGCGCAGCGAGCAGACAGGTACCACACACTCCTTGCACCCACAAGCTTTCTTGGATGGGTCGTCCATGGGGAGAAGATCAGTGGCCAGATAAATACGCTTCCATCCAAACATAATGCCCATCTACTGAGTCCAGGTCAGAGCTTCATCGTACAATCGACCTTCCATCCTGATTCGAAGCACAGACCTTTACAGCGACCACGGGCAACTAACCTAACAACATGGGCAAACAGCGCGCCAAAGCAAGCTCGACGATGCCAGGGACAACACAAGAAAATTCCACAGGTACTGAAATGCCACAAAAGGATGCAACAGCTCCTCGAGAGCTGACCCTCTCCGAAAAGATGGATAAAGTATTGGACACTATCGAACACTCTAGAGTATCAATGGAGGAGCGATTTGGCACCGTGACTACAGATCTTAGCTTGCTCAGGGATGATCACCGCAAGCTTGCAGACAGGGTATCAGACGGAGAGAAAACAATCACCACCATGCAACCCTCAGTCAAGATGCACCAGGAGACTTTGCAGACACTACTGGGCCGGATGACAACTATGGAGGAACGCATAGATGACCTCGAAGGTCGCTCGAGGCGCTGTAATATCCGGGACTTGGGGCTTACAGAAGACGTTGAAGGCACCGATCCTATCACATACATGGAGACATGGACTAAGTCATTTACGTCTGCCACAGACTGTACAGCATTCTTCTCAATAGAGAGTGCCCACAGAGTGCCGGCCCCAAAAACTCCACCAGGATCCCCACCCCACCGATGCTTGCAAAATTTTTACACTACAGAGACCAGGACGCTGTGCTCAGGGCAGCCAGGCAGCATGGCCCTATTCAAGTCGAGAATGAACAAATAATTTTCTTTTTGCGGACTATTCCTGAGCGGTGTAGCGACAACGATCCTCGTTCCTAGAAGTAAAGCATCGACTTCGGCAAGATGGAATCCAGTACGCCTTATTGGTTCCAGCCCGTCTCAAAATGAGGCATGGAGGAACTACTGTCTTCTTTACGGATCCAGAGGAAGCCCACGACTGGGCGGATCAACATTGTCACAAACACCCCAGCGCGAGCGTCAAATATGTCAGGCGTCCAACAACACAGCGTAGCAACAGACGCTGCCCAAAACGGCAAAGCAGACGGCCCAACCCTGAACTCATAACCAATCCATGGGATCGCCAGACTTGGAGCAAATCATAAATGAACGTCGGAAAGCCCTACAGGCCGCAGCAGAGCTACGACCGCCCTCACCTGCAGCGGACACAGACAAAGGTCCACACATCTTCTCGTCGGGAGAAGAAGAAGGAAGTGAAGGGACAGTGTCGCGGGTAGACTCCGAGACCCCACCACCGGTCACGCAACAGACTGCTGATACATTGATATAGCCAGGTGACGGCAGATTCTGTGAACTGTGTAATTCAATGAGCCAAACTGCAATACCACTTGAGGTATGTGACAGAAAGAATTGCACAGCCAGCGTCAGATTCTCACCAGGCTTCTTGGCGCGAGATGATCCTACAAGTGCTACTGTATAGAGCCGCCTCGCAGACACGCGCCGCCACCCCCACGATACATTAGAGTTCTCTTCTTACACTAGGCTAAGTTTGGACGTATCGCCAGTTGCGATAGGTCCGCAGTATTGGGATTGCACCCCACCCCAGTTGTTACTCCCTACCATGTCATTCATCACTACACTGTATATTCACATGCATGCAGATGAGGCGCTACAGCTAAACCAAGACAGCAGGATCGGGCAGATGTGGACCACAACACGGTTCTGCCTCCTGTCGTAACACCTCACCCCAGACCCCCCAAATACCCCATGTAACATAAGGGCTTCATTACCATCCTCACACTGAACGTGCGAGGTATGCACACGGCACGTAAGCGATACGCAGTATATGCATACATAAAACGTCAGAACGCGCAAATTGCACTGCTGCAAGAAACTCACTTAGTGGCAGGGGAACTAGAAAAGCTGCGCAAGCGATGGCGCAGGATATTCTGTGCCACGACATATTCAGCCTATGCGCGGGGGACACTTATTTGGCTACAACCAGGGGTTCCATTCCAGGAATTGTCCAGAACAATAGACACAGAGGGTCGCTATGCTCTATTACAGGGGCTTCTTGATGGCCAACCAATAGTACTGGGAAGTATTTATGCGCTGAACACAAACCAGGGCAAATTCTGGGACTCACTCTCTCACCCCTTAAGCTCACACACCCAGGCACTATGGGTACTGGGTGGGGATTTTAACTGTGTGCAAAACACCCTCCTGGATAGATCCTATCCACCACACCCAGCCTCCCCAGCAATAGCACAAACAAAGCGCTTTACTGCATGGATAATGTGCTGGGCGCTAATCGACGCATGGCGTTCTAAATACCCGATGCGCAGATCTATTCGTTCCATTCGTTACCTCATGGTCTCAGGGTTCACCTGGATTGTTTCTTATGCTCGCTCCCCTTATTGCCCAAGATACAGGAATCTGAATATCGGAGTCGGGTCCTGTCAGATCATGATGCCCACACGATCACTTTATCTTGGCGACCACCCAAGCCACCGGTCCCCACCTGGCGCTTGCCTAAGGAGTGCCTAGAAGACCCAGTGTTTAGGCAAACTCAAGCAACACATATACAAAATTACTTCCGCGAAAATGCTTTCACAGCAACCACCCGGGCAATGAAATGGAACGCATTCAAAGTAGTAATAAGGGGCACGTGCATCCAACACATCTCAGGAGTACGTAAAACCTTAGAGAGATGCATAGTAGAAAAAGAACGTGCATTGGCCACACTGACGCAGGCAGCAGAGAGAGATGAGGCTATGCCAGCCCAAGTATCAGAAGCTAAAACCGCGTATGCAGAGGTGCTCGCAGATCTTCACAGGTATAACTTCAGAGTGCATGCGGCTAAGGTACACAAAGAAGGTAACAAAGCAGGCATGCTGCTAGCATGGCTCCTGAAGCAAGACACCACCATACCACCGATCACTGCGATACGCAATGCGGCAGGAACCCTAGTCCACTCACAAGCCTCCATAATGGAAGTATTCCAGCAGCACTACACACAACTATACGCTGCTCCTGACCCAGTAGCTCCAGAACCACTAGCTCCAGAACCACTAAACAGATTCCTCGACATGCACCCCTTACCTTGTATAGCGCAAAATGTTTGTTGCACCCTAGATGAGCGTATAACCGTGGCAGATGTCATGCAGGCACTACAGGCCTTGGCTACATGCAAGGTGCCGGGTCTGGATGGCCTTCCACTAGAATTCTTTCGCACCTTTTCAACACTGTTGGTTCCCCAACTAGTGGAACTATACCAGACGGCACTGGACGAGGGCGAGCTGCCACAATCCATGCGCGAATCAGTAATAGTCTCCTTCCTCAAACCGGACAGGGATCCCTACCACCTAGGATCATATCGGCCCATAGCCCTTCTACCAGCAGGTTATACAATCTATGGGAAAATATTAGCGGATAGGTATTCCACAATCCTCCCAACGATACTACACACGGACCAATGTGGTTTTGTACCTGGGAGAAACACTTCCTACAATATCCGGCGCCTGTTTCATGTCCAGGATCAGGTTCGGAATCATCTCCCTCGAGCGGCATGCCTAGTCCAGGATCTTGAGAAGGCCTTTAATACTTTATTTTGGCCATACCTCCTTCAGGTTATACAGCAGATGGGAATAGGGCCCCGCCTACTGGCCTACACCAAGCTCATATACACCAAACCGACCTCCAGAGTGACGCTTGGACACCACCTGTCGTCACCATTCCCGATACTCAAAAAAAAGGCACACAACAGGGCTGCCCACTCTCCCCATTGCTATTCGTAGCGATGGAGCCACTCGCGATCCGTCTTCACAAGGAGGGTGAGCAATGGGGAATCCCGATCGCAGGTACTGTCCATGCTGTTTCATTATACGCGGATGACCTACCTACTCATTTACGTCCGCGACATCGGATCTCACCCCGATCCTCACTACCCGGCTAGACTTTGAGTCAGTAGCGGGTGATGGAGCAAGGTGAATGTAAAAATTTTAACCTCCTAATATTTTCGTACAATATTAATAAACATGTTCGTCTAAGTAAATAACCAACAATGTATGTTAAGGGTTAATGGTAACACGCAATTCAGTGTGCAAATTAATTGACTTATAATTGTTTACGTGTCTAACATAACATAATATTTTGCGTACTAATTAAATAATAAATGCATGATTTGTGCTTTCAAATAAAACGTGTGGTTGCAAAATAAAGCGATGGTAAGTAAGGGACAGCTTTATATTTTGCTTCTGCTAGGTAATACCTAATTGGGGAACGTAGAAAGACGGGAGGGAAACGAAAGGGTTTATATTTCTTTGTTTTAATAACATTTGTTTATCTTTGTAAATAGTGCGCTTAGGCCTGCCGAGCAGCAATATAAAATGGCCGCGAGTTACTAGAGTGCGCATGAGCGGATGAGACCATGTGATAGAGGAGAGAGGCTGTGGAAAAGGGATGATCACGTGCTGATGCCGAGAGGCTAAGATGAAAGTATGGTCAAGGCTGCTGTGACCCTTCTGAGCAGATGTGTGCCAAGATGATCAGCAAGAAGCGTGAGAAGCCTGGCTGAATCAATAGACGGAACTGTATTATACAAAATGTAACAGAAAAAGATACAATTTGGACTGATCGAAACGGATGAGCAAGTGTATGAACTGTGGGAAACGATGCTTGCATGGACATTCCACATGGAACTGGTTAAGACCAGGAAGTTTGATTAAAATGTATATGGACCTGAGTTTTTGACCAATGAGAATGAATCGCACCATGTAAGAAGAAACATTTTCTGCTGTAAGCTAGAATTAGGGTATAAGAAGACCTACTCTTGGTGGGAGGGGTTAGAATGCTGCGGGATGCTGCGGGAGATGCTGAAGAAGTTAGATGCTGTAGATGAGAGAAGTTGCGGTTGCTGATGCTGACGAGCTGATGTTGCTGCTGTTATTTTCCTTTTCCAGTTGAGTATAAGATGCTGCTTTAGGAGAACTTTTTATTGATAGATTTTTATTAGAATTATTAGGCTTTCCCCAGAGAGATAGATAGATTGATCTATAGAGTTCTTATTATGATAACCTCATTTTTCCGTCTAATAAAAGTGCCATGCAATTTCAAACTATTCTTATATTGATGATAAATGCAATGATCTGAATAATAAGCTTAATCTCAATTTCCTGCATTCAAAACTTTATATAAACTTTATTATTCTTTAAACAAATGACTCAGTGATTTTCTTTAGCTTAATGATTAATAATGAAATGGTAAAAGAGTTCATTGTGATTGAGCTGGTCTTAATCACCATCAACTGATTCCTACTAGTTGGTCCATCGACCAATGAGCGGAATACCTTAAAAGCAAATGAGAAATATTATGTCATTATAAAAGAGGTATCCCGTCTCCTTCCAGCGAATCGTTTTTCTCCTAGGTTCATGACGGAGAAAATCCAGGGAACAAATGAGTAAGTGAATGTATATGCGGTGTTATGGGCCCCACCGTCATATGGATATAGTGTGTGTGTTAGAGAAATAATTGCACCTGGATGACCAAAGCATAATAGGAGAATTATTTTTATTGTTAGCGCTGGATCAGATTTCTTGGTAGCAGAGGATGGTTTCTATAGATTAGTTTGGTGATTATTGATTTATGATTATAGATTATTGATAAGTTTATGTCTAACACTTTTTGTTGAGTCGCGTTATGTTATATGTAAGTTTTCACGCTTCCGGGAAGTAGGAAGTGGAACACGTGTGGCAAGAGAAGTCGCATGGAATTTTACACAGTCTGAGTTCATTTTTGGTAATAACACAGGTTGTGTTATATTAGGGACATTTTGCATATAAAAGGTGTGTAAGTAAAATAGTGATCGGTTTTCTTGTGAAACTCTGGCCTTAATTCTCAGGAGCAGTATAGTTTCCACATGTGTTTTATCCCCAGAGAAACGGGTTTACTGATTGCTTGAAAGAAGGGTAAGGTAGAGGGAAGTGCTACTTTATCGGCGAAACTGAAAATTCTGTGGTAGGGTAGAGGTAAGCGCTGCCTACTGGAAAATACAGAATTCTTGTGTGAATGGTCAAAGCTATCTTTTCGGTTTAGCGAATCAGACAATGGAAATGTGGATAAAATGTTGTAACTAACAAGAATTGTTGAAAAAGAAATTGCCGATAATTTTTGTAAAGGAGGGGTCAAGAGCAAAGTGACGTAGACAAAAGCCGCGCTGGTATTGGACAGTGCGCTAGTCACATGAGAACAGGAGCAGGACTGACGTAGACAAAAGCTGCGCTGGGATTGGACAGTGCGCCGTAGACAGAAATCGCTGTGATTGGAGTGTTGGTGTGAGTCGCGCTAGTATTGGTTGAAATAACACATAGGGAACAGTGTTGAATTGCGGTTTGTTTAAGGAGAAAAAGGTTGTAAATCATGTCGTACTATGAGTATGGAAAAGAGAAAACGTCTTGGATGTCGAAAGTTAAGAACTTCTTTAAGAAGGACAAAAAGGTAGTGACTAGAGAGGGACAAATAATTCCTCCGCCGAAATCGCCAGCTTCACATATGATGCTGAAATATGGATATCATACATGCATATGGTTAGAAAATTGGACAAAATATACCAAGAACGATGGAGCATTGGCTTTTCCTGAGAATGGTTCATTTAATGTAGCTGTATTACGGAATTTGAGAGAAAAGATGGTAATGTTAGAACCCAGACCTAGACCGACACAGTTTGAAGCTTTAACAGAATGGGAAGATGAGATGTATGAGCGAGAGAGATCCAGAGGACTAAAGAATCATGAGTTTTTGTCTGGAAGGTTGTGGGGAATAAATCATGAGGACAGAGTAAAGCGTTGGAGATATGCTAACATGGCAGGAGGTTTGTTTCCGGCTTTTGCGGTTGAGGAAGAAGCAAAGAGAAAGTGTACCGAGAAAAAGAAACATGTAGTGGTAGAAAAGTATGTGTATGGTGGTAGTGAAACAGATGACGAATTGCTGGAAGATATTTTAAACAGAAACCCACCTCCATACCAACAGACTTCTGCGGTGGTGACACCTAATGCACCGCCAATGGAAACTGGGAGGAATAAAAACCCGAACGAAGAAATGAAATAAATAGGTCACAAGAAACATTTAAAACTTCACAAAATGAAGAGACAGAAAGTGACAATGCAATTGAATTAGCAAAAACGACAAAAGAATTGACTGAGAAAATAAGAGAATTGACAAAGAATATGGAAGCTGTAACTGTACCAGTAACTATAGGTCCAGTAATGCCAATTTTTGAGAATCAGAAAATAAATGAACATTCCTTAGTGATTCCCATGAATTCACATTTGCAAAGAAAAAGAGAAGGGATGGAACTGAATAAAGAAGGTGCACACAATTTGGCTAGTACGTGTAGACCAAGCCCACCTACAAATTTGACGATAAATGAGAATGAGATTAGGAGAATGCCTATGGTGACAGAGTCTGCATCAGGAACACTAGAAAGAAGCAGTGATTGGATAGAATTAAATAGTACGCCTATAGGTCCGACTCCAGAAGAGTTAAATGAATGGATGAAAGCGCTAAAAGCAAAAGAACCAGAAGAAAAACCATTAGATGTAATTAGGTTGAAAATAGACATGGAAGAGTTGATTTTTGGAACAATTGGAACAGAAAAACTAAAAAATTATCAGGATGATGAGATTATGTTTTTGTGCAAAAGTCTTACTTGGAGAGCTAGAAATTTACATGACAAATTAGAAGAGATCGCAAGTGAACTAGGAGTAGAATTTGTGAAAGTGAGGACGTTGCATAAACCGTACAGAGTAGATTTTTGTGAGAAAGACATAGAGAATTTGAACACAACAGGAAGACTGACCCAAATAAAAGAGCTGATTGTTTTATTGAGAAAATGGGGTGATGTGGATAGATGGAGAAATAGATGGACAAAGAGGAATGAGAAAACAAGAGATAAAGCATCTTTGGCTTTTGCAGTGACAGATAGGAACCAGTTGCTAGGGAATACCCGATGAGAGAAACACCAGGTGGTAGTTATGTGCATGTTCCGTGGACCAGACAGGATATACTGTCATTTACCAATGACTTTCCCAAATTGAGAGAGAAACCAGTAGAATGGTACAGACAAGTGGAAAGGTTTGTTAAGGTGTCAAAAGTGCTGTGGATAGATCTAGATGTATTGTTTGATATAGTAGTGCCAGCTGATTTATGGACAGAATGTAAGATTACCATTGATTGGCCAACTGTAGAATATCCAAGGGATGCTAAAACAGGAGCGCCAGGTCCAGAAGTGATGAGGAAGTATGATCAAGTAGTTACCTTTTTGAAGAATAAAATTCCACCAAAAGAAACAGATTGGGTAAAAATAGACAGAACAACGCAGGAAAGCAAAGAATCAGTGCACGCGTACTATGAGAGATTGTTGTTGGTTTTCAAACAGTATAGTGGTTATGAGACACTAAGTGAAAAGGATATGAGTCATTTTGTATATAGGTTTGTGTATGGATTAACACCAGAGATAAGTGAAAGGATTAAGCAGCACTTGATAGGATGGCAGAATAGCACAGTGGATGAAGTTTTGAGATATGCTAAGTATTGCAGTGATGAAATTGAGAGTAAACAGCGTAAATTAAA
The DNA here is from genome assembly GCA_963921515.1 of Calotriton arnoldi. Taxonomy (NCBI): domain Eukaryota; kingdom Metazoa; phylum Chordata; class Amphibia; order Caudata; family Salamandridae; genus Calotriton; species Calotriton arnoldi. The sequence goes on from CAWUFW010000789.1 coordinate 3,160,015, forward strand.
AGAAAAAGCCATGTGGGCACAGGTGAAAGTTGCAGAAAAGCAAGAAGCTCAATTGAGTAATACTAGCAGTGAAACAGGACAGTTTAAATCCCGACCTAATATAGGTAAAGGAAAAGGACAAATGAGCATAGATGAGGCAAAGAAAAAGTGGCCATGCCACAACTGCGGAAAGCTAGGACATTGGAGAAACGAGTGTAAATTTCCTCCAAGACCTAATGTGGAAAATCAATCATTAAATTCACAGGTGCAGAGTGAGGTAGTTACTCAACAAGGTCAGGTGCCACAACCACCACTTCCCAAGAGTGTTAACCAACAGATTACAGTGCAGAAACAGGATTCTACGGAGGAGAACAGGTAAAACAGTTGTCGCGTGCAGCTGAAATTTCTGAATATTTGTTACGACAGGATGAGGATGAAACGGATGAAAGTTCATGACTGTGCCTAAGAGAGAGGGAAGAGTGCGTGCTTGGCGCAACTCTAGAGGTAGATCAGTCTGGTCCATTTGTGGATGGAGAAGTGAATGGTGCAAATGTATAATTCCTTGTTGACACTGGAGCTACCCGTTCTACTGTTAGGTCAGTGGAAATTCCAAATCTTCCTCTCTCAGGTGAACATATCCAAGTGGTTGGAGTTTCCAATCAGCAAATTAAAACGCCTCTTACTAGATTAGTAAAGGTAAGAATTGGTCCATTTAGTGAAATGCACCGATTTGTGGTGTGTGATTGTAGTCCCGTGAACCTTTTAGGACGCGATTTATTGTGCAAAATGAACTACACAATTTATTGTACCCCAGACGGAATTGCATTTCAGACTCCAGATGAGGATGTGCTGTATAAAATGACAATGGTGAATTTAGAACCAGAAGTAAATGGTTTGTTTCCTGTATTTGATGCAGAGAAAATCACAATTGAGTTGAAAAGGACAGTGAAAGAAGAAGTGTGGGACTTTACAGGAGAAGATGTAGGATTAATGAAAGGAGTAGATCCCGTAAAAATAACAGTAAAAGAAGGAACGAGTTACCCAAATACGCCCCAGTATAAATTGACTCCAGAAATAATTGAAGGAATAACACCAGTAATAAATAAAATGATTGAACAAGGGATTCTAAAAGAAATCATGAGCAGTCCATGTAATTCGCCAATAATGGGACTGAAAAAGCCAAACGGAACATATAGAATCGTACAGGATTTAAGAAAGGTAAACAAAATTGTTGTGCCTTGTTGCCCAATAGTACCGAACCCTGCTGTGATTCTATACCAGATTCCACGTGAAGCAGAATGGTACACAGTAATTGATTTATGTCATGCATTTTTCTCTATTCCATTGCATCCAGATAGCCAGCCGATATTTGCGTTTAGGTTTGGAGAGCGTATTTTGGCATGGTGCCGAATTCCTCAAGGGTACACAGAAAGTCCCTCAATCTTTAATCAGATCCTAAAGAAATCATTGGAAGATTTAAGAATGCCAGAAAAGTCAGTAATGGTTCAGTATATTGATGACCTACTGGTGGCATCAAAAACGAAAGAAGCATGTGTCAATGATACAATTGCTTTGCTGAATCATTTAGCAAAAAGAGGACATAAAGTGTCCCCTTCAAAGTTGCAGTTTTGTCAACAAGAAGTCCAGTATTTAGGGCATAAAATTGAGAAAGGAGTGCGAAAGGTAACGACTGAAAGAATAAAAATGATTCAAGGAATGAGAGCTCCAATGACACAAAGAGAGGTAAGAATGTTTTTGGGAATGGTTGGATATTGTCGACAATGGATAAGCGGTTTTTCACTGATTGCTAAACCATTGCAGAAACTGACAAAGAAGGATGTTAAAGATCCTTTTGAAATGAATGATGAAGAAATGAAAGCATTCAGAGAGTTGAAAAAGAAATTGTGTGAGGCTCCAGCATTGGGAATGCCTGACTATGAGAAAGATTTTGAGCTGTATTGTAGTGAAAGAGCTGGATGTGCATTTTCAGTTTTGGTACAGAGACATGGAACTATGAAAAGACCAATTGCATATTTTTCAGCTGTTTTAGACCCTGTAGCGAAAGCGTTGCCTGGATGTTTGAAAGCGGTTGCTGCTACTTGTGTGAGTCTGGAACAGAGTGAAGGCATAGTGATGGGGTATCCATTGAGAGTGTATGTTCCCCATTCTGTGGAAATTCTTTTGACAAGAACGAAAACCCAATACATGACACACAGTCGGCTGACTAGGTATGAAAAGGTAATTTTGAGTGCAGATAATGTGACCATTGACAGATGTATGAATGTGAATCCTTCAACATCATTGCCAGATGAAGAGAATGTAATTGAAATGGATGAAGTAGATCACGATTGTCTGAATGTGCTCGAATACTGTACAAAACCAAGAGCTGATATACGAGATGAGCCTTTGAAAGAATCAGATTATATTCTGTTTGTGGATGGCTCATGTTTGAGAACGCAGTGATGGAGTTCTAAGTGCAGCATATGCAGTTTGCACAGTAGCAACTGTATTGGAAGCATCTTGTCTGAAAGGTATACGGTCTGCCCAAGTCGCAGAATTAGTAGCTCTGATTCAAGCATGTAAGTTGGGAAGAAATGTACGGGTTACGATTATGACTGATAGCCAGTACGGCTTTGGGGCCGTGCATGATTTTGGTCAGATTTGGTCACAAAGGGGTTTCTTGACGTCTGCAGGGATGCCCATCAGAAATGGAGATTTTGTGAAAAAGCTGCTTGAGGCGATACAGCTGCCTAAACAAATCGCTGTAGTGAAGTGCAATGCACATAAAAATGGGGAAGACTACATTACTGTTGGAAACAAATATGCTGACGAGATGGCACAGTACTGTGCAAAGAATGTGGTTTCTTTGAATAAATGTCGCGAAAGAGAAAATATTTCTTGTCCTTTGCTTTTACTAACTCTATTGAAACATGGGATGAGGTGAGACAGTTACAAGAAGCTGCAGAGGATGAGGAAAAAGATACGTGGATAAAAGCAGGATGTAGAAAACATGAAGAAACTGATGTTTGGGTTTACAGGGATGAGAGACCAGTTATGCCTGATAGCATGATTTCTGACATGGCACGGATGTACCATGGACAAGCCCATATTGGGAGAGATTCAATGATCAGACTGTTTAGACAAACATGGTATAATCCAAAATTCAGAGCCATAGCTGAGAGTCTTTGTCAGAGATGTCTTATTTGTCAACAGTTAAATCCAGGAAGGAAGACAGTAGTGAGTCTGGGAAGAATAGGACGAGAAGGGGGTCCTTTCACTAGAATGCAGATGGATTTTATTGAAATGCCACCTTGCAGCAGAATGAGGTATGTTCTAGTGGTCGTCTGTTTGTTTTCCCGTTGGGTGGAGGCATATCCAACAAGAAGGAATGATAGTATCACGATAGCAAAACTTTTGCTGCGAGAATTCATTCCGAGGTATGGTTTTCCAGTCACGATTGAAACAGATAGAGGAACACATTTCCAAAACGAATTAGTTAAACTGATTTGTGAAGCACTTAATATTAAACAGAAACTGCATTGTGCATACAGACCAGAGGCTTCTGGAATAGTAGAGCAAGTGAATGGAACGATCAAAAACAGGTTAGGAAAAATGTGTCAAGCTACAGGACTCAAATGGCCAGATGCTTTGCCATTGGTTCTGATGACAATCAGAAGTATTCCGGAAAGGAAAACTGGACTCAGTCCACATGAAATAATCATGGGACGAGCAATGAGACAAGCACAAGTACCTGTCAACAAGCTACTGACTATAACTGATGATCTAGTGCTGGATTATTGCAAAGGATTGGCTGATGTGGTGCGTTCTGTGTTTCATCAGGTTGGACCGGATGCGACCACTCTTGAAAGAAAACCAGCTCACGACTTGAATCCAGGAGATTGGGTTCGAATAAAAGTCCACCGGAGAAGAAACTGTTTGGTTCCTCGCTGGGACGAACCACGACAAGTGATCCTAGTGACGACCACCGCAGTCAAGTGTGCAGGAGTGAAACACTGGGTACATGCCAGCCACACCATCAGAGTTCCAGAACCTAAAGATCGACATGTGAGTCGGCATCTGGAAATATCAGATAACAGTTCAGCATCAGAAAGAGAAGAGGAGACAAACAGGGTGCCAGAACCTGAAGATCGACCTGTAAGTCGACATCTGGAAGACCCAACTACAAGTGCAACGATAGAAGAAGAAGAGGAAATAGAAGAAATAGCTGAAGTTCCAGAATTTGAAGATCGACCTGTAAGTCGACATCTGGAAATATCTGACACCAGTTCAGAATCTGATACAGAACATTCGGAAGGTGAAGAAATTCTAAAAAGAAAGTGGAATTTTGAAAGCATAAGAGAAGAAACTGAGCCAGAAGATAGTGACAGTGAACAACCAAGTACAAGTTGTGGTATAATTCCTTCGAAGATAATACTAATAGATGAAGAAGGGAGAGTTTCAAACCAAAAGCTAGAAAAATCGGAAAAACCCCGAGGAGCAATAGGGACAGATAGTCAAACACAAGAACAGGGAAATTTAGAAGCAGATAGAGAGACTGACACAAATTCGGAAGAACCTCGAGGAGGGACAGAAATAGGTGAACGAAGGAAGATAAGAAAAGAACCACAAGTTGAAGAAAATGAAATTATAAGTTTTAAAATAAGAGGAAATAATGAAAGAATTGAAACAGAGTCTGAAGAAAGCGGAGAAGAAAGAAATGAAAAACTAGAGACAAGAAAAAGAAATTGGAAAACAGAAAGAGAGGAAAAAGGAAGTGAAGCAAAAAGGCCAAGAAAAGGAGACAATTGGCCCAACGAAGTAAGAAAATTAAGATACAGAATCATAAGGTTGGATGGGAAAAGTGCTGAACAAGTGAATGAAATAACAAGTCAAAAAGAGCAAGAAAAACAAGGTGGAAAAAACTTTAGAAAACGAAAAGAGTAAAGAAGGTAAATCAAAAGTATAGATCGCCTGAATGGTTGTATCGTGCTTTGACTAGTCACAAAGAAGAATTGAACACTCACGAAAACCCAGAACAAAGAAACCTGATGGGAGAAAGTGAAGTGCAACAAACCTGAAGCAACAAACCTGAAGAAATTTTAGATAGTTTACCGGATTCGCAAAACACTGAACTGACGAATTTACCGGATGTGACAAAGAAAGGATTCTGAAAAAGAATTAAAAGAAAGTACCAAGCAAAGACAAAATATTGGAAGTACAGAGTGGCAAGCAAGTCATTTCTGAGGTGTAGTGACACAATTTTCTAGAAAACAAATAAATAAGGTTAGAAGACAAAATGGAGAATACTAGAGATAGAAAATGTAAATGTGAGTTTTTAAGTAGATGGTGCAAGATGTGCTGTTTTTTTACAGGATTATTAATAACAGTATGGGTGGTATTAGCAATCACTATTCCAATTAGTTTAGCTGTAATAGAAATGTCTAATAACACTGAGAAAGAAAAAGGAGCTAACACTCAAGAGCCAGTTATTTTAAAGAGTAGTGCAGAATTACATAAGGACAAATCAATAACAGATTTTTCTAAAAATGTTTTTACTAAATTATTATATGAGTATGTAGAAACAATGTATGTAAGAGATTGCTATGTTTGTATGCAGTTGCCTGCATCTGTAGCAGAGGGTGTGACTTATCATCACCTCCCTTTGACGTATGGAATAACATGTAGTGTTTTAGCAAGTTTATTTTATAAAACAGGTAGATTAGAATATTATTACACTGATATAAATAAGATTTTTGCAAAGGTTTCTGTAGTTCCCGAGCTTAACAAAATAAAAGAGGGAAAGACGTTTGGTGAATATTTCTTAGAAGATAAGATTTTAACATTAGATAGTATAATTAGGTACAACCTTACCTGTGAGTTAAAGAAGGAAGAAAAGGTATTTTTAGAAATGGTTGAAGAGAGAAGAGTGAAATTTCAAAGAAAAGTGATAGAAGAGACAAAAACACCTCTTTGGGCGTTTGAGGAAGACCATCATGACAAGAAAAAGACAAATGCAGCTATGACTCTGGATTGGCCCTAACAGGGAAGGTTGTGCATTAGAAGAAATAAGACAAGATATGACAATTATTTTGTGGGTTCCAGCAATTGCCATGACAATTACCAAATTTTAGGTGGATGAGGATTCAAAGGGGAAAAGATCCAATATTTCCAGGGATTTATTATATTTGCGGAAATAGGGCTTATTATAGGTTGCCGGACCATTGGTATGGGTCATGTTACTTAGGCCTGGTCTTTCCAAAGATTTTTCATGTAGATAGAAAAGAAAAAGGAACACACAAAATGATAAATACCTTTACACGTAGAAAAAGGAAAGTTTTTCAGAAATAGTAGGTGATATTTTTGGTGCATTGATACCAGCAGTGGGAATATCTTTGAATGCATTTAGAATTTGGAAATTATCCGCAGTGGTAGATCGTTTATCTACGGATACTGCTGGAGGGTTCTTGATGGTAAATACCGAGATGGTTGCCATGAGAGCTATGGTGATGCAAAATCGTCTTGCCCTTGACATTCTTTTGGCAAAAGAGGGCGGAGTCTGTGGAATGCTGAAAGTCCAACATTGTTGTACTTACATTCCAGATAAGAGCGAAAATATACAGAAGTATATAACAAATATTACAAATTTGCACAAAGAACTTGTTCCACTGGAGGTTGAAAGTGTTTGGGGAAAACTTGGTAAAGGGTTTTCTTCTGTAACAAATTGGTTAACAAGAATGAGTGGATTAATAATAGGGAAAGTTATAATAATAGCAACCATGATAATAATAATAATATTAGTACTGAAGCTTGCAATAACATGTATAAAGAGAAGAAGAAGGCAGAATAAGATAGAAAAAGAAAACATGATAAACAAGGAAAGAGAGAGAGAAGTGGGTGAAATAGAGTTAGAAGAAATAAAAGAGAACATGTACAAGAAAACAAAGAAACAAGTTGAAAGGGATACAGTTGTGTAAACTAACAAAAGCAAACGGATAAAAGATATATGCTGTCTGAGAAAACTTGGGTTTTTGTGGTGATATTAAAAATCACCAAAGGGGGGAGTTGATGGAGCAAGGTGAATGTAAAAATTTTAACCTCCTAATATTTTCGTACAATATTAATAACCATGTTCGTCTAAGTAAATAACCAACAATGTATGTTAAGGGTTAATGGTAACACGCAATTCAGTGTGCAAATTAATTGACTTATAATTGTTTACGTGTCTAACATAACATAATATTTTGCGTACTAATTAAATAATAAATGCATGATTTGTGCTTTCAAATAAAACGTGTGGTTGCAAAATAAAGCGATGGTAAGTAAGGGACAGCTTTATATGTTGCTTCTGCTAGGTAATACCTAATTGGGGAATGTAGAAAGACGGGAGGGAAACGAAAGGGTTTATATTTCTTTGTTTTAATAACATTTGTTTATCTTTGAAAATAGTGCGCTTAGGCCTGCCGAGCAGCAATATAAAATGGCCGCGAGTTACTAGAGTGCGCATGAGCGGATGAGACCATGTGATAGAGGAGAGAGGCTGTGGAAAAGGGATGATCACGTGCTGATGCCGAGAGGCTAAGATGAAAGTATGGTCAAGGCTGCTGTGACCCTTCTGAGCAGATGTGTGCCAAGATGATCAGCAAGAAGCGTGAGAAGCCTGGCTGAATCAATAGACGGAACTGTATTATACAAAATGTAACAGAAAAAGATACAATTTGGACTGATCGAAACGGATGAGCAAGTGTATGAACTGTGGGAAACGATGCTTGCATGGACATTCCACATGGAACTGGTTAAGACCAGGAAGTTTGATTAAAATGTATATGGACCTGAGTTTTTGACCAATGAGAATGAATCGCGCCATGTAAGAAGAAACATTTTCTGCTGTAAGCTAGAATTAGGGTATAAGAAGACCTACTCTTGGTGGGAGGGGTTAGAATGCTGCGGGATGCTGCGGGAGATGCTGAATAAGTTAGATGCTGTAGATGAGAGAAGTTGCGGTTGCTGATGCTGACGAGCTGATGCTGCTGCTGTTATTTTCCTTTTCCAGTTGAGTATAAGATGCTGCTTTAGGAGAACTTTTTATTGATAGATTTTTATTAGAATTATTAGGCTTTCCCCAGAGAGATAGATAGATTGATCTATAGAGTTCTTATTATGATAACCTCATTTTTCCGTCTAATAAAAGTGCCATGCAATTTCAAACTATTCTTATATTGATGATAAATGCAATGATCTGAATAATAAGCTTAATCTCAATTTCCTGCATTCAAAACTTTATATAAACTTTATTATTCTTTAAACAAATGACTCAGTGATTTTCTTTAGCTTAATGATTAATAATGAAATGGTAAAAGAGTTCATTGTGATTGAGCTGGTCTTAATCACCATCAACTGATTCCTACTAGTTGGTCCATCGACCAATGAGCGGAATACCTTAAAAGCAAATGAGAAATATTATGTCATTATAAAAGAGGTATCCCGTCTCCTTCCAGCGAATCGTTTTTCTCCTAGGTTCATGACAGAGGAAATCCAGGGAACAAATGAGTAAGTGAATGTATATGTGGTGTTATGGGCCCCACCGTCATATGGATATAGTGTGTGTGTTAGAGAAATAATTGCACCTGGATGACCAAAGCATAATAGGAGAATTATTTTTATTGTTAGCGCTGGATCACGGGCGTAAAGGTCAATTGGACCCGGCAAGTGCAAATGGGAAGAATAGACATATCATGGAGCGCCCAAGCAGTACGATACTTGGGAGTGCGCCTGTACCGCACGCTGCAAGACATGTACTAGGGAAACCATTGCATGGCACTGACAGGTATTCGATCCTCTGTTAATTTTTGGAAAGCTCTCCCGCTGGCCCCCATTGGGAAAATTGTGGTGACTAAAATGATTTTGGTCCCACGATTGCTATACCGCTTCACTAACCTCCCAGTGGTTCCCCCGTTCCTTTTTTCTGGAGTTAGATACCCTCCTTGGTACTCTAATCAGACGGGCGGGACGTAGACGGATAGCCCTAGCCAAGTTACAGCTTCCGGTCTCCGCATCTGCATACTCGACGTACACAGCGCACTTGCTGTTACAGGTGCACTCACTTGTTTTGAAATTTGAATTTTCCCGGGGCGCGGACAGGACGCACTGATTAAGCGCACCGCTGCTCTCTCAGACAGCCTAATTCTTCCGGCTCCAACTCTTGGTCTCTGCCTCGGCCTAAAACTGGAGAATACTCATTTCCCTTGACCAGCCGGGACGGAAGTACAACCGGCAGAGAGTTTATAATCTCTTTTCATCCTTGCCATAAGCCCTGAAGAAGTCTTGGGGTACTTCCCCAGATGAAACACACGTTGGCTGGCAACCTTTCTGGATTAAAGAAGCGTAACAACTCTCATGACTACTCATCCTTTACTTACTGCATCTGTAAATACTGTTTTGACGTTCTGAGAGAAGACACGATACAGAGAACTGTTCTGTTGATATTGTTGACGTGTGCACAGGCTTGTTGTTTTGTGTATGACCTCTGGTCTTTCATCCAGGGGGTTTAGGGTTGACCCCCTCCTGTGGCACCGTCCAACGCACATAGAAACCATATGACACACACACCCGTTGTAGGCGCCACCTCTACCACATACTTCAAAACCCTGTCCTTTGTGTTACAGCTGCCAATGGATCAAGGGGGACTAGGAGCCCCCTCTTTTGAGGCATATTATCCTGCGGCCCAGTTGCAATGGATGTCGTGATGGACAGCAGGCCGCGCGCTAGGAAAAAACCCACACAAACGAGGGACCAATTTCAGCCCCAACCATTCACTGCATGCTTCTACCAGGAGCTAAACCCATGCGGGACAGCCCACTCCAATTAACAATATATATGAAGCGCGTGCATAGGAGGACGCATGCGGCCCCTATGTACTCCCCCCTGCAGCCCCTGGTGGGTCTTCCTAGAGGCCGAGCTCACTATTCAGCACGTGCTCTGCACGTGTGGACCGAACACTCAATCACAGAAGCAGGCTCCCTGTTGGCAAACGGCCAACTGCAGTCATTTGCAGAACTTGCAGCTGATACAGACCTTCCAATTGGGCAGTTTCTCATACATAGGCTGCTGCTGGCAGATTGCCGCCGTATCTGGCACACAATAGACACAGAACCACCCACGCACCCAGTCCTACATGCAATCCTACAGATGGGCCCCGGACGACACTTAGTGACATGGCTGTATAAGGCAGTCAGAGCGTTGGGTGTGGTCACCCTTACCCCACTTCGCGAAAAATGGAAGGTGGAGTTCCAAAGGCCCCTTCATGACAAAGAATGGGAACGGGCACTAGAGTTTCCTAAAAAAGTGTCTCGTAACTACCATTTCAAAAACATACAATATTTTAGATTGCATCGTGCATATCTGACACCAGAAACTCTCCAACGCTATGACCCAAACACGCAATTCACCTGCCCTAGGTGCCCAGAAGCCAGAGCATCCTTTCTCCATATGTTCTGGAGCTGCCCGACACTCCAGACCTATGGGACCACGATACATACCACATTACTCGAGGTAACTGGGCTTACAGATATTAACACATGGGAGGCCTGTGCGCCGGGCATAGCCAGGCGTTGGAAACACCAAAAAGTGGAGACGCGATTCGCATCCCTAGCTATCCTATTGGCCAAGAGCAGTATAGCAATGCACTGGAGGACACCAGCGGGACCACCGCTGGCGGCCTGGAGGGGGGCAGTTAACAAGTGGGGAGCATCGGAATAAGAGGCGTTAAGGCTCGAAACAATCCTAGGCACTCGCAAACGCCACTTATCTATGCAATGGGCGGCACTACTTCACACTTTCAAACAGGAAGCAACGAATGCATCACCCACATGGACCACCCCGTCCCTCTCTCAAACCACATGTGAGGCGGTGCGCCTGGACGGTGCTCACCGCACCTCCCTGATAACCACTAGTCTGTAGAGCGCGAACAACGGCTAAACATGAATACTAATCCTTGTGCCCAATTCAGACACTCCCCCTCGAATCCAGATCCATGATGTCCAGGTGCTGAAATCGATCAAATAGCCCACCTGCCCCTAATACATAGCAACTCCTCCTATACAGTGTATCCCAATTGTAGTTACCCTTGTTGAAGTGTTATGTCCCCCATTAAGATATACTGAGTCGTGTCCTCTAACATCAGCATCGCTGATAAACACTGTGACTATAGAACATTATACAGGCAAAGGCCTTTATTGTCTTACACTCATTCTACACGGTCTCTTTAGCATCCGCTGTACCAGTACTATAACAATTAATGATAATGCTTGATGTTAATACGACGTCAAACTGCATTGTATACAGAAACTTTACTGTGCACTTTTAATGATCATTTACAGTGTTTGTAATCTGTATACAACAAAATGTCAATTAAATGAATTTACAATAATTTTTTCCACTAGAACACACTAAATTATTTTGCATCATCTGGGAAGGTGTTGGGTATTGCAGCAATAGCTACTATCATAGTAATTCCTCAAGAAGGCAAAGATCACTCAGATATTTTTTTTTTAGACCAATATCCCTCATTATTATGGTAGCAAAAATATATGCAAAAATCTGGGCCACCAGCCTAGAACCCATTATCACAAAATGTATACTTAAGTTCCAAGCTGACTTCATTAAGGGCAGATTAGCAAGTGATAATATCCATACTTTCTGCAGCATCTTAGAACAGGCCTCCCTGTCCAGCTCTGCCTTGGCGGCTATAGCATTAGATGCAGAGAAAGTGTTCAACAAGGTAACTGGTCATACCTGGAGGCGACTTTAAATTGGTATGTTCTCTGGGACAATGTTATAAAAATGGCTATGTCATTATATGCTAACCCCTCTGCTAATATTAAAATTAATGGCACCTTATCTGATCCATATCCACTGGAACAGGGCCCTCTGTTATATTCCATATACGTATCATAACATAAGCCCCGGTAATCTCATTACCCGCCACCTATATTCTCTCCCTACATTACATTTGTCATGGTTTACAGGGACTGACATTTTACCTAGATATTACACTGCAGTCAGAACGCGGGTTTTCCCTAGTTCGAAATCTCATACAGTATGCATGAGGATTCTTGGAAGCATAGCAGGACTACCACCTCCTGTATAAAATCTATGTACAAAGTTCATGCCCAACGTCATCCTTAGGCTGACACAGTAGCACAGCAAGGTAGGACCCCTGGGGAGACCTATGGGTATATATACATCACATCTTGCTAAGATAAGACAGAGGAGACCGAGACTTCCCGGCCGACACACTGACTAACCCCGGGCGTAGTGTGCATAGCGGGGCTACGCGGAGGTCCACGGAGTTGAAAACAAACTCCGTGGAACTCTGCTCCGCTACGCCACCCGCCTCCACCCTCCCATTATAAAAAGTAATTAAACATTATTAAAAAATAAATTTAAAACCACTTACCTGGCATGCAGCGTCCCTGGGCTGCCCTCCTCCTCTTCTTCGCCGTCTTGCTAATCCTTGTGAGAACTGCGCATGCGCGCGCGACCGCACATGTGCATTTCTTGCGAGAAATGCGCAGGCGCATGCGCAGTTTTCACAAGGATTACCAATAGGGCGAAGCAGAGGAGGAGGGCAGCCCGGGGACGCCGCATGCCAGGTAAGTGGTTTTAAATTTATTTTTTAATAATGTTTAATTACTTTTTATAATGGGAGTTGGAGGCGGAGGCTGGCCAACTCTGCTCCGCTGCGGATTGGAGGTCTCCACCCGGGGTTAACACTGACCGGAGACGCTGAGGTTCCTGCATGCAGACACTCCAGCTCGCAGTGGTCTAACATCCCTCGCGGGGTGTCCAGCTCGAGACCAGGACGGGGTCCCATAGTCTCTCACTTCAGGTAATGGGGTTGACTAAATCCTAGAGGGATTCTTGGCTTAACACCTACATACATACTAGGTACACTTAGGTACATCTAGTTAGGGAGGCATCGAAGGAGTACGCATCTTTTATTATGTGTTTTATATACTCTAATGTATACATGATTATTGTAAGATGGTAGAGCTATACCATCCATTCACCTTTATTGTACTGCTAATCATTTATATCTTATACTGTCTAACGGTTGTTGCAGCTCATTTATTCTACACCAGAATAACAACTGTTCAATAAATTCTTATTGAAAACGCCCAGCCTGTTTATTCGGTGTATCTCTCTGAGACAGACTAAGTAAGCACGAGTGACTGAGCGAAAGGTAGTATATTGTTTCCATGGTCCTGAGGGATCAGGGTTGTCATGTTAGAATGGTTGCCAAGAACTATTCTCTCCTTGGTAAGAGGCGATTCTAGTGGCACTGTGAGCTAGTTGGTGCAAAAAGAGCCAGCATACCCGGTGGGGGTGATCAGAGTTTGTCGGACACCAATCCTACAGTGTACGTTGTCTAAACGCGCAGATCCTGTATACTTTCTATAGGAGCTACACGACATGGCGCCACCAACGTTGGTTGGGTACTTAATTAACGGTAGAATCTGAGTAGTTCAGTCGTGCTATTCTCAGAAATCCTATTCACAAAACACCAGAGACGTCTAGAGTGGGTAGGCTAAACTCCGCCACAGCTGAGTAGGCAAAAATCTTATTTATTAGCTGTTGGTTAATCAAGCTTGAAGGACACAGTGTTCCTAAAATTGTGCAAAACACCTTATCTTAGTTTCCTTTGAAAATACTTCTTCCTCAAAACAATGACTGAAGACGCGGATAACGCGGGAGGAGTTGTGCAAAACTTGCATCTCACAGATGACGCGGAAGATGCAAATGCAATTCAGATTGCAGAAAATATTAGAAACACAGTCACTCTGAAGCTGCTTGCGCATGGTTTAACGCCTAGGGGTGTCATAGTAGCTTTCGTGATAGAGTCATCTGAATCATATAGAACAGAGGTATTTTATTCATGGGTTACATTCCCAGCAGCAAATGCAAGAACAAAAACATTTTCTTCTACACAGAAGGTGATGCACCAGCGGAATATTGTCCGTATGAGGACATTGAGGTTCCGCTCACGTACCAGGAACATTTATACTGGTTTAAAGGCACCCTACCCCATACAAGAAGAAGAGTGAGACTCGGCCCGCTCAGAAGAGAAGGGGCAACATGGCCAATACTAGCGGCCTACACACCACATCCTGACATTGAAACAATGCCAGGACCAGACTTACTCATACTTCACAAAGAATTAATAAAACTTTACAGAAACATGACGCAGTTCGTCATGAGGACTCTTACGGTCCAGCCAGCGATGGTAACAACAAATACAGCTCACGTTCAAAATACTAACTAAAATTACACCACAAACATTACATGCAGTAATGGGTAAAATGCCCGCAAAATGTGAACAAATGCCCTTCTGGATAGCTCAGAAGATAACACAGCTAGAAGCAGTATTCCCAAATACTAGCCCTTATGAAAAGCACAGAATGCTGACAATCTGCTTGCCCATGGGGATAACACCACAGATAGAGGATTGTACCTCTTGGGGTACAGTTTTCGCTGCCATATATACCAGGACTCATGGTATACCGTCCTTAGCAGTAATACCAGATGTATTAAGACAAATACAAAATGAGTATGGAGCAGAGCCTGCTCTGAACATGGGGATGAAGTTACTGGGTAACTATGCCCAAGTATCAGCAATAATATTAGCAAACATTAAAGGGGAGGAGGCATCAGTGGCCATCCGCCAATGCCTAAGGGAGTTCAGTCCTTTACAACAGGAGCACGAACTACCTAAAATAAATGAAACTGCGTATGCAGAGTTAGGCAAGGACAGTTTGGGTGGAAAAGCGTTAAAACTACAACTAATGGGTAGTCCGGAGAAGGAGACTTTGAAGCAGACACTTAGTTCTTCTAAAAAAAAGTGGGACAATAACAAAAACCAAAAAATTAAAGAAAACAGATCTCAATCCAGAGGTAGATCTCCTCCTCAGGAGCCCTCCGAAAGGAGGTATAATCTTAGAAATAGGGATAATATGAGGAAACCTGACAGATATCAGGAAGGATACTGATACACGCTCCTCTCGTTCCTTTCAGGGTTCATCGAAAAACTCTGAGAGGGAAGGACGGTCAGACAGACAAGAACAGCGTACAAAGTCCAGAGACAAGCAGCACGCTCAAGACTATACTTCCAAAAAAGAAGATAAAGTGAAACCAAAACCACAGTTCAAAAAGAAGAAGGTTGCAGGTCTAAAGATCAGACATGCCCAGAATTCAGAGGACTCGACTACTGAATGGGGAATGGGCTCTGACGATGCTAGACAGTGCAGCAGAAGTAACAATAGCTTGCCAGAACCTGATGGAATTTCTGGTGACATCGGACTTGAATGATTATATCACGATGGAAACACCCGATACTAGGGTAAGTGTCCCACACAAACTATATGAAATTACACTCCAAATGGAGGGGGACAAATGCAGGACAGTTAAAGGTCTCTTTTGGGAGAACCTAACGTTTGGCTATGACATTTTGTTAGCTGAAAAAGATTGGCCGCCAGCATTCGTCATGGATTGCCCTAGGGTAGAAACGGTAATTTTACCGGCATTTTCCGACCACGTTCCCAAACATTTAAGATATACATATGCGCGGGAGTGGGCGGTAGCCCAAGCCCAAGCCCCAGCATTATACAAAAGCCATGTTGGATGGGATGAGGATTCAACCCACCACATAATTCCATTAAAAAATACACCAACTGCACAAAGGCAGTATCCAATAAAGCAAGAAGCTAAAAAACAGGTCAGGGAGATCTTAGATCAACTTGAATATCAAAGAGTGATTGAAACATGCACCTCTCAAATGAATAACCCTTTGTTTCCCGTATCGAAACCAGACAACACATATCGTCTAGTTTTAGATTACAGACATTTAAACACTTGCACTAAGACATTTGCAGTTCAAAATGCACACAGTGCTGCATTAATGAATAACATTGTGCAGAAAAAATACAAAACAACGCTAGACATCTCAAATGGATTTTTTGCCAAAATATAGCGCCTGAGAGCAGATATTTGACAGCATTCTCAGCGCTAGGGTCCCAGCGGTAATTTTGCCGACTCCCCCAGGGGTATAAGAACAGCCCGGGGTTGTTTTCAGCCAGAGTAACTGAGTTACTTCAAAATCTGTATGAGGAGGCATTGTCCTACGTAGATGATATTTATCTAACGGATGATGACCTGGAGGAACACTTGAACAGAGTAAACACCATAATTTGGGGATTTGCATCTGAAAGTTACAAATTCAACTTAAAAAAATCGAAGATTGCCCACCTTAATGTCCTTTTTCTAGGATATGAACTTTCAAGTGAAGGAAAAAGTCTAGCAGCTAACTTTTTAGAAAAATGCGCGCTGCTCCAACCTCCAAAATCATTAAAAAAATTTAAATCAATATTGGGATTCCTGAACTTTGGCAGAACAAACATTTTGGATTACGCAGAAAGAGTTAAACCTTTCTACGATTTGATAAAACCTGACTTTTCAGTCAGACAGTGGACACAGGAACACACAGATACTCTTCGTTCCTTACAAGCTGACACAATAGCTTCAAAACACTTTCATACACGCATAAATGCACGCAACCTGGTGATCCGTATAGTTGCGGGTCAAACTGGGTACACCTATCTAACATATAATGAAGGTGAGACAGTACCAATAGCGTACAAATCACATTTGTACACAAATGCTGAAATGCGTTTTGCATCAACTGAAAAAATTCTAACAGCAGTACAGACTGCTGTAGTGAAAGAAAGAGCCCTGGCTCAGGGGAAATGTATAATAGTCGTTACCCCGGTTCCAGCCTTAGAGGCTGCGACAAAGGCAAGCGTTCCCAACGCTAAAGCCTTACATCCAAGATGGATACAATGGGCTAATTCTCTCACTGCAACAGATGTAGAATACAGGTACGACCCAAATCTAAAAACACAAGCATTTCTGCAATACGAACAAGAATATCCTTTACCAAACGAAATAATGCCTCTAGATCAGTATGAATATATTATTTATACTGACGGTTCTGCACAACCGGCCATAGGGAGAAAACAGCAATACAGCGCCACGTGTGCTATCGTTAAAGGATGCATGCGGGATGGAAAGTTTCATCCGAAATGCACAAAAACACAGTCTCTAGGAGACTGCACGGCGCAGCTGGCAAAACTAAAAGCACTAATACTGGCACTGGTAAATACAGATCGAGATTTCCCCACACTAATCGTGTGTGATTCCTTTTACTGTGTACAGTCATATAATGAATATTTACATCACTGGGGACAAAACGGGTTTAAAGATGCAAAAGGTGGTACAATTAAGCACAAAACGCTATGGGAACAGGTAGTGGAGTTGAAAAACGAACTACCAAGGGCTCAGGTGATACACACATTGAGTCATCAACGTGATGGCGTTCACGTTGAAGGGAATTCATTGGCTGACAAAGCCGCAAAGGGGGCTGTACGAACGGCTTCCGTAGCTGCAATCACTCGTTCAAAAATGAGGATAGACGGTGAGATAATGGTTGCGATTATTGCCACACGCAATAACACAGCACTACCAAAAAGATTTCCACTCAAGTACTCCTACAAGTTAGATGCAAACAATGTTCCATTTGCTCAAATTCCAAGAGTGGGGGATAGAGTAATACCAAATATGGATCGCAGGTTAGGATTAATTCTAGCAGCACACGAGGGTATAGGTTCTGCACACGCAGGAGTTTCTGCTACGGTTTCTCTATTAAAACAGCGCTACTGGTGGCCAGGTCTAAGAAGACAGACTAAGGACTATGGGGGCCACTATGATGTCGGGCGGATCGCCACCGCCCGACCGGCGGTGGCGATCCGCCCGACATCTTTCCCTACCCGCCCTCCATTTACCCCCGCCACATTACAATGGCAGGGCGTGCATCGGCGGACGGAAAGACCGTCCGCCGCTTTTTCGCAGGCAGGCAAACGTTACGATTGCCTGCCGTGCGGTCCTGGGCCATAATATGGTGGCAGTGCCTAGCAGGCACCGCCCGCCATATTACGATGTGTGCGTATTTGTGCCTTTCCATGGCGGCGATGCCGCCATGGAATGGCATGCGGTCTTTGGCTTTGGGGGCCCGTTGCGGGCCCCCGGGGTGTTGGGGGGTTGGGGAGTGCACTTGGGGGGAACCCATGGTACCCCCCTTCATTGGCATGCACAAGGTGGCAGGCACCGCGCGGTGCCTGTCACGTTGTGCATGTCAATGCACAACATGCAACTTTTACATTGCGGCGGGTGCTGCTTCCAGCACCACTCGCCGCAATGTAAAATATGCGGGATGCGACCGCCAGGGTGGCGGTCGCTTCCTAATGGGCCTGGCGGGACTGCCGCACCTCTGGTGGTCGGTCCCGTTTACCGTTACGGTGGTGGGCGGACTTTGTCCGCCCGCCATCGTAGTGGGGCCCTAGGTTCTGAAATGCGACATCTGTCAGCAGATGAAAGGCTCCACTGTAACACGTCCAGTGCAGACACCATTACTAATATCAGACAAGCCACTTGCGTGTGTTTATTTGGACCTTACAATCGGATGGGGCTTACAAGTACATCATGGTTGCAGTGGATTCCTGCTCTAGGTTCCTATGGGTGTGACCCCAGCGCTCGGCTGACGCTCGAACTGTTATAAAAGATTTGTGAGTCTTTATATGGACATACGCAATTGGCACATTACATTCTGACCGTGGTCCCGCGTTTAGCTCTAGGGCTTACAAGGAAGCAATGGGAAGTTTGGGTGTAGCATTGCGGTACTCCTCTCCGTACCATCCAGAGGGAAATTTGGTTGTGGAGAGGAAAAACCGGGACTTAAAGTAATCTTTAACAGCTAGATTATTAGGCTCGGGTTGAAATTGGGTAAAACATCTGTATGGAGTCCAGAGGGCATTAAACAATCAGCCAAGAAGCTCTCTAGGGGGGGTCACTCCTTATGAGGTCCTATTTGGGACGAGAATGTGGGCACCTGATCTTGATTGTGAAGGCACAGTGGCGGATGAAAAACCTTTTGACATCCATAAATGTTTGGCTGTTTTACAGGACTTGAATGAAAGCAGGGCACTACAGAGTAATGTCCAGACGAAAAGGACCCCCACTGGGGAAGTAAAAAGTGTCAAGGCAAGACCTGTCTGGATCCCTAAAGTCAGGGATCTGGTCAGAGAAAAAATAGCGGACAAAAAAGAATTTGGGCCATCATATAGAAAGACTGTACCTGTCCTGGCAGTTGAAGGAACAAGAACAGTACTTCTGCCACCTCTTGCTGGCAAAAAGGAGAAAAGATTCGTCTCAATTGACCTAATCAAACCACACTATGTGGCCGATACTGAATAGTAGGCCGCGTGGACTCCGAAGTAACAGACACCCTCCTCTCACAACTATACAAGAAGTTCAAACAGAAAGACTCATCACGTTTGAAGGGTCACCTGCACGGAATGAAGGACTAAGCAACAATGCAATGGAACTCGTTCCTCTTGAAACTGAAGTTCAAAATGAGAACTCCACTGAAAGACAAATTTCAATTCGACCAAACACGGATATCTACGTCAACATGCCCCAACAAGATCAAGCTACAGTTTCCATAAAACCTGCGGAACAACCGAAAATTGATCGAACTGCATCTGGCTATTTCATTGACTTTGACACCTTCTTGTTAGATCCAAGCAAACCTGAAACAACGCCAGCCCAAAGAACTCGTCTACAGCTATTTAAAGGTTTTCTGAACTTTCTTAAAAAGACTTACCTGGTATCTACAGGAATACTTTTCTTTCTTTTCTGGATAGGCCTAGTAACTGTCTTTAGTATGCTTATTATTGGAACTTATCTTCGAGAAAGCTCTGCAGCACAAAAAGTGAATGTGATTCTGAAACCGCACCTATCATCACATCGTGAAAAAAGAGACCTGTCATCAGTGAACATTACAGCAGTTCCTATACCTGATGGTATAGTGTGGGACAGAGTTGATTTCGATATATTTGGCCCGACTGAACTTTTAAAAATACCACATTTATTTAAAATTTCATTGAGTGATATCATTACCTCCAGTACATTTTCCGATGATTGGGATTATGAAACTGTAAATAACACGTTGTCTAATTTAGAAAAATCTGCTGCTTTTTCTAATAATGAAATGTTAGAAGGCACATCAGACTTTGAAACAATGTATTGCTATCAACATTATGGTCATCACTTTCTGCATAAATCTGCTAATCCCAGAAATGTTTTCACATACCACCAATGGGAACATTGCCCGACACCGCCGAAAAGCAGTTCAAAAACATTTGCACAGAAATTCTCATATTTTTCAGGGTTTAACACATCAGACCCAGCCTCATATTATTATAAGGTTGCACCAACACCAGCACAGAAAAATATGTTGACAAACACCAAACAGATTTATTCTGCTTCCTTTATTGCCCAGTTGTCTGAACAAGGGTTCGACCTATGGAAAGACACCATAGACTTAAAATCCGTCTGGGGTACTAGAGACTGGCAGGTCCAGGGAAAAGAGGCACTATTTAGAGCATGTCTTATTCCTCGACAAATAATGTTCTTGAATGAAACAGTACAACAAACAACCTGCCTTGGGTTAGCAAAGAGTAAAGATTTGAATACACCTCGGATGCCCACACCATCACACACTGAGGGTAATATAACATCGCAAGAAGAGGTTACACTAGATGACATCATGCAATACAATAGATCAGACCCCGATTGGAAGGGATGGCTAGTTTGGCCCGTAGACACCAATAACTGTCAGGAAAGATTCTTGGGTAAAACTAAAGGATTTAGTATCAATAGGCCAGATCCACGTTATGTACAAAGACAACATTCAGGGGTAGTGACATCGTACAGTGTTGGGAAGTTATGCCTCGATTGGCTAAAGACCTCAACACTCATGGTATGGACACCGGCTCCTCCTCTGACACCCAGGCCTTGGATGGTGCACAGGCTGCCCCAGCATCGGCTGTGGATAGTACGGAAGATCATCTGTGCTCAATTGACATAATATGCGAGGTGTTACAGGGACCGCCAGCTGCGGAAGCAAGCAACGAGAATGGTGCATCTACCAGCCAGGACACATAAACATTTGGCCCGTCGGGTGCTGGGAAAAATTCGACCTTTTGCAAAACAAACAAAAAATTGGAACTCCATATCACAATTGACATTCTTTTGAGCATGCATGGCTTTCAAATGCTTGTAGTAGTTCGAACTATACCTCTGGACATATTAGAGCTATAGCTTGAGTGTCAATCTCTATTTTTATTTTTTAGAATTTTTTAAAGAACTTTTTTAATGTTTTAAACATTGTTTTAACTAATGTTTTTATCGTTTGCGTACCAGTATCTAGTCAGCCTAGTAGTACGTTTAGAATTTAACTATGTCGTCCATTGGGAAGAGGAGTGGGTGTTATATTCCATATAGGTATCATAACATAAGCCCCGGTAATCTCATTACCCACCACCTATATTCTCTCCCTACATTACATTTGTCACGGTTTACAGGGACTGACCTTTTACCTAGATATGACACTGCAGTCCGAACGTGCGTTTTCCCTAGTTTGAAATCTCATACATTATGCATGAGGATTCTTGGAAGCACAGCAGGACTACCATCTCCTGTATAAAATCTATGTACAAAGTTCATGCACAACGTCATCCTTAGGCCGACACAGTAACACAGCATGGTAGGACCCCTGGGGGACCTATGGGTATATATACATCACATCTTGCTAAGATAAGACAGAGTAGACCGAGACTTCCCGGCCGACACACTGACAAGAGACGGGGTGTCCAGCTCGAGACCAAGATGGGGTACACTTAGGTACATCTAGTTAGGGAGGCATAGTAGGAGTACGCATCTTTTATCATGTGTTTTATATACTCTAATGTATACATGATTATTGTAAGATGGTAGAGCTATACCATCCATTCACCTTTATCGTACTGCTAATCATTTATATCTTATACTGTCTAACGGTTGTTGCAGCTCATTTATTCTACACCAGAATAACAACTGTTCAATAAATTCTTATTGAAAATGCCCAGCCTGTTTATTCGATGTATCTCTCTGAGACAGGCTAAGTAAGCACGAGTGACTGAGTGAAAGGTAGTATATTGTTTCCACGGTCCTGAGGGATCAGGGTTGTCATGTTCGAATGGTTGCCAAGAACTATTCTCTCCTTGGTAAGAGGGGATTCTAGTGGCACTGTGAGCTAGTTGGTACAAAAAGAGCCAGCATACCCGGTGGGGGTGATCAGAGTTTGCCGGACACCAATCCTACAGTGTATGTTGTCTAAACACGCAGATCCTGTATACTTTCTATAGGAGCTACACGACACCTCGGGAGGGTTTTCCCTTATCACCATTATTATTCCTTGTCTCCATAGACCTGCTCATACTTCTACTTAACAATTCTCCAGGTATTGAAGGTTTTTCTTTTCAGAACAATCGATTTCAAATCACGGCCTACTCCGACGATCTTTTCAGAAGAAGCAGATTTAGCTATACCTGCTCTAATTAACATCATTCAGGAATTCTCAACATTTTCAGGGTACACCTTAAACGAGGACAAATCAGAGTTTCTGCCTTCTAACCCTTTATGGCTACTGTCTTGTAAAAATGACACTGGCCTTCATTGGCAGCCGAAATGTATCCAATATTTAGGTATCTGGTTTATGCCTAATCTATCTGAGTCAATCACACCACAAGGAACAACAATCCTCACCTGAATTAGTGACCTGGCTTGGCAGTTCGGGCTGGACTGTTCCCCATGAGGCACAGGGTCAAGACTGATTTGTATATAGCTGAGTCTGAACTGGGGTGGCGAAGTGAGCTATAGAACGATGATGAATTCAACCCAGATCTGTGACTGGGGGTGAGGGTCTGAAAAGTTTCAGTGCTCCGTCCTCATCTCCTTGTGTTTGCAACTTTCTTAAAGTGGCATTTTCAAAACTTGTAATGAAATTTCCAAATTTACCATTAAACAGGGATTATCATTACAATCTCATAGGTTCAAAACATGGTATATCTACCTGCTCCCAACTAGGAATTACAGCTTATTAAATGTAATAAGGAATCCCCAATGTTATCCTATGGGAGGGGTAGGCCTCAAAGTAGTGAAAAATGAATTTAGGAGTTTTCGCTACCAGGACATGTAAAACTTAAATATACATGTTCAACCTTTTAATTAAACAGAACCCTGCCCTATGGGCTACTTAGGAGCTACCATAGGGATGTCTTATATGTAATGAAATGGGAGTTTAAGACTTAGCAAGGGGGTTTAAATGCCAAGTCAACATGACAGTTTAAAACTGTACTCAGGCTGCAATGGCAGGCCTGGGACATGTTTTAGGGTGCTACCTATGTGGGTGGCACAATACGTGCTGTAGGCCCACAGGTAGCATTTAATTTACAGGCCTTGTGTATATGGTATACCACCCTACAAGGGACTTGTGGACTTATATGTAAATTAAATATGCCAATTGGTTATAGGACAGCCAAACCATGTTTAGGGGAGTGAGCACAAGCACTTTAGCACTGGTTAGCAAAAATTGGAGGTAAGTTGGCAAAATGTTTGTGGGTAGATTACCCTAAAGCTAACAGGTATAACACATGTCCCCCCCCCCAGCTGAAAGTGGGGAGAGGTACTCAACTTCCTGGGAGTACTCATCACTAAGGCAGAAGAACCTGGATAGATCATCAGCATTAGAGTGGTCTGACCCAGGTTGAGTTTCCACTGTAAAGTCGATTCCATGTAGAGAGATGGACCACCTCAATATTTCTGGATTCACACCCCTCATTTGCATTAGCCACCTGAGGGGCCTGTGGTCTGTCTGAACCAAGAAGTGAGTCCCAAACAAGTATGGTCTCAGCTACGTCAGTGCCCAGCCAGCAAAGGTTTCTCTTTCAATAGCACTCCACCTCTGTACCCTGGGAAATAACCTCCTAGAGATTAAAGTTACATGCTGGTCTAGGCCCTCCTCGTTGAGCTGTGATAGAACTGTCCTATGTCATGCTTTGAGGCATCTATTTGGACTATAAATTCCTTGGCCTCCATCCAGATCACCTTATTGGGCTGCTTCTTGGAAGTCAGCTCAGTCAAGGGGACAACAATGGTGGCATACCCCTTGACAAACCTCCTGTAATATCCTGTGAAGCCCAGAAAGGCCCTCACTTTAGTCTGGGTTTTTGGGGGCTCCCAGTCCGAGAATAGTCTCTATTTGGGCCTGGAGGGGCTGTACCTTACCCCCACCCACAAGTTGCCACAAGTACACCACAGACCCCTGCCCTATCTGGCACTTACAGGCCTTGCAGGTGAAAAGAGTGGTCTTCCCAGCTGCTACTGAAGACAACTATGTCATCAAAGTGAGCAGCACTGAAGGTGTCCATACCAACCAAGACCTGGTTTGCCAGCCTCTGGAAGGTGTTATGGGTATTTTACTGCCCAAAGGGTATCACTTTAAACTGAAAGCAGTCCTCTGGTGTAGAAAAGGCTGCCCTCTTTTTAGCCTTTTCAGTTAGGGCAATCTGCCAGTACCCTGAAGTTAAATCAAAAGTACTCAGGAACTTGGCAGCCCCTAATTTTCCAATGAGCTCGTATGCTCTGGGGATGGGGTGAGCATCAGTTTTAGGTGCATATTCACAAGGACTTATCTCCGAGTTATCGCCACCTTAATGCATCAAAAGTGGAGATAGATTTAACGCCCCATTCACAAGCGGGTGCAAACTGCAGACATCACCAGTATTCCTGCGATAACTGCCCCAAAATTTATCTCCACGGGTGATACCACCAACTAACCCTAATGAGATGCAGAGTAGGCGTTCCCGTGCAAAAACACACGAAAACACCACTACACCACTTTCATAACGAACTGCCAGATCTGCGATGCGAACCAAAAACAGGCGATAAGCAGCGGTAGCACGAGGGAATTAACTCCTGCCTTTTACTGGTGTTAAGCAGGACGACTACCTGCTGCATGAAAGGGAGCCCAGCCAAGAGCCACATCTGAAGACCCACAGATGCCATGGAGACAATGATCATGCAGCTCGGACACCCATGAGGCCACAACACCCACCCCCACCACCCCCGCCACCACCCCCAGGACCCGTCCCGCCCCCCGGACCACCACAGAGGCAGCGTACACAAAGACAGCGGACCCACCGTAAACGCACCAGCCGCACAGATCGAACGCCAGAGGAGGACATTGCCCACTACAGGCCCAAAAGGACAACCATCCCCCACATCCTGACCCACATCGCCCACCTGCAGACGGTACCAACACAGCGCACAACGAACATCCCTCCGCTGACAAAGCTGCCGGCTGTGCTGCACATGTTGGCCTCTGGTACCTTCCAACCCACAACTGCCAGAGTCGGAGGAGTCTCACAGCCAGCCCCATCCAAGTTCATCACACCTGTCCTGGATGCCAACATCAGCCCGGTACCCCAGCACCTCCACTCCACCCACACTGTGCAGGAGCAGCTGGAGACCAAGCAAGGCTCCCACGCCATAGCTGGATTCCCTCACATGTCGGGGGCAATCAACTGCACACATGTACCCCTCGTGTCCCCTGCCGACACTGCACACAACTACCTCAACAGAAAGCACACGCATCCCATGAATGTGCAGGCAATAGTGGACCGCCCGGGACTCCTCAACAATGTCGTGGCCAACTCCCCAGGCAGAGTGCATGATTCCTACATCTCCCGACAGTCCATCATCAACCAGCGCTCCCAGGATGGCACCTATGGAAATGCAGTGCTCGTTGGTAAGTCCAAAATGAACACACCACACACCTCCACCCCACAGTCATGCAACTCACGACACTGGCAATGGGAACGCAGCACAACTACATTCAACATGCCACACAACATGCCAACCGACCAGACATGACAACACGACTCCATTGGGAACCTGGCCTTGCCATGGCCACAACCCAGCCAGGGCATGGCACCACAGCCACACAATAGCAGGATGTGAGGAGAGGCTTGGAGCAGGCATGTGCGAGAGTGGCAAGTGACTAATGAATGTGAACCTACCCAATGCCAGGTGTGGCGTGGAGGTGCCGGACAGACTTCAGTGTGCAAACCACGGAAATGGCCATGTGGAGATTAACTGCTGGTGCATGGAGTGTAGTGGCCAGTGGACGCTACCATGTCCCCACAGGCTGTGGGGCAGAACGCAGAAATGTCGCACGTTACGTCCCCCCCTGCATGCACGGGCGGAGTGGGTTGGCCCTGCGTACGCCAGGCCTGCGTAGGGGTGTGAATAAAAAGCCCGTCGCACTGGGCGTGGTTCTCATTCGGAATGGCCAACGCGTCTGCCAGGGCGGCGCCTCTCAGCCCGCCACGAGGCCGGCGCTGAGCGCGGCAGGGCCTGCGTCCCTGTGCGCCTGCTGCACCCAGGGCCGCTGGTCCCCAGACCCGTCATGCCTGCCCCAGTGCACCAAGGAGGCTCCGCTCACCTGCCGACACCGGCGTGTGTCAAAGAGGGCCCACCACGTGCCGGTGGAAGCTCCAAGCCCCAGTCCCGCGACCTTTGCAGCCTCCGCAGACCATCGCTGGCCTCCACGACGCTGGCCTTTTTCATTGACATACTCCACCGGCGTCCGCTTCGTCCCAGTTGTGGGCACATGTTGAACTGAGTCGTGAGTTCTGAATGGCAGTGACCAAAGGTCTGTGGCAGCGTCCACATCACTATACTCCCTCCGATCAGTGAAGCCAAAGTCTGCATCGCAGGCCTGCGACACGTGGTGCCACTAACCCTGTTCAACGCAAGCCAGCGACATGTGGTGCCACTAACCCTGTTCAACGCAAGCCGGCGACAGGTGGTGCCACTAACCCTGTTCAACGCAAGCCGGCGACACTTGTATGAGGGCTCAGGCCTACACTGCGCTCCAGTAGGTCCCACATGTGGAACTGTGTCCTGAGTCTTGAATGGCAGTGACCAAATGTCAATAGCCGCGTCTATATCACTGAACTCCCTTCGATCAGTGTCCCAGACCCTGCGTCGCAAGCACACGACACGTGTCTGTGGGCCCATGCTGACCGCTGCCCCCGGCCTACACTGCGGTCCAGTGGGCCCACATCCAGCACTTAGTCGTGATTCATGACTGGCAGAGTCCATACCAGTGAACGCACGGAGAGGAGTAAGAGGAAGATGCGGCTCAGTCCGGATGAAAGCCGGATCCTAGTGACGGAGGTGACCGAACACTAGCAACAACTGACCTGGTGCCACCAACCCTGTTCAGCGCAAGTCCGCGTCCCGTGGTGCCACTGAACCTGAACTACGCAGGCCGGTGGGACCATCCAACGTAAGCCGGCGACTCTCGGTGAATAGCCCCTGCTGACCGCTGCCTCAGGCCTACACTGCGGTCCAGTAGGTCACACATGTGGAACTGTGTCTTGGGTAAGATGTGGAGGAGTCCACACCATTGGACACGCCTCATCACAGGCGGCATCCCCTATCAGCACTGGTGCCACTAACTCTGTGCGCAATGAGTCATGGGCACTTTCTGGTTGGAATTTGGTGGCGTCTGAGTCCATGGCCTGGGGGTTGTCTGCATCATCATCTGGCTGGACCGGACTTGGTGTCCGACATGTGTCTGTTCCATTCATCTCCACCATAGTGACTGTTTCAGCATGGTTCTGCCCTCTGCATCATGCCCTGGGGGTACACCTTCCACTGTCCACCGAGACACTCCGCGACAACCCCCTTTGTCATCTATGAAAACCTGCTCTGCTCTCGTGACCCTGCCCCAGTGCACCGCAAGTCAGCGGCCCGTGGCGGTAGGCCCGTGCAGGACGCTGTGCATCCGGGGACACTGACTCTGTGCAGCTCAAGTCATGGGGCCTTTATGGTTGAATGGGTGTGTCCTTAACGATGTACACTGTTGTCGTTTATTGACTGCACCAGGCACTACATTACGGCTGGTGTGCACACACCCCACACACATCCAACACAGGTGTCACTCGACATGTGAGCCTGCTAATAAAAGTGTGCTGTCTTTAGCGACGATATCATGTCACCTCAGCAGTGGCTGAGACCTTAGACATGTAGCTTCGCCCGCCCTCCCCTGCATGCACAAGCGGCGTGTGCTGGTCCGGCGTACATCGGGGCAGTGCAGGGGTGTGCTGATTCGGCAGGGTGATCAGGGCGTGGCTCTGGTCTGGCCTTGAGCAGGAAGTGCGGTAAGTGTGTCTCTGTGTTGGGGTGTTGTCGCCACCAGGGCCACAGTAGTCGATGTTGCAATGTAGCATGCACCAAGAGGGCGGGCCTGCACGTACGGGGAAATGTAGGAGCGCAAGACCGCTCGGGGTCTTGGCACATGCATGCCAAGTGTTATGTGTATCAGTCCTGCGGCTGCATAAGTCAGTTGCCTACCCTCAATCGCAGCGCGATCACAGCCAGCCATGGACTGTACACCTGTGTCCGCCCTGTCCGGACCACTGGCCTACACTCAAGTGGCCGCACACCCTCAAAGGCCAGCTTCACGGTGTTGTTGGCATGCCAATGGACATGCGCGGACAGGCATTACAATGGTGTGCCGTAGGAGTGCACGTGATACAACCGCGCAGCTCACACAAGTGTGGGGGCTCGTGGGAGGGAGGAGCAGCTGTGAGGCAACGTAACACACAGTGAGGCCGCTCATGTGCCACGTGCTGGGCATCTCATCCATGATTCCCTGGGTCGCAGACATCCCACCACACCCACAACAGGCCTCTGTACATCTCCTGTATGCATGCAGATGGTGAAGTTACTGTAGGGATGAAAGGTCCTTTGTCTGAACTATCAGGCGGTAGCACATCTGCAGCTCCGAGCTGGGACTTGCATGTGGCCAGCACCCCCTGACAGATATGATAGCATTTGCTTGTGACTCCCACACTACGCACTGCCCGATGTGAGACCAACGTGTACACATCCCACACGCAGAAGTCCTTGGTCCTAGTTAGCGTGCGTGAAATGGCCTTCACACGTACTCCCACCCCACCCCAGGCCTGCACCCATTGCACACAGACACTGCTCATTGCTCCGAGCTGTGCCATTTCATCCACAGGACTGGCGCAGGGCAAGCCAGTGCCACTTCAAGCAGAGCCACTGATGCAATGGCAGACCATCCCGGACACATGCTCAACTCCAGTCACGTGGACCTGTACCGTGCACGTCTGCTGCATGTACTGGGGGCACTGCCGTTGGCAGTGCTGCGGATCAGTTACTGGCTGGGCTTCCGCCTTGCGAACGTCACCTGCGTTCAGCCTGTGTTGCATTGTCGCTCGTGCATATTCGAGTGGACCATGGATGTCTGCCTCTCCAACGTAACGGTAGCTGACCTGGATTTCGACGTGTGTGTGCACCCCCTGTTGGCCCACGACCAGGAGTGTCACCGTGATGCCCGTTTATGGCATGCCTGGATGTTTGGCATGCATGCTGGCAACTGGACCTTGGAGATTTCACAAGTCGTCGTGTGCCGTGACCACATTGAGCCGCTCCCCGATTGGGCTTTGGTGCAAATTGGGGCCAGGGGTTGGAGTCAGCACACTGTCTGGGACAGCTGATGGATTACGTCGCTGACCTGTTAGATGTGGTTGACAACGATCTCTCATTGGAAATGTTGGCCTACGCTGCTGCACTCGCGTTCATGGACGAGTGACAAGGTACCTGCAGCCACAACTGGATGTGACCCATTGCACGTGTCCCAACGCATGGTTGCATGTTGGGGATCTGGTCACATGTCCCAAGACGACAGTGGACATGGCTGCATTGGCCTGGACTCCTGATCCATGCACGGACAACCAACGCAGGTTGGCACTGACTTGTGTTGGTGATGGACTCCCCCGGGGTGGACATGGGAGCTTTCAAACGTTCCTCATTCAGACATGCTGCTGCATTGGTCTGCATGTCGTGGCACTTCTCTTGGCCGTACTGACACGCACTTGTTGATAAAGTTTCCGAACTTTCACTTGTCACCAACTGTGTTGAGTCTTGATTTGTATGCCAATGTGTGTGTCACGGCCTATCTGGGTCCCTGCCATATGTGCATTGCTACCCCATAAGCGCTGTGGGTTTGTACTTGTGCATTATCATGTCCCTGTTTCGTGCTTTGCCAGATGTGTATGGCCATTTACCGGCCACAAGCGGGTGCACTTGTGTCCTGTGTTCGGTTGTGCAAATGTTGCTGTTTGTACCACATTGTGTTCGATGTTGGGGTGCTCTGCTTCCTATGTGTGTGTGCTGCATTGTGTGTGTGATGTCCCTTCAGCTCTTATTTGGCTCACCCTTCTCCCTTTCAGGCAGTGTGGTTTTCACTTCTGTGCTTGTTCAGTGGTGTGATATTGCCGGGTTGTGTGACTTGTGCTCTTGGTTGGTGTTGTTACTCTTGGGCATGGTTTGTCTGCAGTTGTGCTGTGCTTAATTGTGCATGTGTGCCAT
This sequence comes from Calotriton arnoldi, assembly GCA_963921515.1. Lineage (NCBI taxonomy): Eukaryota > Metazoa > Chordata > Amphibia > Caudata > Salamandridae > Calotriton > Calotriton arnoldi. Next base: position 3,190,450 of record CAWUFW010000789.1, read on the forward strand.
TGTGCCCATCTCTCCCCGTCCCCCCAGTCCCTGGTCGTTCCTCTCCCTGTTGCTGTTGTGTTTGTTGATTTTAGGCAGTTTCCGGTCTCCGGGTCCTGCCACCATCTCCAGACTGATGTGGTGGACACCATTTCCTCCATGTCATCCAGCTCCTGGTGTGGCGCTGGACTCCCACCTCCGGTGTGCATTGCTGCCTTCTGGTTGTTGGCGTGTTTCTGCTTGTTTGTGCGTTTTGCATCAATCCAGCTGTTCTGGTTTTCTTCCATTGTCCTCTTCCGCTCTCCGACTGCATTCACCTTGTCCACGATGGCCTGCCATGTACAATGTTTTGTTGCCAATGGGGCTTGTGGGGTTGTGTACTGGCTCCGGTTGCCTCCATTGTGCTTCGCTGTTGTTTTCTGTTTGGTTTGTCTTTCTTTTTCAGGCTTTTGTTGTGCTTATTCCCGCCTGCCGTGTGTGTGTCGCTGGCCTGGCGCTGCTTATCGCTGCTTTCCTCATCGTGAATGGGCTCATCGCATGTTTTTTGGTGTTGAGGTTTGTGTTTTTATCTCCGTCGAGGTGGTTGTATCGCGGACATTGGCCGCGTTTTCGGCAGACTATCGCATGGTACCGCCGTGTTGTGAATTCCACGTTAACACTGGGTTATTTTCCTGCGATGTGTAAAGTTGAGTTAACATTTTTTGGAGATGTTTAGCGCACATTCTTGTGAATATCCCCCTTAGTGACTAAGTTGAGCCCCCTGAAGTCCACGCAGAACTGGAGGTCTGGGGCAGCACCCGATGGGGCATCTTTTGGTACCAGCACCACTGGGTTGGACCAGGAGCCACTGGGGTGCTCAACCACCCCTACTTACAACATTTAGAGACCTCCCCTTTGATGCTGGCCCTCACTTTGTCAGACAGCCTGTATTTTTTGTTTTTGACAGGTGGACTGTCTCCAGTGTCAATATCGTGGGTACGCATATGTTTTAGCCCAGGAGTGAGGAAAAACAGAGAGGCAAACTGTCCCAAAAACTGGCGACAGTTCCTCTGCTGTTCTGGGGTCAGGGTAGAGGATAGAGGGACACCCTCCACTGACTCATCTTTCTCTTTTGATGACCGGAGATCAGGGATAGGATCAGCCTCCTCCTCCTCCTCCCCATCCATCTGTCAACAGCAGCATGGTGACCTTGGACCTCTCATAGTGTGGCTTGAGGCGGATGATATGGAGTACCCGTAAGGGGTGTTTGTGGGTATTGAGGTTCACCAGGTAGGTGGCCTCCCCCTTTTTCTCAAAAATGTAATAAGGCCCAATCCAGCAGTCTTGGAGGGCCCTGGGATCCACAGGCTCCATCACACACACTTTGTACCCAGGTTGAAATCCCACAGGGGTATCCGTCTGGTCCTACCACGGCTTCATAATTTCCAGGCTACCCTCCAAGTTCTCAGCTTTCTTGCAGAACATGGCCGTCTGATTCCTGAGGGCTGGCATGTAGCCAACTACATCCTGGGGATGGGGTTTGTGAGCTTGCTCCCACTCCTCCTTGACCAGGCTGAAATGTCCCCTTATATGGTAAACATACAGAAGTTCAAAGGTGCTGAATACAACCCCCTTCTGTGGCACCTCCCTTTAGTCAAAGAGTAGACATGGTTAGAAGACGTCCCACTTTCGCACCATGGGCTCAGGCATAAAATCACACCTATATTCATGCCTTTTAGGGTCTTGTTAAATCTTGCAACAAGTCTATTTGTGGATGGTATAGTGTGGAGAAACTTGTAAGCTACTCCACACACCTTACACATTGACTTCATGTACGCAGACATGAAGTTGGTGCACCTGTCTGACACCACTTCTTTGGGAAAACCCATTCTAGTGAAAATCACCATCAGGGCCATAGCCACTGCAGGTACAGTTACAGTTCTCAAAGGTATGGCCTCTAGGTATCTAGTGCTGTGGTCCACCAAGACCAGGATAAAACTGCTGCCTAAGGCTGTCTTTGAAATCCCAGGGTCCTACAATGTTGATGCACAACCTTTCAAAGGGGGTGCCAATGACAGGTAAGGGATTCAGGGAAACCTTCTGCTTTTTCCCTGTCTTTAAACTGTCCTGGTAGGTTAGGCAAGTCCTACCGAATGCATCTGAGGAGATCCTCATCTGGGGCCAATAGAAGTGAGAGACAAGCCTGGCAAAGGTCTTGTCCTGCTCCAGATGTCCTGCCAGGGGAATTTCATGAGCCAGCCCAAGTAGGAAGGCCTGTAGCATTGGGGGACTACAAACATGTGGAACACCATGTTCGCCTTAGGCTCACTATACAGGAAGTTGTTCACCCAATATATGAGGTGATCTCCAGAGGTATCGCCAGCTGCCTGGGCTTCAGCTTGCTGCCTCATGCCCTTCAGGGTTGGGCACTCCTTTGAACTTCTCCCTGCTGGGCCGCCCTTCTGCTTGCCGTCCAGCAAGCTCAGGCAGGTCACCAAGGGAGGCAATGTTCTCCCTGGTAGGCTCCCGGGGCGTCCTCCTCCAATGCCCATCCACCTATATCGTAGGACATTCAGGGGCTGGTTTCGCATGCCCTACTTCCTTCCAGGCAGTGTGCTCCAGGTCATTAACTAACAGACAGTCCACAGGCATGGTAAGGCTCACAGTAACTTTCAAAAGACCTGAGACCCACCCATTCAAATCAGGGTAGTGGCTCTCCTAGTCTCCTGCTACTACAACCATGTGGAATATATTGGGAATCACCCGATAGTAGTCATCCTGGTCCTGTGCCCCTCAGAGCCTCCACCCTCTGACCATTGAGGGTGACCCACTGTACTTGGAAGTACTGGAAGTCATATGGGCTTTGGGCACCATATCCTTGTCACACAGGGCTACTAGCGAAACCTCACTGACATCTATCATCCTAACTTGGGCCATCTCCTCCCCAAGCACTACGCTAGCCAACCCTGGGGTCCGCCCATCACTGGGGGCTGTGGCATCTTGGGACACTTGAGATCACCCTGGGTGTGCCTACACTCATAACACATATAGCACTTGGGGACAAACTTACTAGTACTTTTATTAAAGAAGCCTTATTTCTGGTGGCCAGATTAGGATTGGGACCCTTTCCCTTGAGAACTGTTTTGAGGGCCTTGAGAGATCTCCTTCTTGTTTTTGTCTCCCCCACTTTCTTTTTGTGTGATCCGTAACCCCCCTTTTGGAAGTCACCCCCCAGATGCCTTCTTAGACACTCTGGTGCTGACCCAGAGGTCAGCCTCCTCAGCAAGCTAACTGGGGTCAGTCAGCTTGCTGTCTACCCAGTGTTGGCACAGCTCTATAAACCAGGTATTGAGCATGTGCTCCCTCAGAATTAGGTTATACAGGCCAACAAATTCATCCACATCTTGTCTGCTTTCAGGCTTCTCTGCTTGCAAAGTTTCAAGAGCCCAGTCCTGCTGAGGGTGTCAAAGTTGCACAGTTCCATCTCCACAGTGCAAAAAGGAAGATAGGGAACTTAAATTTAGAAAAAAGAGAAAATATCCAATGGAAAACTAAGGAAGAATTTAAAAAGAGGTCACTCTGATGTCAATTTTCTTTTCAAGTTTTTTTGTGGACACAAATCTCTGTATGATACTGCACAAACACAAGTCCTGATCCACACCGCTGAACACCAATGTGAGAAATTGAGTTGATGGTTGACTGGGGTGTGAGTTCAGGTCAAGTTACAGCCACAATCCCTTGCAGGGTGAACTACAACCAAATCACTAAATAAACCTGTGCTTAGCCCTGGGTAGTTTGGCACAGAAAGCAGCCAGGCTTAACTTAGAGGCAATGTATAAAGTATTTATGCAGCAAACAAACAGTAATAAAGTGAAAACACAAGACAAGAAAAATCCCAAACCAATTTGAAAACTAGTGCACATTTTAATTAATAAAATGAGACCAAAACAACAAAAATCTAATCAGTGAAACCAAAGCTATGATTTTTAAAAGTTTTTAGTAAAAACTAGCTCCTAAAAGATCAATCGCCAACCGCAGACATCTAGTCACGTGAGACTGGATCAAAGTAAAAGAATATGGCCAACAGCTATGGAGTACAGTTTGGATACAAGAATGCATTGGGCCCGGTCAGCCCTTACCTTCAGACTTAAAAGAAAATCTAAGAAAAACTGTCTGAGAAGGTAAAGTTCAGCGGGGCAAGGCTACAGGAGGTATCCAAGGAGGGAGCATTGTCATCGGATAGCCTTGGATTGAGGCTGCGGTTAAGATTTCTACTTTTGGACTTAGTCTCCAAAATGGAAGTCAAAAATCTCTAGGGGACAAGGCAGAGATCTGTAGCCGAAGACAATTCCATGAGGCTGGATACTCCTTTGGCGAAAGACCACTAAAAATGATTTGGTGCTACGGAGAAGAGCGCAGCAGGGGAAGCTGCAAAGTCAATCCAACCGGTGATGCACCTCGGGCAGATATGCGAGCAGGTTGGTCCTGGTCTCTACCTGGTTCTCAGAGCAGTTTTTGGTCAAAAGTTTTATAAGTCCTTAGTTTAGTGCATTTAGCACCACAACCAAGGGTCCAGGACTGGTAGGACACCTCTTGGAAGTTCAGGACTCACTCAAACTAAGACCGGGTGCAGGTTCATATGTGTCTCTGTGGTTCTGAACATAAGGCCAGCAAACTAGCCCTTTGAGTCACTCTGGTAGTCCTGGTCCTGGAAGATGCAGGGCTCCACAGCAGGGCTGGCCTCTGTGGGTTCAAGCAAAAACAACAAGGTAATTGATGGAATGCTTGAATTAATCTCAGCCACTGGCAATCTCACAGGGCTGCATCCCAATCCATCAATTTTTTGCCCACCAAGCCACCTCAGTTTGAACGCAGCCATATGCAAATCAGTATTGACCCTGCTCCTCATGGAAACAGTCAAGCCGAACTGCCAGGCCAGGTCCTCCCTGAGCCGGAACACAAGCAACCTAGGACTGGTTTCACCCTAGTTAGGGCCCTTCAGCTAGGTGTAGCTTGGTTCCAGTAGCACAGTGAGCCCGGGACCCATGTCTGGGCATACCCGGCGCACTTAGGACGGGAAATGCAAACACAACATGGTGATGGATGGAATGTTTGAATTAATCTCAGCCACTGTCAATCGCTCAGGGCTGCATCCCAATCTATCGTTTTTTTGCCCTTCCAAGGCACCTCAGTTTAAACCCAGATAATCAATCTTGACCCTGCTCCTTATGGAAACAGGCCAGCCTGAACTGCCAGGCCAGGTCTCCCTGAACTGGAGCACAAGCAACCTAGGACCGGTTTCGCTTTAATTTGGGCTTTTCAGCCAGGTGGGGAATGGGATGCGGCCCAAGTGATTACCAGTGGCTGAGATCAATTGAAGCATTCCATCTACCACTGTTTTGTATACTTAGTGTGTCACACTAAGTGGGACAGGTATGCCAAAATGTGGGTCCCGTGCACACTGTGTCACTGGAACCAAGCTGTACCTGGTTGATGAGCCCAGAACTAAGGTGAACACGGTCCTGGGTTGCTTGTGTTTCCGTTCAGAGAGGACTTGGCTTGGGAGTTTGGACTGGACTGTTCCCATGTGGAGCAGGGTCAAAACTGATTTGCATATGGCTGGGTCGAAACTGAGATGGCATGGTGTGCAGAATAAAAATGTATTGGGATGCGCCCGAGTGATTACCAGTGGCTGATATTAATTCAGGCATTTCATCCACCACTCTTATCTCTGGGGGTTCAAGGCAGGCTCCAGGCAGCAAAGCAGTCTTTCCAGGTATAGCAAAGCAGTCTTGCAGAGAGTACAGCAGGTCACAGCAGCAGGCAGCCCTCTGAGAGTCCTTCCGCAAGTCCAGGAGTGAACTGAAGAGTGGGTCTGAAGGTCCTATATTTATACCCTGGTGCCTTTCTTCTGGAAGGTGGGAGAAGCTTCAAGAAAGGTTCTTTGAAGTGCATGGAATTTCCTGTCTGACCTGCCCTGGATCCAAGCTGGCTGCAGTGACAATGTGAGGTTGTTAGGCCCTTTATGTGAAGGTAGAGCAAAAGCTTTTCAGTTGCAAGTGAGTCTGTGCTCGGCTCTGCCTTCCCATCCTGCCAGCAGATGGTCCATTGAGGCACACCTAATTCCTCTATTGTGTGACTGTCTGGGAGGAACTGTTAGCTACACCCAGTCATGTGGCCCAAGACAGGCTGCAGGCACAAAAGGGCAGACAACTGACAATTTACTAAAAGTGGCATTTTCAAAATTGTAATGAAAAATCATATACACAGGGTCCCGCATATGCGGTCCGGAGGGGAACAACTAGGTAACACACCGTGAGGAGAACTCCCATGAAAATTAGAATACGAGAGCCCTCATCCCCTCAAGACCATGGGGCACAATTTTTCCTAAATATGAATACTACGTGACAATGGTTTATCGTATGTATTAACGCATGCTTATTAGTTGCAGCGTATTTTTTCACTAATTATCTCAATTTAGGTTATTTTGGAGTGGCACACACAGGGCGGGACCCTGGGTAGTCCTGACGAAGAGCTCTGGGGAATGCTCGAAACATGTTGACGTATACTAGGGATCCCTAACCCATCACAGCTAGGTTTTCCCAGTATCTTACCCCGTTTTTAGACATACCGACTAGGAGCTAGAATAAAGTTATTACGCCCACTAGTTAGGTATTTTTAACTCACTTCTTCCACTCCACAACACTACTGCACCACACATAGTACTCACTAAAGTGCTCCTACGTAATTTCGCAAGTCGCAGCACGCCTCAGTTCGCAGCGGACTGAGATGGCCCCTAAGATGAAGCATGTCACCAAGGGGAAACCCTGGTGAGTGAGGGGACTCAAGAAAGAAAGTTTTCTTTCCTGCTGATTTTCCAACTCATATTGAGCGAAAATCCTCTCCCTATTGCTAGGTTCTTTACCCGACATCTCGGGTTTTGTAGGTCTACTATTGTACTAGGAGGGTGGACCTAGCATATACCTCTACCTCCCCCCTTTTTTCTGATCAAGCTTTTAATTACACAGCACCCTGCCCTATGGGCTGCCTAGGGCCCACCTTAGGGGTGACTTAAATGTAATGAAAGCAGAGTTTTAAGGCTAGACAAGGAGGTTTGAAAGCTAAGTCCACATGGCAGTTTAAAACTGCATTCAGGTTGCAATAGCAGGCCTGAGACATGTTTTAATGTGCTACTTCAGTGGGTTGCACAATAAGTGCTGCAGCATTTCATTTACAGGCCCTGGGTATATAGTATACCACTCTACAAGGGATGTATAAGTAAATTAAATATGCCATTTAGGAATATAGCAATCAAACCATGTTTAGCTGAGTGAGCATAGGCACTTTAGTATTGTTTAGCAGTGGTAAAGTGCACAGAGTCCTAAGGCCAATGAAAACAAATTTCAGCTTCAAAAATGGAGGTAAGTAGGCAAAAGGTTTGGTGCAAGACCACCCTAAGGCTGACAGGTCTAATAGCATGGTACAAAAGCAGTCAGGCTTAAATTAGAGGCAATGTTAAAGTATTCATGCAGCACTTCAAACGGTAATAAAGTGAAAAGATAGCAAAAGAAAATCTCACACACAAATTTAGAAAAATAGAGTAAAATGTAATAAATAATTTAAGACCATTATGACAAAAACCCAATTAGTAGAACTAGAGATATGCAATTTTAATTCTAAAGATTTAGATGAAAATAGTGCCTAAAACACAAACTGCCAGGTGTGGTTACCTAGTTGCACTGGACCAGGACAACATCACAAGTTCAGCCCCACCGCGATGGAGCATTGGCTGGGTACAGGGACTAAGTTAGGCCTGCAGAACGAAGTGCTGTAAATCCTGGCTTCTGAGCATTGCGAGATCCGTGATGAGGATTTGTAGAGCAGTGACTGTTCTGAGGCGCTGCGTGGCTGCAATGTGGAGTTCTGCATCGCGGATGCGTCACACAGCGGCGTTTCCACTGGTGTTCAGGGTTGCGATGCAAAGTCCAGTGTCGAGCGCATGGCAGCGGATCCAAAGACCTGCGGAGTCCTAAGTCGGGATGCATTGCGCAGTGGCAGTTCCATCACGCTGCTTTGGGTCTTCCGACAGGACCACAGCTGGGCTGGCAGAGCACCTTCAGGCCCACTTCCAAGGGTCCAGGACTGGAGTGGCACCACTTGGGGGTAAGACTCACAGCAGACAGAGTCCAGGTGCTGGGTTGTTCAAGGTGGTTGGAGCCTTTTGTATCCCTGCAGCTCTGACCAGGAGGCCAGCAAACTAACCCTTTGAGTCACTCTGGTAGTCCTGGGTCCAAGATTCAGGCCCAGTCCTTTTCACTCAGGCAGGAGGGCAGCAGAGTAGCAGCGCAGCAGGGTAGCAGTCATTCTTGCAGTAGAGCAGCACAGCGACCCTTCTGAGTCTTCCATAGGTCCAGAGTTGTGTCTTGGGGTCTAATATTTATACCTGGTGCCAGCTTTGAAGTAGGTGAAGGTGCTGGAGGTTTTCACCCCAGAGGTGTTTGGAATTTTCTGCCTCCCTGCCCTAGACTCAGCTTCTCTGGGGGCACTCTTTGTGAGTGTGCTAAGGCTGAGCCTTTGTGATTTGCACGTATGGTAGTTGACAACTCCGCCCCCTTATCAAGTCACAGATGGCCATCCTGTCACCACCTTTTTCCCCTTTGTATTAATGTATGGGAGCAATACACAAAGACCAACTTCCAGCTATACCTAGTCATGTGACCCAGGATGCAACCTACATGCTCCAAATGGTTCAGACAAGAAAATACCAATTTTCTAAAAGTGGCATTTTCAGGATTGTGACTCAAAAGCCAACTTTATCCTTAAAGAGGGTTTAAAATTATAATTCTTTAGACACCAACTGGACATTCCTACTTGCTCCCAATTGAAAGTCATCACTTATAAAATGTAATATAGTAACCCAATGTTATCCTATGGAAGAGGAAGGCCTGCAATAGTGAAAAACCAATTTAAGAGTACCAGGACATGCAAAACTTTAAAATACATGTCCAACTATTTAAATACAATGCACCCTGCCTTGTGGGCCTTTTAGGGCCTATCCTAAGGGTGACTTATATGTATTAAAAAAGAAGGTTAAGGTCTGGCAAAAGATTTATTTTGCACACTAAGAATGGTAGAATGCACTCAAAGTTATAATCCAATGTTCTTGATGCTCAATGGCGTTAAAGGCGTGCTACCTTGATTCACGCTCCGTCCGTGCGTGATGCATATATTTGACACAAAATGGAGCATCCTCAGGTCCCCAAACTAGATGCACAGCCACATATATAAAGAATCCAAAAATGTCAACCATTTTATCATGTATTTATTCCAAAAGTACGCCATATTTATTCCAATAGTTTTCATGCTCCATCAATTTGTTTTCATCAAATTTTCATCACAATGTTTTCACAAGTGCCAATCAAGGCTTTTCTTAGCAGCACTAGAGAGTTCAATATTCCTCATGGCGCTTCATCTTTACAATGTACCCAATGCATTTCGGGATAATTCCCTTCCTCAGGTTAAGTACAATACAAGAAGGCAAAAAAGACACTCATCAGCACAACCAATTAAACATAAACTAAACAAGAATCTAAAAAGACAACATGAATGCTTAATGCCTTAATCGCTCCTGTTGCATGATGACTTTTTTAACATAAAAAACTACAAACAAAACATTACCCATAATCACTCATTCATGATGCACACCAACATCATTTCAGTGATAAACCACATTTAGACAACCAAGTGTACTTATTGGCTCCCCCGTGTGAAACTGACACGACACAGTGAAATCCAGTTAAATAAAATACCGCCATATCTGCATGAAAAATAAACACCTAACTTCTACGTAAAACCCGTGATAACTAGAAATAAAATAACGTGCTTACCCCCCAAAAAAGTGACTATTTTAACCCAACATACTCACCCGCAGGGTTCTATTCACTGATCTCAATTTGGCCATATTTTGTAATCCTCAGCAAATCACTTTCTTTCTGTGCCTAACTTTGCCTATCTGCTAAACCAGTAAGTCCTTATTCCAACTTGGGGGCAGAAACCTGAATCGGTCTCACACAGTGTCTGTGGCCAAATTCGGACTGCAAGATGTGCAGTAATTTTGCTCCCCACCATTATTTACTCACAAATTACTCAAGGTTTTTTACCTGGACTAATTTGCCTCACTAAACCTGAGTCTGGTCAGAAGGAGAAAAAGTTGCAGAATTTGGATGTAGTAACGGCTATTCCGTACAGTAGCCCTCATTCCAAATGAGAGAACTCAGAATGAGGCAGATTTAATCCAGGGTGATGTTAATGCCTGATTCTTCAGACAGGCATATATTTTAGGGCCTTGGCGCACAAAGCAAGGCAAGATGATGGTTTGAAGCATGAGTCCCAGTGCAAGGAAGGTAATGGGCTCCTTGGCAGCAGCAATAATCAGGGTTCAGTGGGCCCCTTAGGCTGCACCAATGGAAGCTCTGGCTCTGCACTTGTAGGTTGAGTATTAAAGACCTGTAAATTGACAACTCTGAGCAGCTGTTGAATCTGTGTATTATACATGGATCTCTGTCTGATTGGTTGATGTGTAGGTTACCTGTGAGACAGTTTTATGTGTGTGTGGTTGTGTATGAGAAATGGAACAAGAGAGACTGAGAAAGAGAGAGAGGAAAAGGGAGAGGTGAGGAGGAGCCAGAGAGACATTGGGTTTACTGACTGCTTGCCATAAATATCGACTCTACCGACTGCTGACCAAATTGTGCAACTAGCGTCTGACACCTCTATATTTTTTGTAACAAATGTATTTTGTCTATACTGCTTACTGTCAACACCAGACTGTTTGAATTACAGTATCCCCTTCTGATTCCATATAGAATAAATCACTATCCTTTTCTAAACATACATTAAGTGAAAGTGTATTACTTTGTGTACTAGATAGAGGCAAAAGGTTCCCCAAACACTCATTGTTGTATTATGTAGATGCTTTTCCAATCACCTCTATCATGCTTTCAGTTTGCAAAAGCGTAAGTCTGTTGCAACATTCAATTACCCTCCATTACTTAGCTATACCATGCCTGGCAAACAGGTTCCGAGCTCAATGAGTGTGCGATGTGCCAGGGTGCCTCCCATCTCTTCCATGACCCAATGTAAGGCTACCTTCAAGACATCAAGGTGTCCCAGCACTGAAGTTTGTGTTTGTTGGATTTCCTTCTAGTTAGGCTGAATGTCAGGACATTCCCAAACCATGAACACCAGAGCACCTCTTGAGGACTGGCATCTAGTACACGTCAACGACAGGGAGGATTTAGTCTTTTGCAGGCGCTCTGGGATGTAATAAATCCTGTGCTAGCAGTGGAACAGAATAAGTCTGAGTCGGGCTGATATAGTGAGCATTCAGGGGCCATCTTGGCCTCCCTCCACTCGTCGTTGTCAATTGAGTCCAGGTCTGATTCCCACCCCTCCCGCAGGTGAATCAAGGGTCTGGGGCACTAGCGATAAATGAGTGATAGACATGCTATATACTCCCCCTGCCTGATGGGCCTAGCGTTAGCCTGACCTCCAGCGGCCTGAACTCTGGGAGGTGTAGCATTCAGTCCTAGAGAGGACCTGGCATGTATTTAAACTGGAGAAATCAAAAGAACTGGTATTTTTGCATTTAATATTCTGTCTTTAGCTCTCCAAAGGATTTTATACAGTCTCCCTTCCATGTGTTGCCCAAATTGGAGATCCTGATGATGTCCCATCCCTTGAATTTGAGGGCCCTGGTTGGCCCCAGAAGAGAGCCAGTCCCCAAACCAAGAGGAGCTTCCTGCGGTAGCTTACCAGGCCACCCAATCTCCTTCAAAGCCCTATACCATGCAACCAACGTCCATGTCGTGATTGCAGGGAGGCAGTGGCGTAACGAAACTTGAGGGGGCCCCCCTGCAAACTACATGGAGGGGGCCCCCCCTCCCATTCTCCGCGCCAGACAATAGCAATCTTGAGGCATTGCATTGCTTCATACACACTTTGACCCCAATTCCATCAGTCTCTCTCTCTCTCTGTCAGTCAGTCAGTCAGTCTCTCTCTCTGTCAGTCAGTCTCTCTCTCTCTGTCAGTCAGTCTCTCTCTCTCTCTGTCAGTCTCTCTGTCAGTCAGTCAGTGTCTCTCTCTGTCATTCAGTCTCTCTCAGTCAGTTTCTCTCTCAGTCAGTCAGTCTCTCTCAGTTAGTCAGTCAATCAGTCTCTCTCTTTCTGTCAGTCTCTCTCAGACACTCTCTCTGTCAGTCTCTCTCTCAGTCAGTCAGTATCTCTCTCTCTGAGTCAGTCTCTCTCTCAGTCAGTCTCTCTCTCAGTCAGTCTCTGTCTCTCAGTCAGTCTCTCTCTCTCTCAGTCAGTCTCTCTCTCTCTGTCAGTATTTCTCTCTGTCAGTCAGTCTCGCTCTGTCAGTTTCTCTCTCTCTCTTTCTCAGTCAGTCTCTCTCTCTCTTTCAGTCAGTCTCTCTCTCTGTCAGTCTCTCAGTCAGTCAGTCTCTCTCTGTCAGTCAGTCTCTCTGTCAGTCAGTCTCTCTCTCAGTCAGTCTCTCTCTCTCTGTCAGTCTCTCTCAATCAGTCAGTCTCTCTGTCAGTCTCTTTCTCTCTGTCTCTCTCTCTGTCAGTCTCTCTCTCTCTCTCAGTCAGTCTCTCTCTGTCAGTCAGTCTCTCTCTGTCAGTCAGTCAGTCTCTCTGTCAGTCAGTCAGTCAGTCTCTCTCTCAGTCAGTCAGTCTCTGTCAGTCAGTCAGTCTCTCTCTCAGTCAGTCTCTCTCTCAGTCAGTCAGTCTCTCTGTCAGTCAGTCTCTCTGTCAGTCAGTCTCTCTCTCAGTCAGTCTCTCTCTCTCTGTCAGTCTCTCTCTCTCTGTCAGTCTCTCTCTCTCTCTCAGTCTCGCAGTCAATCAGTCTCTCTCTGACAGTCTCTCTCTGTCAGTCTCTCTCTGTCAGTCTCTCTCTGTCAGTCTCTCTCTGTCAGTCAGTCTCTCTCTGTCAGTCAGTCTTTCTCTACCTCAGTCAGTCAGTCTCTCTCTCTCAATCTGTCTTTCTCTCTCTCTGTCAGTCTCTTTCTCTCTGTCTCTCTCTGTCAGTCTCTCTCTGTCAGACTCTCTCTGTCAGTCAGTCTCTCTCTGTCAGTCAGTCTCTCTCTCTACCTCAGTCAGTCAGTCTCTCTCTATCAGTCAGTCAGTCTCTCTCTCTGTCAGTCTCTCAGTCAGTCAGTCTCTCAGTCAGTCAGTCTCTCTCGCAGTCAATCAGTCTCTCTCTAAGTCTCTCTCTCTCAGTCAGTCTCTCTCTGTCAGTCTCTCTCTCTCAGTCAGTCTCTCTCTCTGTCAGTCTCTCTCTCAGTCAGTCAGTCTCTCTCTACCTCAGTCAGTCAGTCTCTCTCTCAATCTGTCTCTCTCTCTCTGTCAGTCAGTCAGTCTCTCAGTCAGTCAGTCTCTCTCTGTCTCTCAGTCAGTCAGTCTCTTAGTCAGTCAGTATCTCAGTCGCTCAGTCAGTCAGTCTCTCTTTCTACTCTCTCTCCACTCGCTCTCTCCTCTCTCTCTCTCTCCACTGTCTCTCCACTCTCTCTCTCTACTCTCTCTCTCTGTCTCCACTCTCTTTCTCTCTCCACTCTCTTTCTCTCTCCACTCTCTCTCTCTCGCTCTCTCTCTCCACTCTCTCTCTCTCTCCACTCTCTCTCTCTCTCTCACTGCTCTCTCTCTCTACGCTCTCTCTCTCCACTCTCTCTCTCAACTCTCTTTATTCGCTCTCTCTCTACTCTCTCTCCACTGTCTCTCTCCACTGTCTCTCTCTCTCCACTCTCTCCACTTTCTCTCTCTCTCTCCACTCTCTTTCTCTCTCCACTCTCTTTACGCTCTCTCTCTCTATGCTCTCTCTCTCTCTCCACTCTCTCTCTCTCTCCACTCTCTCTCTCCACTCTCTCTCTCCCTCCACTCTCTCTCCACTCTCTCTCACTACGCTCTCTCCACTCTCTCTCTCCACTCTCTCTCCACTGTCTCTCCACTCTCTCTCTCTCTCACTCTTTCTCTCTCCACGGTCTCCCTCTCCACACTCTCTATCTCTCTCTCTCCACTCTTTCTCTCTATGCTCTCTCTCTCTACGCTCTCTCTCTCTCAAAGCTCTCTCTCTCTACGCTCTGTCTCCACGCTCTCCCTCTCTCCACTCTCTCTCTCTCCACTCTCTCTCTCTCTCTCCACTCTCTCTCTACTGTCTCTCTCTCTCCACTGTCTCTCTCTCTCCAGTCTCTCTCTCTCTCTCCCTCCACTCTCTCCACTCTCTATCTCTCCTCCCCACTCTCTCTCCACTCTCTCTCAACTCTCTCTCCTCTCTCTCTCGCCACTCTCTCTCTCTCCACTCTCTCTCTCCACTCTCTCTCTCCACTCTCTTTCTCTCTCCACTCTCTCTCTCTCTCCGCTCTCTCTCTCCACTCTCTCTCTCTCTCTCCATTGTCTCTCTCTCTACTGTCTCTCTCTCCACTCTCTCTCTCTCTCTACGCTCTCTCCACTCTCTCTCTCTCCACTCTCTCTCTCCACTCTCTCTCTCTCCACTATCTCTCTCTCCACTATCTCTCTCTCCACTCTCTCTCTCCACTCTCTTTCTCTCTCCACTCTCTCTCTCTCTCTCTCCACGCTCTCTCTCTCTCCACTCTCTCTCTCTCCACTCTCTCTCTACGCTCTCTCCACTCTCTCTCTCTCCACGCTCTCTCCACTGTCTCTCTCTCCACTCTCTCTCTCTCTCTCCACTGTCTCTCTCTCTCCGCTCTCTCTCTCTACGCTCTCTCTCTCCACTCTCTCTCTCCACTGTCTCTCTCTCTCCACTGTCTCTCTCTACGCTCTCTCTCTACTCTCTCTCTCTCTCTCTCTCTCTCCACTCTCTCCACTGTCTCTCTCCACTGTCTCTCTCTCCACTGTCTCTCTCTCTCCACTGTCTCTCTCTACGCTCTCTCTCCACGCTCTCTCTCTCTCCACTCTCTCCACTCTCTCTCTACGCTCTCTCTCCACTCTCTCTCTCTCTCCACTGTCTCTCTCCACTGTCTCTCTCTCTCCACTGTCTCTCTCTACTCTCTCTCTCCACTCTCTCTCTCTCCACTGTCTCTCTCCACTGTCTCTCTCTCTCCACTCTCTCTCTACGCTCTCTCTCTCCTCTCTCTCCACTGTCTCTCTCTCTCCACTGTCTCTCTCTCTCTCTCCACTCTCTCCACTGTCTCTCTCCACTCTCTCTCTCTCCACTCTCTCTCTACGCTCTCTCTCTCTCTCCACTCTCTCTCTACGCTCTCTCTACGCTCTCTCGCCACGCTCTCTCTCTCCACTCTCTCTCTCTCTACACTCTCTCTCTCCACTCTCTCTCTACGCTCTCTCCACTCTCTCTCTCTCTCCACTCTCTCTCCACTGTCTTTCTCTCCACTCTCTCTCCACTGTCTCTCCGCTCTCTCTCTACGCTCTCTCTCCACTCTCTCTCTCTCTCCACTGTCTCTCTCTCTCCACTGTCTCTCTCTACGCTCTCTCTCTACTCTCTCTCTCTCTCTCTCTCTCTCCACTCTCTCCACTGTCTCTCTCCACTGTCTCTCTCTCCACTGTCTCTCTCTCTCCACTGTCTCTCTCTACGCTCTCTCTCCACTCTCTCTCTACGCTCTCTCTCTCTCCACTCTCTCTCTCTCTCCACTCTCTCTCTCTCTCTCCACTCTCTCTCTCTACGCTCTCTCTCTCTCCACTCTCTCTCTCTCTCCACTGTCTCTCTCCACTGTCTCTCTCTCTCCACTGTCTCTCTCTACGCTCTCTCTCTACTCTCTCTCTCTCTCCACTCTCTCTCTACTCTCTCTCTCTCTCCACTGTCTCTCTCTCTCCACTCTCTCTCTACGCTTTCTCTCTCTCCACTCTCTCTCTCCTCTCTCTCTCCACTGTCTCTCTCTCTCCACTCTCTCTCTCTCCACTGTCTCTCTCCACTCTCTCTCTCTCCACTCTCTCTCTCTCTACGCTCTCTCTCTCTCCACTCTCTCTCTACGCTCTCTCTACGCTCTCTCTACGCTCTCTCGCCACGCTCTCTCTCCACACTCTCTCTCTCTCTCCACTGTCTCTCTCTCTCACTGTCTCTCTCTACGCTCTCTCTCTCTCTCTCTCTCTCTCCACTCTCTCCACTGTCTCTCTCCACTGTCTCTCCTCACTCTCTCTCACTCTCTCTCTCTACGCTCTCTCTCTCACTCTCTCCACTGTCTCTCTCCACTGTCTCTCTCTCTACGCTCTCTCTCTCTCCACTCTCTCCACTGTCTCTCTCCACTGTCTCTCTCTCGCTCTCTCTCTACTCTCTCTCTCTCTCCACTCTCTCCACTGTCTCTCTCCACTCTCTCTCTACGCTCTCTCTCTCCACTCTCTAACTCCTCTCTCCACTGTCTCTCTCTCTCCACTCTCTCTCTCTCTCCACTCTCTCTCCACTGTCTCTCTCCACTGTCTCTACGCTCTCTCTCTCTACACTCTCTCTCTCTACGCTCTCTCTCTCTACGCTCTCTCTCCACGCTCTCTCTCTCCACTCTCTCTCTCCACTGTCTCTCTCTCTCCACTGTCTCTCTCTCTCCACTGTCTCTCTCTACGCTCTCTCTCTACTCTCTCTCTCTCCACTCTCTCCACTGTCTCTCTCCACTGTCTCTCTCCACTGTCTCTCCACTGTCTCTCTCTCTCCACTCTCTCTCTCTACTCTCTCTCCACTCTCTCTCTCCACTCTCTCTCTCTCTCCACTGTCTCTCTCCACTGTCTCTCTCCACTGTCTCTCTACGCTCTCTCTCTCTCCATTGTCTCTCTCTCTCTCCACTCTCTCTCTCTCTCCACTCTCTCTCTCTCCACTCTCTCTCTCTCTCTACACTCTCTCTCTCTCCACTCTCTCTACGCTCTTTCGCTCCACTCTCTCCCTCCACTGTCTCTCTCGCTCCACTGTCTCTCTCTCTCCAATGTCTCTCTCTACGCTCTCTCTCTACTCTCTCTCTCTCTCTCCACTCTCTCTCTCTCTCTACGCTCTCTCTCTCTCTCCACTCTCTCTCTCTCTCCACTCTCTCTCTCTCTCTACGCTCTCTCTCTCTCCACTCTCTCTCCACTCTCTCTCTCCACTCTCTCTCCCTCTCTACGCTCTCTCTCTCTCCGCTCTCTCTCTCTCCGCTCTCTTTCTCTCTCTCTCTCCACTCTCTCTCTACGCTGGATACCTGGACTGCACACCTTGATTATATGTTTTTCGTCTTAATATACAACAACAACAACAAAACAATGAGTTGTTAGCAAAACTGGAGAAACTTCGTTATTCCCCACAAAAATAGATTGGGTTGTCACCTGCTCCTGTCCACTCTTACCTCATTGGGTTGGCAGGCACCCTTCTCACCTGCTCCTGTCCACTCTTACCTCATTGGGTTGGCAGGCACCCTTCTCACCTGCTCCTGTCCACTCTTACCTCATTGGGTTGGCAGGCACCCTTCTCACCTGCTCCTGTCCACTCTTACCTCATTGGGTTGGCAGGCACCCTTCTCACCTGCTCCTGTCCACTCTTACCTCTTTGGGTTGGCAGGCACCCTTCTCACCTGCTCCTGTCCACTCTTACCTCTTTGCTGCTGGCCCGCACCACCACCCCTGCCCAGAGCAGCAGCAGGAGGTCGGTCCTTTGGCGGGACATCTCTGACAGGCAGGGTCCGGCCCTGCAGTAGGCAAAGGATGAATGCACAGCCTGCATGTCCCAGTGTCCCCAGCGACCCTGAGATTCACAATGCTCTCTCTGGGGCCCCCACCCCCATCCTTTTTCCGGCCTGGCGCGCTCTGACTGAAGAGAAACAATGTAACTTGTTACATTGTTTCTCTTCAGCCCTAGGTCAGCAGCGCGAGGAGCTCAGAGCAGGCTGCAGACTGCTGCAGCTGCTTTAGAGCAAGAGACAAACAGCTCTCTACCGATGAGCTGAGGGGGCCCCCTTCATGTACTGAAGACTGGGGGCCCCCCCGCACCGCGGGGGCTGCGGGGGTGTTTGTTACGCCCCTGCAGGGAGGTGAGTGGGGGCCTAGATTAATATAGATAGTGTAGGGGGCCTGTAGCGTGGAAAAGATCATGTTCCAATCGATATGCAGGGTCAACCCTATCCCTAGACATCCAATCATGAATAGCTGCAAATTGGGCATCAGTCATGCCTAGTCCAGCCTTATATGTCGATTGCCTGTATTTGACCATTGATACTCTTGGGTGAACCAGAGCTTATCTTGATGTATCCTGAATGTATATCGATGTGTAAATGAAGAACCTACTTAATTGTGCTCTCTGGTTTCTATACACAGAGGACTTTGTAATACCTGATTTTGAGGATGCTGGTAAGAGGAAAGTCATAAAACAGCAAGATTCTCTGTCCACACAACTAATAAGTATATTGTGTGTTGGTATTTATAAAGGAGAAATCTAGCCAACGACAAGGGAGTGGTCTACAAGGAAGTCTGATTTTGTATTTTTTGCGTGTGTACATTGTTTGTATTTCCAGGCTGGCTGTTTCCTGGCTATTGATGTGTCATGATCTGCCAGAGATACACAGTTTATCGGCTAGATAGGTCTGTTGCCATCCTTGGTGGCCCTGCTAGTGATGCAAATGATCTGGATATTGAGGGGGGTAGGTAAGAGGAGCCAGTAGACTTTCATGAGGGTAGAAGTGATGTAGCTGAACATCTTCAGGTATTTGATGAAGTGTGTTATTTGCAAGAGTGTAGAAGGACTCTCGGGGTGGGACAATGTGGTGTCTGTGATACTGTGGAACTTGGTGTTGAATCCATTCAGGTGTGAAAACATCAGGGCTGGACGACTGTTTTTAAGTTGATTTTAGGAAAGAACGGTTTCACTGTTTTTCAAAAGAGAAAATAGGTACCAACCCTTCTTGGTGTTCCTGGTGACGTGTTCCTTGAGGTAATGGTCAATGTCAAGTGTAAGTCCACAGGGCGCCTTGCACTCTACAAATACGTATAGTATAGTATAGTATAGTATAGTATAGTATAGTATAGTCTGGGTGATTTGGTGTTGGTTGGTTTTTGAAAAGGTCAGGGTTTATGCATTTATTTTAGGGTCTTAGTAAGATCCACTAACTACCCAACTAGTATCATCAGGGTGCTCATGTAGTGGGTCCGAATGGGTGAATGGGACCTGACAAATATAATAATGTGTCCCAAATGGACCTGCTGTTATGATGCCATATAAAGCCCTTGGGCGTGCAGAAGTCAAGCGCTAGGGTGTAAAGTATGAGCCAGTCTTAGGCATCTGACCCGTTCATGCTGAGTTGGACTAGTTTTTTTTTTTTTATTATTGGCAAAAACGAGAAGCTCAATCTGGGTAGGGCTGAGTGTCAGGCCACTGCTGGGTGTCCAGGTCTGAATGAAGTGGAAGCAGTGCTTGAGTCACTGCATATTTAGAGCTGAGGAGATTTTCATGTAGAGTTGTGTGTCATTGGTACGTTGGTGAATTTTTATGTTCCTGTCAGTGAATAAGGTCCATGTAGAGGCTAAAGATGATGGAGGCAGGATGGAGCCCTAAGGGATATTTCAGTTGCTAGGGGGTTCTGGGGATCTCGAGGTACTCATATGCAAGTTATGGTAGCAGATGGATAGATAGGAGGTGGTCAAACTTCTTCTTTTGGGTTCCCCCGATGGCAGAGTCTGCACCAGTGGAGACTTGCCAGGCTTGCCATCAGGTCCAACAAAGTCCCGAGTTTACTTGGCCATTATTATTGGAATACCAGCTGTCCTATTTACATTAGCTGGCCCACCACCAAAGCAGATCACTCTAGGAAAAAAACAGTATTTCAAGGGTAGCGAATGTTTAGGAAAAAGTAGAAATAATTTCCTCAACATGCCAGGCAATCAGACACGTGAACACCAATAGCATGCCCCCACTTTGATTATACATTTCCAGTGCCCGTATTTGGATTGGGATATGTCATCATGTGGCTCAGGAAGCTGGATGGAATATGAATGTCCTCGAGGGTATTTAGCTTTGGAATTCGGCGTAGAGGTGAACTCTAAGTGCAGCCGAGTCTTCGGTGCTTGCATGGTGAAGTGCCTAAATCAGCCAAAAGGGTCGATGAAAAATATTACCACCAGGCTCTAAATCAGGCATTCGCTCATCAGACGTTTTCGGTGCAGTTCTGCCACCCACACTCGCATGGCTCTGTTGTATTCCTGTTCTTTGAAATATGTCAGCCCAATACCCAATGACTCTTGTTTACAGCAAGGTAATGCCCATGTGAGTGTTACAGATTATTCTTTTTCTCTAGCAGGCTTTAGCATTATTATTAAAATGTAGTTTTATAGTGCAATCACTCTTTAAAGTGACTATGTGCTGCCCATTCCCATCATCCCAGCGTGCTGTTAATCAGCTGCATTTTTTCTGTTTCTCTACCTGCCTTTCTCACATCTGTAAGAGCGTCTTGCCTGGCCGAGCATCATTTACAAAACTGTTTTGTTCATTTAGCTGCTGAAATAAATCAAATCAAATAAATGCCATACTCGCTCAGCTGTTTCGGTAATGGATGGATTATGCATTAGAAAAGGAGTTCAGCTCTTCTCACACAGGCGAGCAGTGCTTTTAAACCCACACAGGCTGCAGAAGTGACTCGTCAGCTGATTGTCCAAGGCGGCCAGGGTTTAAGAACAGTGCAGGGAGGGTGAATAGGCATCCTTCGTAGGTGGGTGGAGAAAGGACGCAAAGATCAGTGTTTGCCAAGCAAACCTAGGGGCATATTTACAAACCCTTAGCGCCACCGGAGTGCCACTTTTTTGGATGCTCCGGTGGTGCAGCGCCATTTTCCATATTTACAAGGTGGCGCTAAGCCACTTTGTGTGGCTTAACGCCACCTTGTAAATATGTCCTTTTCCTCTGCAGTCCTCTGCAGCAAAGGGGCGTGCAATGGGTGTGCTGTGGCCGTTTCACCGCAACACCCATTGCTTTTTGAAACTGCCTCAGATTTACAAGGCTGAGGCAGCGCAAAAAACTAGCGCCATGGAAAACCAGTATTTAGAATGGAGCGACGAGGAGAAATTATTAATTTCTCCTCGTTTTTTGCTCTTTCCATGTGTGCTGCATTCTGCACCACACATAGAAGGTGCAAATCACCATTGTTGATTGTTTATGTGCAGGAAGGTGTCCCTTCCTGCACATAAACAATCTTCCCTGCAGCGCAGACACCCTTGCAACATGGCAGCAGGTTGACTGCGCTGGCGCTAGGCAGCTTTTTTGCACCAGCACTACGGGAAACACAGGGGTGCGCCTAATTCTTGTGAATATAGCGCACCCCTGCGATTTGAAAATGTTGGAGCGCGGCGCTGCAAAATTTGGCGCAGCTCCGCGCTCCATCATTTTCTTGTGAATATGCCCCCTACGGGCATATGTACAAGGGGATTGCATCACTGAACATTTATTGCATCACTGAACATCACTTTTGCCGACGTTCCGGTGGCGCAATGCGCTACTCCATATTTACAAAGTGGCATTAAGCCACTTTTTGTGGCTTAACGCCGCTTTGTAAATATGGTACCCTTTCACACAGGTATCTGTGTGAAAGGGGCGTGAAATTGGTGTTCCTGTCGGCGTTCCACCAAACACCCATTGCTTTTTAATGCTGCCCCAGATTTACAAGGATCTGTAAATCTGAGGCAGCGCCAAAAACTAACGCCATGCAAAAGCGGGTGTTAGATTGGCGCAACGAGGAGAAATGCTTTTATTTCTCCTCATTTTTCCATTTTCGATGTGTGCTGCATTCTGCAGTATACATAGAAAGAGCAAAACACCATTAATGATTGTTTTTGTGCATGAAGGTGTCCCTTCATGAACAAAAACAATCATTAAATAATGGCGATTTGCTACTTCTATGTGTGCTGCAGAATGCAGCACAGATAGAAGTAGCAAATCGCCATTATTGATTGTTTATGTGCAGGAAGGTAAACCTTCCTGCACATAAATAATCATCCCTGCAATGCTGGCATCCTTGCACTATGGCACAAGGGTGTCTATGTTGGCGCTAGGCAGCTATTTTTAGCGCCAGCGCTAGGGAACCTACAGGGGTGCGCTGTATTCTTGTAAATATGGCGCATCCCTGTGTTTTGTAAATGGCGCGGCGCTGCAAAATGTGCTGCAGCACTGCGCCATTTCCTTATACATATGCCCCCTATTGGGTCAGTCATCGTAGTGATGAAGTTTTCAGTCAAATCTCTGTTTGTATCACCATAAATGTGAATCAACGCATGCAAATGTACATAGAGTGAAATTTGCTATAAAGCAAGGTAGCGCCGGACAAACAGGAGGATTGAAATGGGTTTCAAGGTGCTGTGAGAGGAAACAGGGTGAGCACACAAGTGGAAGGGTGATGACAGTATGATGGAGGGACCGTGGAAGGAGATGGTATTTGTTGGGGGTTACTGATGGAATTGGGCAGGGAAAGATGGTTTTAGTAGAGTTTGTGAAGTGGGTGTGCAGTGGTAGGAGGGTTGGGGGATTCAGGGTGCAGTGGGGAGGAGAGAAGAGGGGAAATTACAAGCCACATGCTTGAGGGAAGAGGAGGTGTTTGGTGGGAGACCGAAGGGCTGCTGGGTAGAAGGGGAGAGGGAGGTGTTCAGCAGAATGGTGGCAATACTTTATTCCTGAAGCTTCCTAGGATTTCAGTGTATATTTGAAGAAAGTCACAGTCACCTGGGAAGCAAGAACAAACAAAGTTTAGGCTGGGAGACAAGCAAAGTGTTAAGTGGTTTCTTAAATAGGGGGGGATTTGAGGTACTGTTGATACTGAGAGATAGTAAATTCCAATTAGTTGCGGCCAAGTGGGAGAAAGATTTGCTGCCTGATTTGAACCTCTAAATGTGGGGATAGCAGTGAAATGATCTGAGAGAGCGGGCAGGATAAAAAAAATGACATTTCCATTGATGAAGTTTGGGGCGTTGTAGTGCAGAGATCTGTGGGCAAGGCAAAACGTCTTAAACAAGCCCTCTTAATGATGGCAGCCAGTATAAATCCTTTAGGTGATTGGAGGTGTAGGAACAATCAGGAAGGTTTTATATGAGGTGATGTAAGAAATTCGGTTGTTAGTTGGGGGGGTGGAGCCACTGTTTTATAACGCTACTTTAGTGGCTGGCTGTTAGACTTGGCATCTTAGGCGTGGTTTCCCCTGATTTTTGCCTCTACCTCCTGTATTTTTGATGCTTTGCTGGATTTCGTTTATGCCAAGCCGTGTTAGGGTGTGAACTCTTTGATTCCCGGGAGCTGGCACAAGAGTCCGACCCCTGGTCAAGGGTCCAAGGGTCTGAAAAGGCATTAGCGAGGGAAGAGAAGTGAAGTAGAGTAGTTAGGTCCCAGAGTAGTGGGGGGGGGGCATGCAGGCTAGCGCCCTGTCTCAAAGGAGAGGGAGGGAGTGTGAGCAGCGTCCCCAGGGGTTCACCACCCCACCCCAGAGACCGGAGGGTTCCTTAGAGGAGCACCAGGTTGGGGGCCTAGCGCCTACTTGCCACCTGTGTGAGGTAGAACACCTAGCGTCAGGAGGGCGTGGGGCGTCTGTAACCAGGGCTCCCGCGGTCCTGAAGTTTGTGGGTGCCATTCCTAAATGGCAAGCACAGAAATCTAAATGGAAGGTTAAGAGAGGAGGTGTCCCCGTGGGAAAACCCGTGGGACAGTGCCCAGCCAGTAGGCCTGGGTCCCCTAGAAGTGACCGGGGTAAACCCACTTCTAACCTGGAAGGCAGGATAACTGGGGACAGTATCCTGACAGATGGGTCTTCCAGGGGTACCGCTCTAGGTGGGGGTTGGCAAGGGACCAGCACCCCTAGAGAGGCCCCAACTGCCAGGAAGTACCCATGGAGCAGCATAGTTGGCCCAGGGAGTAGTGACCAAGAGAACCCCCTGGGGTCAGGAAGGCATAGAACAGGAGGGGGTCCCTGCAGTAGCGGGCCTGCATCCGTGTTCTATCGCCCCCAAGCAGGGAAGTCCATCAAGGTAGTGATTGGTCTACCCTGGCTTTCGGCTGGGAGGGGATTGTGTTGGACTTGGCCCTTCTTGGCTAGTGTTCCTTAAACTTTTTGCTTTCCCCCTAGACCTTTTTTCTGACATGGCGTTGCCAACTTAGATGCTTTGGGCACTTTGCCACTGCTGATCAGTATCAAAGAGAAAGTGCCCCCTGTGTAAATTGTTGTTACAATTGGTTCTCTCTAATTGGCATATTTGATTTACTGGTAAGCCCCTAGTAAAGTACACTGAAGTGTGCCAGGGCCTGTAAATCCAATGCTACTGGTGGGCCTGCAGCACTGATTGTGCCACCCACATGAGTAGCTCTGAAATGGTAACTCACGCCTGCCACTGCAGTGTCTGTGCGCAGCTGTTAACTGCCATGTCGACTTGGCAAGTGCACCCACTTGCCAGGCCATAACCTTCCCTTTTTCTACATGTAAGGCACCCCTGTGGTAGGCCCAAGGTACCCCCCTGGGCAGGGTGCAGTGTATGTGAAAGGTAGGACATGTACTGGTGTGTGTGACATGTCCTGATAGTGAAATACTGCCAATTTCGTTTTTCACTATTGAAAGGCTATCTTGCTCCATAGGATAGAATGAGATTTTATTCATAACATCTTATAAATATATCTTCCCATTGGGACAAGATAGAGAAATAAAGTTTAAGCTCTCTGAACTCAGAATTTAATAACACATCTTTTAGTAAAGATGGTTTTTAAATTGTGTGTTTGAAAACGCCACTTTTAGAAAGTAGGCATTTTCTAGTTTAACCATTCTGTGTGCCTCTGCCTGTTTGTGTATTGACTGTCTGGTTTTGGAGTGACAGGGGCTGGGGTTGTGCATTCACTGTAGACAGCCACTGGGGGGGGGGTTCGAGGTGTGCATGGCCCTTCCTGGATGACTCAGAGCTGGGCTGAATAGACCCTGGCTGAATTTAGAGTAGTGGGAGGAGATTTCCTTGCACCTGAATAGGGCCTGTCTCCCTTGCACAATGCTGTCTCCAACCCCTGTGGTCATACTGCACCAGTGAGGACCAAACTGGTTTGGACTGGGCTCAGAGACCCTTGCAAATACATTTTGGGGTTTAAGTATTAGAACTAAAACCCCTGGGATCAAGAGGAACCAAGCAGAAGAGCTGGAGAAACAGAGGAGAAGTACTGCCCCTTTGCTGTGTGCTGTCTGGGGTTTGCCTGCAGTAGCTGTTTCTGCCAAGGAAAGGAGAAGGACTTTGATGTGTGCTGTGCCCCCCTGCTTGAGGAAGATCTCCAAGGGCTTGAGTAGAGCTTGCCTCCTGTTCTGAAGTCTCAGGAATACAAAGATTTCACCCCCAGCTCCCCTGAACTTCCTTGCTGAGAGTTCTGACCTGCCAAGAGGTGCCTGTGACTGTGTTAGGCCTCTGGAGGTTGTTCCTGCTGTTGGGAGCTGGAAAAGCAACGCAACTACAGCAAAACCGCTGCATCAAGGGATCGCGGCTGAAGAAACCGATGCAGTGCCGCTCGAAGCCGTCGCATCGATTGCCGCCGCATCCTGGATTTCCACAAATCGTACCTGTGTGGTAAGTTTTCCTGACGCATCACCCGCGGACCAGAACCTTCTCAGAGTCGACTCATTACGTCCCCCTACAAACCGGACTCGACGCATCACTTCTCCTGCGTGCAGCAGAACTGTCGCATCGCCTCCCCATCTCTTTGTTTTTCAACGCTTCCCATCGCTGCCGCTGTTTGGCCTTGTGAATTTGTCACAACTTCAGGTACTTTGAGAGAAATCACGCCTCCATAGTTTTCTATGGACTAAGTTGTTTAAAACCTTTGAAAGTCATATTCTTAATACTTGTATGTTGGGGTTTTGTCATTTTGGTCTTGTTGAGTTTAGATAAAGGTACTTTATTTTTCAAAACTAGTGTGGTGTCCATTTGTGGTGTTATCACTGTATTACTATGTATTTTGAGTACAAATACTTTACACGTTGACTTTGGGATAGGCCTGTCTGCTCATGCCAAGCTACCCAGGGGGTACTTAGCTGGGGTTATCTAAAGTGTGTATCCCCTTTCCCTGACTAGAAGCAAGGGTTCATATTTGGACAAAGGTACCTACCTTTGCCAACCAAAGACCCCCATTTCTAACACTGGCACAATGAGTCCTGCTGGCCACTAGTAGCATTTAATTTACAGGCCTTGAAAAGATGTAGTACCATGTACCAGGGTCTTACAAATTAAATGCACTAATCAGGTGTAGGTAGATTTTACGATGTTTTAGTAAGAGATTACATGCACAATACCTTAATAGGTTTCCCTGGTCAGATGATGGAATGTGGACAATGGACCTCTTCTGCAGAACCACTTGTCAGTTCTTGGCCCTTCTGAACCTAGTTGAACCCTCTGTCACCAATCTTCTAAGCCACTGGGCTGACCCCTGGGGATCCCTTTTCCTCTCCCAATCTGTGGAACCCATCTGTGAGACACATAACCTTAGTTTGCTCACAGACTCATCCCAGTAGGCAACAGTACCACAATGGCCAACAAGGTTATGTGGTCCATTGCTCTCCTTGGATAGAACTTTGGTCCCCAACCCAAGGAAAACTCTTCCCAAAGTTCATCAACCAACAGAGGCCACTGAAACCTCTCAGTATCAATATCCAGGCTCTGTGCTATCCGCTGCAGGTAGAGGCTCCAAGCTGGGACCTTGCGCTGGTTTTACTTCCAGCCTTGGGGCTGGCAAGAAGTTCCTTACTTGCTATTGAATTTTCCCTGACCTCTAAGGTTTCCTGGACTAGGGGTCAACAGGCCAGAGTGTTAGGTACCCTATTTCCACTCTCCTTCCCAACATCTCAGGGGTGGTATACTGATTCTGGCTTCTCAGCCCAGGCTCAGTACCATGAGGCTGACCAGGTGCCTGACAAGCCAGACCTCCCTCAAGGGTGACACACTCTGTTTGTATTATGCAGGCGGCTGCTACATGCAGGTCTCCTCTCCTCTGTCTCTGAGAGAGCATAGGCAGCACCTCCATCTCAGAAATGGCCTCACTAGGATCCAACTTGGGGTGTTTTGTTGTCAGAGCTGACAACCCCTGATCTACTAGACCACCCTCTGTGAATGTCTCCACCTCCTACCCCTTGTTCTCAATCTTGGCTTCCATACTCTCCCTTTGGGAGTAGTACCCCCAGAAACCTGAGCTTTTAGGGTGGCCTGGGTGACCACCAGACCCAGATCTTCTAACACTGAGGGTACCTCATTTCACAGGATACAGTCAGTGGTCATCTGGGGATTGACTATGACCCTCCTCAGGGCCACTCCTCAACCCCATTCTAGGGATACCAGAGTCATAAAGCGGATAAAGTCCGGGCATTGGGCCTGGGCTACCCTTCACAAATGTCATGGCAGGTACTGATTTGGGGAAACCAGCCTTTCCACCACCATGGTCCGGCTGGAATCAGTATCTTTCAGCGCAGTGATAGGTATACTATTCATAGTGGTCCTGTGGAAGTGGTGATTCCCATCCTCAGGGATCACAAGCTTACCCTCTGACTCTATCTCCCAACTAAGGATGCCTAAGCCATGTTCTACCCTCTGCTCCTGGCGACTACCTTTGCCTAAGGCTCACTCTCCTCCTCCTCCACCCATAATCTGTCACCAGAAGCATAGTAACTTCAGACCTCTCAAAATGGGGTTTGAGGCAGTTGATGTGGAGCACCCTTAAGGGGTTTCTAGGGATCTGAAGATCCATCAGGAAGGTGAACTCCCCCTTCTGCTCCTTCACCTAATATGGGCCTGTCCAGTGGTCCTTGAGAGTTCTGGGCTCTACAGGCTCCATAACTCATGCTTTCTGGCCAGGCTGAAACTCTATTGGAGTGGCCTTCTGGTCATATCAGAGCTTCATCACTTCTTGACTGGCCTCAAGATTGTCCTTTGCCTTTTTCCATAAGTGCTGCATCTGGTTGTGGAGTGCAAACCTGTACCTGACTACATCCTGAGGGGGTTTCCTGGGAGCTTGCTCCCACCCCTCTCTCACAAGGCTTAGAGGTCCCCTAACAGGGTGTCCCTAGAGGAGCTCAAATAGGCTAAACCCAACCCCCTTCTGTGGCACCTCCCTGTAGGCAAACAGTAGGCAGGGCAGAAGGACATCCCACTTAAACACCTCATGGGCTCAGGTAGGCCCATTGTCATGCCCTTAATGCTTTTGTATAATCTCTCCACAAGCCCGTTGGTTTGGGGGTGACAGGGTGTTAAGAACTTGAAAGTCACTTCACACTCATCCCACATAGACTTCATGTATGCTGACATGAAGTTAGTGCCTCTGTCAGACACTAACTCTTTGGGGGAATCCCCATCAGGGCCCTGGCCACTGAAGGTTCAGCCACCAACCTCAGAGGAATGTCCTCTGGGTACCGGGTGACATGGTCCACCAGGACCACGATGAACCTGTTTCCTAAAGCTGTCTTGGGGTCCAAGGAATCAACAATGTTGATGCCCACAATCTCAAAGGGAGTGCCAATGACAGGTAGGGGTTCTGAGGAGCCTTAAGCATTTTCCATGAATTTCCACTTGCCTGGCAGGTGGGACAGGACCTACAGAATGCACCTGAGGCTGTCTTCATCCAGGGCCAATAGAAGTGGGAGACAAGCCTGCCGAAGGTCTTGTCCTGCTAGGGACATGTTGTGAGCCAAACCCTTTAGGGAGGACCTGTAACATTGAGGGACCACCAGCACACGGGCTGTCCCAGATCCAGGAGCCTTAGGCTCATTGTAAAGGGGGTCACTCTCCCAATAGATAAGATGATCTCCAGAGGTATCACCTGCTGCCTGAACCTCAGCTTGCCACCTCAAGCCCTATACAGTTAGGCACTCCATCTGCACTTTAGAGAATTCCTCCCTGGTTGGCCCACTCTCAACTTGCCTTCTGGCAAGCTCAGGCAGGTCTACTAGGGTGGCAATGTCCTCACTGGTAGGCTCAGGGAGTCCTCCTCAGGTGTCCTTTCAAACTGGTCTATGGGAACTTTAGAGGCTGGTTTCCCTTGCCTCCTGTCCCTTACTCTTCTGATCAGCTGCCTGGGCCATTCTTCCAGGCTCCATTGACTCCCCGCCTGGGTAGCCATGGACCTTGTGGTCATACAAACCCATTCAGACAATCCTAACACCACCAAGTGAGACCTGCACTCCACCTCTTTCCAGATAGTGTGCCCTAGATCTTTGCCCAACGGACAATCTAGAGGTGTGGCAGGGCTCACAGATACTTTTAGAAAATCTGAGACCCACCTCCCCACTCAAGGGGACCAGATCCACTGGTAGGTGACTCTCGCAGTTGTCTGCAACTATGAGTTAGTGGAAGGCGTTAAGGAGGATATTGTTGGAGGACACCAGTTGACACCCCACAGTAGTCATGCTGGCTCCTGTGTCCCTCAGAGCCTGCACCTGGTGCCCATTGATGGCGACCCTCTGCCGATACTTAGAAGTGTTGGAAGGCATATGGGCTTTTAGCATCATCTCCTTATCCCTTCAGGGACACTAAGGGAACCTTTGTCCTCTCCGCCAAGCTACCTCTGACCACCGCCTCCCCAAGCGCTACACTCTCCAACCCAGGTGTCTGCCCACAGGCGGGGTGCTGTACCCTATTGGGACATTTGGTGTCTCCCTTGAAGAGCACCTACTTGTAGCACTAAGTACACTTCGAGACAAACTTCCTTGTCTTCTTTGCCTCAGATTGGGACTGGTTACTGTTGTTCCTTGACCCTTGACCACCCCTTTGGGAGTTCTCTCCCCTCCTCCCCCAGATGCCTTCTTGGACACTCTGGTACTGGCCCAGCGGTCCGCCTCCTCAGCAAGCTTCCTGTGGTCAGTCAGCTTGCTGTCCACTTGCTGCTGTTGCAGCTCTGTAAAGCAAATAGTGAGCATGTGCTCCCTCAGAATCAAGTTCTACAGCCCATTACAATCATTAACTTTGCTGCTCCTCACCCAACCATTCAATGCTTATGGGCATAATCTAAGAAGCCCACCCAAGACTGATTTTTGGAGTTTGTGGCTGTCCCTAAACCTCTGGCAGTACTTCTCAGGTGTCAGCCCAAATTTAGGGACAAGTATGGCTTTCATGGGGGCCTACCGTATTTGGTCTTCTACTGCTAGTGTGGAGAAGTGTGTCTCTTGCCACTGGAGCATATGTTTCCACAAGCCCGCTTCCCAGTGTTCCTCTTGGATCATTTGTACCCCCAGCGTCACCTCATAGGCAGAAAAACATTTGTCCATGTCATCTCCCACCACATAACTGGGCACCAGATCTTTAGGGATGCAGACCTTCTGGTTTCCTTCAGACACTGCGTGTGTGCTGCCACCATTGCTGCTTGAATCTGTTTGCTTTGCCTTAAGTTCCAGCTCTTTGAGACTATGCTCATGAGCCATTCTCCTTTCCTCTATGACCAATTTCTTATCCTCCAGTGCTAGTTCTTTCTCCATTTCTAGCTTGGCCACTTGTAGCGTAAGCTCCCTTTCTGCCTTCCTGTCCACCAGCTCCTCTGGGTACAAGCCGTGCGTGAATACACTGCTTCCTGCTCTGGCAGGGAGTTCCGATTCAGGAGATGAGTCATCCCCCTCCTCTGAAGGCTGTATTTAGGGCTGATATCCAGGTCCTGATCCTGCTCATCCATAGCCTCCTCTGATGCTATCAGCATCTGGTGAACCTCCCACCAGGCCCTCCGAGCTTTCTGAAGCTCTAACATTTTGGTACCTTTCTTGGTGGGAAGTACTCTTTCCATACAGAACTGTTGAGCTCAACCAAAGTGTTATTTTCCAAGCTGGCCAGCTCAAATTCCATCACTGCATTTATGGTCACAGAACAGTTGGTAGCAATGAGATTATATTTGGAAAAAAACAAAAGAAGCCAATCAAGGAGAAAGTTTGAAACTAGAAATGGTCTTAAACTATTTATCTGGGATGGTAGTGTAACACAGAATTACTGTATGACACTGCACAAAGACAAGTCCAGATACTCACCGCTGATCACCAGTGTAAGAAATTGTGTTACTGGTGGGGGAAAGGGGGTGAAACCCTACTCAAGCATCAACCACAACCCTTGTCAGGGTGAAGTCACAAGCAAACCCCATATTAACCTGTGCTTAACCCTCTGGTTGCTTGGCACAGAGCAGTCAGGCTTAACTTAGAGGCAATGTGTAAAGTATTTGTGCAGCACTTCCCACAGTATTATAGTGACCATAGAACATAAGAAGAATCCCACGTCAAATTAGAACAATAGAATACATTCTAATAAATACAACAAGACCAGAATGACACCTTCAGGCTCACTTGCAAGGGTCCAGGACTGGGATGATACCACTTGGCAGGGCAGGACTCGCAGTTGGCAAAGTCCAGGTGCAGGTTACAAGAGACTAGCCCTTGAATTCACTCTGTTGGTCCTGGGTACAATTTGCAGGTCCAGTCCTTCTCATCCAGGCAAGAGAGCAGCAGGACAGCAATCCAGAAGGGCAGCAGTCCGTCAGAGTGGCAGTCCTTCCAGCAGTTCCGCAGTCCTTCCTGACAGTCTTGCACAGGGCCAGAAGTGTATTAAAGAGTTGGTGTCTGAGGTCCAATATTTATACCTGGTGCCTTCTTGGAAGTGGGAGAGGCTTCTAGAGAATTCACTTTGAAGTACTCAGTTTTCCTGCCTCCATGTCGTGGCTCCAGACTAACTACAGGGGGTAACAGACAAAAAAGATCTGAGAGGCAACAAGAACAGCTTATGATAGGGTAAAGGCACAATTGCCAGACATGCACAAATGAGACGAGAGGTTATCTTTATAAATTAGATCCTTTATTTCATGTTGTTTGATGAATTGCCAAAACAGCCAACACGTTTCGCCCGTCTCCACGCTTCTTCAGGGCTGCAACATATACAGACATAACTTACATTACAAAAGGGAAGATTTAAAAAACACACAATTATTTTTGTTTATTTATACAAACAAGATTTATAGGATAAACATCTAAGAAGGGCAGACATAATAAAGAAACAAGAGAAAGAAAAAACCTCAAGAGTACATATACAGTTTCTCAATATTGAGTAAGGAATGCTTAACTGAGCAGCAAAAAATGTATATAGATAGCGAAATCATTCAAACAATAGCTCCTCAAAAGAAAAACCAATCAGAATGTAAAGTGTTCATTAAAGATTGTAAAAAAATAGCACTGTTATCAGTAAATTCAAAGAATAACATTCTATCACTTTACAACAGTTTTCTTACAAAACAAGGTTACAATGTCAATTATAACCCATTCCATCCTATAACAATGGAAGATTTCATAACACTTACCATCCAAGAAGTAAGGCTCCTCGGTCTAAGTGTTAGTTTCAGTTTGATAAACCAATAAAGAGACCCAGCAGCTGTGAGTAAAGAAAAGATGTCATCACTATGCTGTCAGAGCCTGAAGGAAAAACAGTAATCCAAAGCACAACATTGTCTGATGACAACCAATCTAACACTTGCTCCAAGGCAATGTAACTCAAGCGTAATTATAACAGGTAGAGGACCACAGAAAAAAATGCGTGGCATACCTGTGTTAGTAGGTTATCTTCTGCATTCAGGTATTTCAGAAAGATATGAACGCTGACGGTCTTCAATGAAGAGCTACAAGTAATATAACACAAGAAAAGGGGAAAGAAAAAAAGTCACCAAAATCCTAAAAAGAACCAAAAAATGAATAGGAACACGGCCACTAATGCACCTAAGATGATAACAGTGAAACAATTTAATTTCTAAAAAAAAACACTTTACTAACACACAAGTGAAACATAGAATCACAAAAATATAGTGAGCAAGATTTGAAAACCTATATCCCCACTACAAACGAACTCACGAACAAACAAAAAATATTTAAGACACAGTAGTACACCCTATGGTAGAGGGGAAGTGACAAACATAAGTGGAATACCTGTTTAACGAGAGTAGTTCGTAAACACACTAATGATGCAGAACCATAATCCGCATCTTTGACCGGAACTATGGAAAAATAGAAAGTATAGAACAGGTGTAAAGATACTGACTTCAGTTAAACATATATATCTTAAGACTGCCATATTAGTCTCATACAAGGACAGTTGAAAATTGAGTTATAAAACCAAGAAGGAGGAGTAGGTAGAGATGGCCACACAAATCTCACATCTCAGCGGTGCCTATTGAAGGCCGTAAGCCGCCATAAATTCATATATAATAAGTGCGGTACAAAGCAATATAAAATCGAGTATCCAATAATAGTTGTAAATACGCTGGATGCCCACCGCGAATTGCGCAACATAATATAAAGTATGATCGTCACATTGCAAGTTGCGAAAGAAGTGGAGTAAGGGGAAATGGCCACAAAAATGTTGTTTCCACAGACACGCCTACTTTGCATCTCATTATCGATGGCGGATTATGGCCTTCAACAGGCACCGCTGAGATGTCAGATTTGTGTGACCATCTCTACCTACTCCTCCTTCCTGGTTTTATAGTTCAGTTTTCAACTGACCTTGTATGAGACTAATATGGACAGTCTTAAGATATCTATGTATAACTGAAGTCAGTATCTGTACACCTGTTCTATACTTTTTATTTTTCCATAGTTCCGGTCTAAGATGCGGATTATGGTTCTGCATCATTAGTGTGTTTCTGAATAACTCTCGTTAATCAGGTATTCCACTTATGTTTGTCACTTCCCTCTACCATAGGAGTGTACTAATGTGTCTTAAATATTTTTTGTTTGTTCGTTTGTTCGTTTGTTCTTTTGTAGTGGGGATATAGGTTTTTAAATCTTGCTCACTATATTTTTGTGATTCTATGTTTCACTTGTGTGTTAGATAAAGTGTTTTTTTTTTTTTATTAAATTGTTTCACTGTTATTACCTTAGGTGCATTAGTGGCCGTGTTCCTAATACATTTTTTGGTTCTTTTTAGGATTTTGGTGACTTTTTTTCTTTCCCCTTTTCTTGTGGTTTATTACTTGTAGCGCTGCATTGAAGACCATCAGTGTTCATATCTTTCTGAAATACCTGAATGCAGAAGATAACCTACTAACACAGGTATGCCGCACATTTTTTTCTGTGGTCCTCTACCTGTTATAATTACGCTTGAGTGACATTGCCTTGGAGCAAGTGTTAGATTGGTAGTCATCAGACAATGTTGTGCTTTGGATTACTGTTTTTCCTTGAGGCTCTGAAAGCATAGTGATGACATCTTTTCTTTACTCACAGCTTCTGGGTCTCTTTATTGGTTTATCAAACTGAAAATAACACTTAGACAGAGGAGCCTTACTTCTTGGATGGTAAGTGTTATGAAATCTTCCATTGTTATAGGATGGAATGGGTTATAATTGACATCAGTAACCTTGTTTTGTGAGAAAAATGTTATTCTTTGAATTTACTGATAACAGTGCTAGTTTTTACAATCTTTTATGAACACTTTACATTCTGATTGGTTTTTCTTTTGAGGAGCTATTGTTCGAATGATTTCGCTATCTATATTAATTTTTTTCTGCTCAGTTAAGCATTCCTTACTCAATATTGAGAAACTGTATATGTACTCTTGAGGTTTTTTCTTTCTTTTTCTTTATTATGTCTGCCCTTCTTAGATGTTTATATTATAAATCTTGTTTGTATAAAAAAACAAAAAATGTAAGTGTTTTTAAATCTTCCCTTTTGTAATGTAAGTTATGTCTGTATATGTTGCAAAACCAAAGGGGATGATGGACGGAGTGTTGAACATTGCAAGCACTCACCCCCAGTCAACTGATCTGGGTTTAATCCATCATCATTCTTTAGCTCACTCCGCCACCCCAGTTCAGACATGGCCATATGCAAATCAGTCTGACCCTGTGCCTCATGGGAACAGTCCAGCCCGAACTGCCAAGCCATGTCTTCCCTGGACCGGAAACAAGCATCCTGGGACCGGTTTCGGGTTCATAACCCTCATCAGCCAAGCTATCTTGAATCCAGTAGCAAAGTGAGCAAGGGACCCACGGCTGGGCATACCCTGCCAACTTAGGGCTAACTTAGCAAAACCAAAGGGGATGATGGACGGAGTGTTGAACATTGCAAGCACTCACCCCCAGTCAACTGATCTGGGTTTAATCCATCATCATTCTTTAGCTCACTCCGCCACCCCAGTTCAGACATGGCCATATGCAAATCAGTCTGACCCTGTGCCTCATGGGAACAGTCCAGCCCGAACTGCCAAGCCATGTCTTCCCTGGACCGGAAACAAGCATCCTAGGACCGGTTTCGGGTTCATAACCCTCATCAGCCAGGCTATCTTGAATCCAGTAGCAAAGTGAGCAAGGGACCCACATCTGGGCATACCCTACCAACTTAGAGGCGAACTTAGCAAAACCAAAGGGATGATGGACGGAGTGTTGAACATTGCAAGCACTCACCCCCAGTCAACTGATCTGGGTTTAATCCATCATCATTCTTTAGCTCACTCCGCCACCCCAGTTCAGACATGGCCATATGCAAATCAGTCTGACCCTGTGCCTCATGGGAACAGTCCAGCCCGAACTGCCAAGCCATGTCTTCCCTGGACCGGAAACAAGCATCCTGGGACCGGTTTCGGGTTCATAACCCTCAGCAGCCAGGCTATCTTGAATCCAGTAGCAAAGTGAGCAAGGGACCCACGTCTGGGCATACCCTGCCAACTTAGGGCGAACTTAGCAAAACCAAAGGGGATGATGGACGGAGTGTTGAACATTGCAAGCACTCACCCCCAGTCAACTGATCTGGGTTTAATCCATCATCATTCTTTAGCTCACTCCGCCACCCCAGTTCAGACATGGCCATATGCAAATCAGTCTGACCCTGTGCCTCATGGGAACAATCCAGCCCGAACTGCCAAGCCATGTCTTCCCTGGACCGGAAACAAGCATCCTGGGACCGGTTTCGGGTTCATAACCCTCATCAGCCAGGCTATCTTGAATCCAGTAGCAAAGTGAGCAAGGGACCCAAGTCTGGGCATACCCTGCCAACTTAGGGCGAACTTAGCAAAACCAAAGGGGATGATGGAAGGAGTGTTGAACATTGCAAGCACTCACCCCCAGTCAACTGATCTGGGTTTAATCCATCATCATTCTTTAGCTCACTCCGCCACCCCAGTTCAGACATGGCCATATGCAAATCAGTCTGACCCTGTGCCTCATGGGAACAGTCCAGCCCGAACTGCAAAGCCATGTCTTCCCTGGACCGGAAACAAGCATCCTAGGACCGGTTTCGGGTTCATAACCCTCATCAGCCAGGCTATCTTGAATCCAGTAGCAAAGTGAGCAAGGGACCCACGTCTGGGCATACCCTACCAACTTAGGGCGAACTTAGCAAAACCAAAGGGGATGATGGACGGAGTGTTGAACATTGCAAGCACTCACCCCCAGTCAACTGATCTGGGTTTAATCCATCATCATTCTTTAGCTCACTCCGCCACCCCAGTTCAGACATGGCCATATGCAAATCAGTCTGACCCTGTGCCTCATGGGAACAGTCCAGCCTGAACTGCCAAGCCATGTCTTCCCTTGACCGGAAACAAGCATCCTGGGGCTGAAGAAGCCCGGAGATGGGAGAAACGCGTTGGCTGTTTTGGCAATTCAACAAACAACATGAAATAAAGGATCTAATTTATGAAGATAACCTCTCGTCTCATTTGTGCATGTCTGGCAATTGTGCCTTTACCCTATTATAAGCTGTTCTTGTTGCCTCTCAGATCTTTTTTGTCTGTTGCTTAATTATTTGTGGTTCTAGCTGGTGGCGAACCATTTCTTGAGGTGGGCAACTGTGAACTTGATAGGAGTCTTTAAATACTACAGCTACACGTGATTGTGCGACAATTGGGCCCCCTAGCCACCATTGTTTGTTTGATTTCTCTAACTACAGGGGGTATGCAATCCTTTGTGTGAAGACAGGGCACAGCCTATTCGGGTGTAAGTGGGGCAGTGCCCAGTTATGTTCCTCCCCATCCTGCCAGTGATCCAGGCACAACTAAGCTCTCTATTGTGTCTGACTGTCTGGCAGGAATACACAAAGTCCAACTGCCAACTACACCCAGTCATGTGACCCAAGAGCAGGATGCAGGCTCTAAATGGCTATGGCCGGAAAATGGCAAACGTCTAAAAGTGACATTTTCTAAATTGTAATTCACCAAACATGCCTGCTCCAAATTAGAAGTTATAACTTATAAAATGTAATAAGGTAACTCCAGTATTATCCTATGGGAGAGACAGGCCTTGAGGTAGTGAAAAATATTTTTCACTACCATGATATGTAAAACTTACATTTCATGTCCTTCTTTTTAAATACACAGCACCCTTCTCTCTGGGCGGTGTAGGGCCCACTCTAGGGGTGACTCATATGTATTAAAAAGGAAGGTTTAGGACTGTTAAGAGGTTTTCCTTGCATTTCAAAATGGTGGTGTAAAACTGCACACACGGGCTGTAATGGCAGGCCTGAGATAAGTTGGTGAGTCTACTTAAGTGGGTTGCACAATCAGTGCTGCAGGCCCACTAGTAGTATATCATTTACATGCTTTGTGTACTTTACCAGGGGCTTACAGGTAAATTAAATATGCTGATTGGGTATATGCCAATGTTACAATGTTATTAGGGAGTGAGCACACGCACTTTAGCAGTGGTTAGCAGTGGTAAAGTGCACAGAGTCCTAAGGCCAACAAAACAAGGTCAGAAAAAATGGGAGGTATGGCAAAACATTTGGGTGAAGACCACCATAAGGTTGACAGGTCCAACAAGCTTTAATTCAGAAAAAACCTTCAACCACTAAAACAAATGACCCTGAACCCAGACAACCTCCCCAACTTTGGCCCTCTCACCTAGCTGTCTTTCATAAGTAACATCACTGAGAAAGCAGTCTCCATCCAACTCCTGAAGCAGGTAAACTAGAGCAATCTTCAGCTGTTCCAGCAATCTAGCTTCCAACCCACTGTAGAAGCTTCTTTTAAGTTGTCAACATCGCCCTCATCACCAATGATAAAAATGAACTCTGCCTCTTGATCCTGCTCAACCTTTCCGTAGTCTTCAATACTGTTAACCCTTATGCATTTACTCACACCATTGAAACACATGTTTCTCTGCCACTGTCCTACAATTGTTCACTTCCAACTTCTCAAACTACTAACAGTTTGTCCAGTTAGAATCTTCAAGATCACAAAATCTCACCATATCTTCTAGAGTAATTCAAAGATCCCTCCTCTCTGCCATCATTTTCAATATCTACATCATACTATTCAGATCCTAATTAATCCCTGTTTGAGGAAAATACTAGAAGAACATGTATTCTAACAACTACAGAATTTCGGTGAAAACAATGGTCTATTTGACTTATTGCAAGCAGGCTTGAGATCCTATCAACGCACGCAGACACTTGTACTTTCTTTATTAGATGATTTGCGTAGACTGATGGATAACAGTGGGTATTTTGTTGTCTGCCACTGTGCTAAAATGGAGGTAAACAACCCTCAGCCTTCA
Organism: Calotriton arnoldi; assembly: GCA_963921515.1. Lineage (NCBI taxonomy): Eukaryota > Metazoa > Chordata > Amphibia > Caudata > Salamandridae > Calotriton > Calotriton arnoldi. The sequence continues at coordinate 3,228,861 of CAWUFW010000789.1, forward strand.
TGCTGCAGACTTTGAAGCTGGGGACCAGGTAGTCCATTTGGAACTTAACTCTCTGTAAAGCAAGACAGAGCAGTCCAGGGCTGTCTCAGTGAGGCGCTTTGGGCTACAAACACAGAATTTGGCAATCCTCAGTAATTATACTTAATAGGGCGGTGTCCAGCCAATGCTTTTACTTAAAAAAGAAAAAGTCTTTGTTGTACACACAGCTAAATACTATACACAGAGTCGCGGTTGGTAAAACAATTCACAATCCCTTGGAGGATCCTCATACCAATGACCACGGTGCCATCATCCACGTCAAAGTTTGATCAGAATGGGTAACTATTGTCAAAAACCTTGCCTACTAGCGTAATCTCTGAGTTGTTGCACACACTTTGACATGAGATATCCAGTAAAGGCCTATTTAATTTAACTTAGACTTTCCATTACCAAAAACACAGCCCTGCATACTTTATAACATTTTTTCATAGTCATAAACATAATATCTACAGGCTTTGATAGCGTCTTCTGACACTAAGCACTAAAAGTCTCTTGCCTTTGTATTAACATTAGTTATCTTATACAGCCATAAGCCAGGTTTCAGGCAGACGTAAAATGTATTAACAAATGAGACTCTCCTTAGAGAGACATACTAATGACATGGGCAGGTTAAATGTAATAACATATGCAAAAGGTCTCTCCTTACTGAGAGTTTCTCACTCAATGACCAGTCTAAAATTCACTTATAAGAGAGCCTCACTCTCTTTGTGGCTACTGCCTTGCAAACAGAACTGAAAAATGCCTCTCTTTAATGTACTTTCACAATAACACAAAAATCACCCATGTCCTGGTGTGGGGATGGGCTTCGCCCTTATATATGTGTGCCTCATAGACATTCACCACTCCTCCTGCTTCTCCCTGAACACAGTGACTCCACATAGATCGTGCACCCAGGGTGGAGGTGTCCCTCTCATTCAGCAACCACCAGGGTGTGGGAAAGTGAGAGATGGGAACAGGCAACATTTCAGTATCCTGGAGGACAGCTGCCCCCAGACTTAGTGCTCTTGACCTAGTCAGGATACTCACACAGGTGTGGCAACCACAAAGAAGCATAATTTGTGGGCAATAAGTGTGTTCTTTCACTGAGCCACATAGTTCCACAATGATGAACAGCCTGCACACCCTAAAAGGCTAATTTTCTTTTTAAGTGTTAGCTATGAAGAAAGTGGGATCATGATTGGTGGCAACCTGCATCAAAGGGTTTAAACTATGTAGCACGTAGACACACTAGGGATTTTCGGCTGATGGCCCACTTCAAAGGGCCTCATCTCAAGGGCATATGTCATGCTATAGATTATGTGAAGCTGACACGTGCCCACAGTTTCAGGTCATCCACAGTTATGTGAACCAGACTGCTCATGAGCAGCTATTTCAAAGCTTTGTAAGAGATCCTTACTGCATGGACTTGGATTTGCATGGGGTTTAGAACGTTTTACTCCAGAGAACCTCCCTTAACTACCAGAAAGGACAACTAAAAGTCCCTGGACCACAGACTAAAGGGCTCACAACAGGTTTGTCAAGCACTGTTCCTTCTGTTTAATCACACTCATCCAGTAGGGTGTCATCCCTTGATGGCATCTGCACCACACTTTCCTCCCCCTTTAAAGGCTCTTGACCTGTTTTCCTGCCCAGTGCTAGTGGTTTCTTGACCAATGGCAATATAAGGTCCGCAATAGTGGCCCACAGGACATCAGACATAGATCACACTTGATGCAAACACTCCACAACTACCCAGATTCATAGCCTTTTTTTGTGTGCTAAAGTGCAGTGACAGGAGCCCATGGTGCTCCCTCTTTCAAGGGTCAGTCCGGCAGGGCAGATACAGGGCACAACATGTCCACTCCCCATCAGTCCTGAGGAGAATCAGAGAGCAGGTGTCACAAGCTCTCAAGAGTGTTCAGTTGTACGTCAGATGTGCCTAACAACAGCAAACAAATGGAATGTGCCCGTCTGTAGCACAACTGGTGCTCATGTAAAGCACTCTGATACCTTCGGGTCTAGTTTGCACTATATAAAACTCCCTCCCAAAACAAAGATACAAGTCAGAAGTGGTTCTTCCTCTTCCTGCCCCTGCCCCAGCCTCTGTGAATCTTCTGTCATCTATTCAGTGCACCCTGCCTGTAAACTGATGTGGAGTAATCTGCCATTGGTTGGACACCCATACATTCTATGGTCACAACATCTTCCCTCCTCCTCTAAATGTCCTCCTTTAAATTACCATTGTCTGCCCTACTGCAGCACAGCATGCTAAGAAAGATTCAAAATATCGCACATCACCTCTGCTTGGCTTGCACTGATGTAGGAAGGCTTTCGCTTCCGTCTCAAATTGCGAAGGAGCCTACTGATTGGCACTAGAGAAAAGAGTCTGCCCTCTCCCTATTATTCAGGATGGGAGAATACCCTGACATAGCTAACATGAGGTTGTTGCTAACAGCCTCTGAAATACACAATCCTGGTCTCTTCCACCAGCAGGAGATGGCGAGAGCCTTTAGAATGAGCCTATGTATATATGCATTCTTAACAATATACTTTGAATGTTAAAAGTTAACAGATGTGGGGATTTCTGTTACAATATCCTGTTTAGTCTGTAAGTTGTCTGTACTATGATGTTTCTTTGTAGGCCATTCCATCCTCCTAACAATATCTCTGTCTTTGAATGGGGCGGTCATCCTCTCCTACTTATGTGGAAGTGTTGGTTGTACTTTACATGTTTTTGATAAGATACAAACAGCTTGCATTCTTATTTTTGAATTAATGAGCTTCTATCTAGGATTATGTCTGGTGCCTGATTCTTTTAAGTGCTTGGTGTATTTCTGCTTAGCATCACTTGATAATACGTACTCTTCCTGCTCTTTAGACTTGTGGTAATGAAGTAATCTGTGCCATTTAATATGTTTATTTGCATCTTCCTTGATCAATATTATGTTCCAACTTGATGAGGAATATTTTGGTCATGTTTTTCTTGATCCCTGTCTAGTTGAAGATCGATGATAATTTATATAGATTTGCGACACCATAGATGATTTCTCTTTTGTCTTTGTGAGCGTAATCGCTCTTTGTACATATTTTTTATGACTTTCCACTTTACCCTTTATCGAGTAGATAAAATTCCTACATAGAATTAAATTCATATTGTGTGCTATTTTACTTTGGTATTGGTTCTGGATATTATGTGACTAACAATGTCACATCTATTCTAAATTTCAATGATCCGATTTGAAATGGATATCAGATAAACAACGTGTTTCTTATGACCATTCGGTTATTGCGTCTGTCCGCCAGGCAATCGGTGCGATTGCCTCCAGCGGAAAAGCGGCGGACGGACTTTGCGTCCGCCGCGATACCCACCGCCATCCTAATTTGGCGGTGAGTAAAATGCTCAGTGATGGCGGAAGGACCGCCACCGCCGGCCCGGCAGTGGCGGTCCTTCTGCCATCGTAATGAGCCCCTAAGTTTTTCATTCCCCGGCTGGTACCCCATGTATTGTTAACTATTGTTGGATAGCTGTTTGTGCACCGCTTTGTATTGCATTTATGGTGTACGATTCTATGGCGGTCTATGGCTTTTAACAGACACGTTTGTGATGTTCTATTTGAGTGGCCATTTCCCCTTACTCCACTTTTTTCGCAACTTGCAATGTGACGATCATATTTTATATTATGTTGCGCAATATGCGGTGGGCATCCGCGTATTTACAACTATTATTAGATACTCGATTTTATATTGCTTTGTACTGCACTTATTATATATGAATTTATGGCGGCTTACGGCCTTCAATAGGCACTGCTGAGATGTCAGATTTGTGTGGCCATCTCTACCTACTCCTCCTTCTTGGTTTTATAGTTCAATTTTCAACTGTCCTTGTATGAGACTAATATGGACAGTCTTAAGATATATACGTTTAACTGAAGTCAGTATCTTTACACCTGTCTTATACTTTTTTATTTTTTCATAGTTCCGGTCTAAGATGCGGATTATGGTTCTGCATCATTAGTGTGTTTACGAACTACTCTTGTTAAACAGGTATTCTACTTATGTTTGTCACTTCCCCTCTACCATAGGGTGTACTAATGTGTCTTAAATATTTTTGTTTGTTCGTGAGTTCGTTTGTAGTGGGGATATAGGTTTTTAAATCTTGGTCAGTATGTTTTTGTGATTCTATGTTTCACTTGTGTGTTAGTAAAGTGTTTTTTTTTTAAATTAAATTGTTTCACTGTTATCATCTTAGGTGCATTAGTGGCCGTGTTCCTATTCATTTTTTGGTTCTTTTTAGGATTTTGGTGACTTTTTTTCTTTCTCCTTTTCTTGTGTTTTATTACTTGTAGCTCTTCATTGAAGACCGTCAGTGTTCATATCTTTCTGAAATACCTGAATGCAGAAGATAACCTACTAACACAGGTATGCCACGGAAAAAAAAAAAAAAATTCTGTGGTCCTCTACCTACTATAATTACGTTTGAGTGACATTGCCTTGGAGCGAGTGTTAGATTGGTAGTCATCAGGCAATGTTGTGCTTTAGATTACGGTTTTTTTCTTGAGGCTCTGACAGCATAGTGATGACATTTTTTCTTTACTCACTGCTTCTGGGTCTCTTTATTGGTTTATCAAACTGAAACTAACACTTGAGACCGAGGAGCCTTACTTCTTGGATGGTAAGTGTTATGAAATCTTCCATTGTTATAGGATGGAATGGGTTATAATTGACATCGTAACCTTGTTTTGTGAGAAAACTGTTGTAAAGCCATAGAATGTTATTCTTTGAATTTACTGATAACAGTGCTATTTTTTACAATCTTTTATGAACACTTTACATTCTGATTGGTTTTTCTTTTGAGGAGCTATTGTTTGAATGATTTCGCTATCTATATTAATTTTTTGCAGCTCAGTTAAGCATTCCTTACTCAATATTGAGAAACTGTATATGTACTCAAGGTTTTTTCTTTCTTTTTTTCTTTATTATGTCTGCCCTTCTTAGATGTTTATATTATAAATTTTGTTTGTATAAAAAGACAAAAAAAATGGTGTGTTTTTTAAATCTTCCCCTTTGTAATGTAAGTTATGTCTGTATATGTTGCAGCCCTGAAGAAGCCTGGAGACGGGCGAAACGCGTTGGCTGTTTTGGCAATTCATCAAACAACATGAAATAAAGGATCTAATTTATAAAGATAACCTCTCGTCTCATTTGTGCATGTCTGGCAATTGTGCCTTTACCCATTATAAGCTGTTCTTGTTGCCTCTCAGATCTTTTTTGTCTGTTGCTTAATTATTTGTGGTTCTAGCTGGTGGCGAACCATTTCTTGAGGTGGGCAACTGTGAACTTGATAGGAGTCTTTAAATACTACAGCTACACGTGATTGTGCGACAATTGGGCCCCCTAGCCACCATTGTTTGTTTGATTTCTCTAACTACAGGGGGTATGCAATCCTTTGTGTGAAGACAGAGCATAGCTTATTCGGGTGTAAGTGGGGCAGTGCCCAGCTATGTTACTCCTCCATCCTGCCAGTGATCCAGGCACAACTAAGCTCTCTATTGTGTCTGACTGTCTGGCAGGAATACACAAATTCCAACTGCCAACTACACCCAGTCATGTGACCCAAGAGCAGGATGCAGGCTCTAAATGGCTATGGACGGAAAATGGCAAACTTCTAAAAGTGACATTTTCTAAATTGTAATTCACCAAACATGCCTGCTCCAAATTAGAAGTTATAACTTATAAAATGTAATAAGGTAACTCCAGTATTATCCTATGGGAGAGACAGGCCTTGCAGTAGTGAAAAATGTTTTTCATACCAGGATATGTAAAACTTACATTTCATGTCCTTCTTTTTAAATACACAGCACCCTGCTCTCTGGGCGGTGTAGGGCCCACCCTAGGGGTGACTCATATGTATTAAAAAGGAAGGTTTAGGACTGTCAAGAGGTTTACCTTGCATTTCAAAATGGTGGTGTAAAACTGCACACACGGGCTGTAATGGCAGGCCTGAGACAAGCTGGTGAGTCTACTTAAGTGGGTGGCACAATCAGTGCTGCAGGCCCACTAGTAGTATATCATTTACATGCTTTGTGTACTTTACCAGGGGCTTACAGGTAAATTAAATATGCTGATTGGGTATATGCCAATGTTACCATGTTATTAGGGAGTGAGCACACGCACTTTAGCAGTGGTTAGCAGTGGTAAAGCGCACAGAGTCCTAAGGCCAACAAAACAAGGTCAGAAAAAATGGGAGGTATGGCAAAACATTTGGGTGAAGACCACCATAAGGTTGACAGGTCCAACAAGCTTTAATTCAGAAAAAACCTTCAACCACTAAAACAAATGACCCTGAACCCAGACTACCTCCCCAACTTTGGCCCTCTCACCTAGCTGTCTTTCATAAGTAACATCACTGAGAAAGCAGTCTCCATCCAACTCCTGAAGCAGGTAAACTAGAGCAATCTTCAGCTGTTCCAGCAATCTAGCTTCCAACCCACTGTAGAAGCTTCTTTTTAAGTTGTCAACATCGCCCTCATCACCAATGATAAAAATGAACTCTGCCTCTTGATCCTGCTCAACCTTTCCGTAGTCTTCAATACTGTTAACCCTTATGCATTTACTCACACCATTGAAACACGTGTTTCTCTGCCACTGTCCTACAATTGTTCACTTCCTACTTCTCAAACTACTAACAGTTTTTCCAGTTAGAATCTTCAAGATCACAAAATCTCACCATATCTTCTAGAGTAATTCAAAGATCCCTCCTCTCTGCCATCATTTTCAATATCTACATTATACTACTCAGATCCTGATTAATCCCTGTTTTAGGAAAATACTAGAAGAACATGTATTCTAACAACTACAGAATTTCGGTGAAAGCAATGGTCTATTTGACTTATTGCAAGCAGGCTTGAGATCCTATCAACGCACGCAGACACTTGTACTTTCTTTATTAGATGATTTGCGTAGACTGATGGATAACAGTGGGTATTTTGTTGTCTGCCACTGTGCTAAAATGGAGGTAAACAACCCTCAGCCTTCATGCTGCAGACTTTGAAGCTGGGGACCAGGTAGTCCATTTGGAACTTAACTCTCTGTAAAGCAAGACAGAGCAGTCCAGGGCTGACTCAATGAGGCGCTTTGGGCTACAAACACAGAATTTGGCAATCCTCAGTAATTATACTTAATAAGGCGGTGTCCAGCCAATGGTTTTACTTAAAAAAAAAAGAAAAAGTCTTTGTTGTACACACAGCTAAATACTATACACAGAGTCGTGGTTGGTAAACAATTCACAATCCCTTGGAGGATCCTCATACCAATGACCACGGTGCCATCATCCACGTCAAAGTTTGATCAGAATGGGTAACTATTGTCAAAAACCTTGCCTACTAGCGTAATCTCTGAGTTGTTGCACACACTTTGACATGAGATATCCAGTAAAGGCCTATTTAATTTAACTTAGACTTTCCATTACCAAAAACACAGCCCTGCATACCGTATAATATTTTTTCATAGTCATAAACATAATATCTACAGGCTTTGATAGCGTCTTCTGACACTAAGCACTAAAAGTCTCTTGCCTTTGTATTAACATTAGTTATCTTGTACAGCCATATGCCAGGTTTCAGGCAGACGTAAAATGTATTAACAAATGAGACTCTCCTTAGAGAGACATACTAAAGACATGGGCAGGTTAAATGTAATAACATATGCATAAGGTCTCTCCTTACTGAGAGTTTCTCACTCAATGACCAGTCTAAAATTCACATATAAGAGAGCCTCACTCTCCTTGTGGCTACTGCCTTGCAAACAGAACTGAAAAATGCCTCTCTTTACTGCACTTTCACAATAACACAAAAATCACCCATGTCCTGGTGTGGGGATGGGCTTCGCCCTTATATATGTGTGCCTCATAGACATTCACCACTCCTCCTGCTTCTCCCTGACCACAGTGACTCCACATAGATCGTGCACTCAGGGTGGAGGTGTCCCTCTCATTCAGCAACCACCAGGGTGTGGGAAAGTGAGAGATGGGAGCAGGCAACATTTCAGTATCCTGGAGGACATCTGCCCCCAGACTTAGTGCTCTTGACCAAGTCAGGATACTCACACAGGTGTGGCAACCACAAAGAAGCATAATTTGTGGGCAATAAGTGTGTTATTTCACTGAGCCACATATTTCCACAATGATGAACAGTCTGCACATCCTAAAAGGCTAATTTTCTTCTTTAAGTGTTAGCTATGAAGAGAGTGGGATCATGATTGGTGGCAACCTGCATCAAAGGGTTTAAACTATGTAGCACGTAGACACACTAGTGATTTTCGGCTGATGGCCCACTTCATAGTGCCTTATCTCAAGGGCATATGTCATGCTATAGATTATGTGAAGCTGACACGTGCCCTCAGTTTCAGGTCATCCACAGTTATGTGAACCAGACTGCTCTTGAGCAGCTATTTCAAAGCTTTGTAAGAGATGCTTACTGCATGGACTTGGATTTGCATGGGGTTTAGAACGTTTTACTCCAGAGAACCTCCCTTAACTACCAGAAAGGACAACTAAAAGTCCCTGGACCACAGACTAAAGGGCTCACAACAGGTTTGTCAAGCACTGTTCCTTCTGTTTAATCACACTCATCCGTAGGGTGTCATCCCTTGATGGCATCTGCACCACACTTTCCTCCTCCTTTAAAGGCTCTTCACCTGTTTTCCTGCCCAGTGCTAGTGTTTTCTTGACCAATGGCAATATAAGGTCCGCAATAGTGGCCCACAGGACATCAGGCATAGATCACACTTGATGCAAACACTCCACAACTACCCAGATTCATAGCCTTTTTTTGTGTGCTAAAGTGCAGTGACAGGAGCCCATGGTGCTCCCTCTTTCAAGGGTCAGTCCGGCAGGGCAGATACAGGGCACAACATGTCCACTCCCCATCAGTCCTGAGGAGAATCAGAGAGCAGGTGTCACAAGCTCTCAAGAGTGTTCAGTTGTACGTCAGACGTGCCTAACAACAGCAAGAAAATGGAATGTGCCCGTCTGTACACAACTGGTGCTCATGTAAAGCACTCTGATACCTTCGGGTCTAGTTTGTACTATATAAAACTCCCTCCCAAAACAAAGATACAAGTCAGAAGTGGTTCTTCCTCTTCCTGCCCCTGCCCCATCCTCTGTGAATCTTCTGTCATCTATTCAGTGCACCCTGCCTGTAAAGTGATGTGGAGTAATCTGCCATTGGTTGGACACCCATCCATTCTAAGGTCACCACATCTTACCTCATCCTCTAAATGTCCTCCTTTAAATGACCATTGTCTGCCCTACTGCAGCACAGCATGCTAAGAAAGATTCAAAATAGGGCACATCACCTCTGCTTGGCTTGCACTGATGTAGGAAGGCTTTCGTTTCCGTCTCAAATTGCGAAGGAGCCTACTGATTGGCACTAGAGAAAAGAGCCTGCCCTCTCCCTATTATTCAGGCTGGGAGAATCCCCTGACATAGCTAACATGAAGTTGGTGCTAACAGCCTCTGAAATACACAATCCTGGTCTCTTCCACCAGCAGGAGATGGCGAGAGCCTTTAGAATGAGCCTATTGCTCTATAGGCTGTTTCTTGCTGGTTGGGGAGCATCTAAAGGGTGCATTTTAAATACTGGGTGACTCCAAAAACATATATCATTCACAAGTGTATGAAATAATTCAGCTTGTATCAAACTACCTTAGATTTGCTTTTTAGTCCTATAAAATGTACATGGGGTACTGTCTCTCATCTTGTCATTAGAAACCTACAATTTATTACAGTTTAGTCATAAAACAAGACAATGTGAAAAATATTGTATACTATAAAGTTTTCCAAAAGGAAAGATAGAGTTTCCATTTAGTACCCAAATTAATTATAAGGCCTTAGCATCACTATGTCTAAAACCACATGCAGGTTATACTAGGCTTTATGTGTCACAGGTATACCTATGTGCAGATGGCAGGATGAGCCAGACAACATTCTTCCTTGCTCAGCAAACAAGTCTTATACACATGCTGCATGTCGCACCTACAGAATCCTTTACCACAACTTCATACAGGTAACTGACCTTATACTAAACAGCTGTGCACTGGAGGTTGAAGCTATTAATCCAGTTGTTGTAGTATTTTATTGTTTGATTAATTAAATCATTACAATCCACATATAAGAATCAAAACTTAAAAACATTAGAAAATATTTTTCACTAGGCTCCTCCCATCATTCTCAATAAAAGTGAGGCAATAAAATTATTAATATAAAAGTTTTCTTCTAGGACAGGGTAACCTTCGCTTAAATACAACCACATGGCGGCAAAGTATCAATAAATACAGTTAATAAAAATAGAGGTTACTTTTAAAATCAACAGGTTAGCCACCAAACTTGAGAAAGAGGATCCCAAAGTTAATGTAAAATTCAGAGTAACAACAGTCAGTAGTCAATGACAAGTCGTTGATGCTGCTTCCTTTCCTCAGCCACACAGCTAAAAAAAAAAAAAAAAAAAAAAAATGGATTCATGTTCCATGTTATGAGGCTGGGGCTGGGTGCACTGGTTTTACTGGAGAGCAGCTTCAAAGATGTACCATTATAATGACCACCTGTGTTTGTTTCCTGCTTTTGAAACAGGGCCTTGGATTTACTGATTAAGCTTGCGATATGCAAGATGAATAAAGAGTGTAAGGCTAATGTTTAAATCTGTGTTCTCCGGGTTCAATGCCGCAATGATACCCTGCCTACAAGACCAGACTCCCAATCTGTTCCACTCAGGCCTCAGTTTTGATCTGCGCAAGGACAACAATGCTTGGCAGAGGCATGCAAAATGTTCCAAAGACTCGACCGATTCCCCGCAACCCCTGCACAGAAGCTCATCTGATGGGCGCCGCCAAATGGGTAGATGTTTTGAAAAGTGCCACTCCCCCAGTCTAAGTGCCATGAACCTCTGTTTTAGATACAGGGGATATGTACAGGCCAGATATGATGGAAGAGAAGCCAACTGGTAAGAGTTGATTACTGCCCATGCGTGCTTGCGTTTGGCATGGGTCACTTTGTCAGAAGAGTAGGAACACATTTGGGTGCGCTTCTTGATACTTATTTTAAAAGCTGCGTTACTTGGGTTAAGGTTCCAGAGGTCACTTGCTGATAGTTGCCGTACGCATTTGTGAAAAAACTGACTGTGTGACCCGCCAGGATTGCTAGAGCTGATGTCTAACCATAACAATGACTTGAGGGAACCAGCTCCGGCCTGCCTTAATTTATGGCACATTTTTAAATAAGCACCTGCGCTTAACATTTCGTAGTTTAGGAGGCCCAGCTCTAATCGAATCTGAGTGGCAGACGCAGTTTTTGGCAGCTGAAGGACCTTTTTATAAATCTTGGTCACATGTTTGTTTAGTGTAGTACTGAGTTTACCTAGGGAGATTTCGAAGCCGTACGACAATGTGGGGCCTATTTTAGCTCTCATGACTTCCAACATTGGAGCTAGGCTCGGACCTGTCAGTTTTTTAGAAAGTTTTGAAAGGTTAACTTGAAGAGCCATAGCTTTCAAAGTGATGTCGCTGCAATGCTTGACAAAAGTGCCCCTAGAGTCGATGTTAATCCCCAAGTATTTATATGATTTTCCTACTCAAAGTTCAGAGTTATTATATGACCAACCATCACCTCTATGGTGCTTCCTGCCAAATATGACCACTTGGGTTTTCTTTAAGTTTACCTCCAGGTTGTTCATGGTGGTATAACTATATAATTTATTTAGCAGTCGTTGCAGCCCAACTCGCGTGAGGCTGAAGATGACAAGGCCGTCGGTATACAGAAGATTGCATAACTGAACACCACCAATCTTGGGGGGATGACTATTTATTGCGTCTAGCTCCGCTGAGAGGTCGGCAATAAACAGATTAAAGAGTAGCGGAGCTAGCACGCATCCCTGTTTGACTGCCCTTGTCATCGTGATTTTTCGAGATAGGTGTGAGCCGGTACCAAGCTGGACTTGTATCCAGGTGTTGGTGTGTAGTTGGACTATTGCATCCAGGAGTTTAACCGGGATTCCCCATTTCGTTTGCTTGGCCTAAAGTGCCTTCCTTGGAACCCGGTCAAAGGCAGCTTTGAAGTCAACAAAACAGCAATGAACCACCTTGGATGAAACTATCGCTTTATCGATAAGTATTGATACGGCCAGTAAATTGGACATGGTGCCTGAGTTTGCAGTGAAGCCTGTTTGGTTTTTTGGGATCAGTCCTTTCAAGTCAGCCCAAGAGCTCAGTTCTTAAAGTAGAATGCTCGCAAAGTGCTTTGCCTCGTTGTCCAGTAAGGCTATCAGCCTATAGTTGTTTGGGGATGAATGAGAGCCAGACTTGTAAATTGGATGAATTATTGCCCCTCGCCAAGAGTCAAGTATGATTGAGTTCCTTAGTGAGTAATCGAAAAGGATTGCTAGCTGTTTTGACCAGAGAGAGATGTTCGATTTAAACAAGGCCAGTGGCAGGCCATTTTGGCCTGGCGCTCCGTCTGATCTTGCTTTGGTTAGTATTTTAGCCAGCCTTGTTTGAGTGATAGAGATTTTCTCGCTTAGATGTTGCCGCGTCTCTTGTAAGCAATCCTGGCACTCCTTAGGGGCATCTTTAATCAGTATGGCGTTGTTGATTAGTATGTGTTCTACTCCTCCATTGGCCTGGAAATGACCAGTCAAAAATGTGACCATTCTACCTCTGAGATGTTTGCACTCCCCTGGCTGGTGTTTCCGTTAGATTGCCTGTTCACTAGCGCCCAAAATTTTCTTGAGTTCCGGTTTTAAGCTATTAATCAATATTTCAGGAGTTTTGCAAAGAGGGAGACTCCCCTCTAGAGTGTTATGGCGTTCTCACTTTGACTGTGAAAAGTTGATGTGCTGGTAAAGGAGTTAATGCTGCTGACCTTTTGCGTTGGCAGTACGCAGTGTACATTGTCATTTGCTGCTGCTGTAGTTTCAGTAACACATGCACACAGTGGTCCCTTCATTTCTTATGCTCTAGGCTCATTTGGGTTTATGTATGTTAATAACTCTCAGTCAGGGTGACAGACCCACACCTATGAACTAGGACACATGGTAACCAGTAGCGGCCAGTGTCACACCAAATTATTGGGGCGGTGGGGACGGGACGACGACATAACACACAACAAAACTCAAATACAAATAACTTATCTGCCGCAGCACCACTCTTCTGCTCCTCTCTGGCTCCTGCCCACTGCAGGCACAGGCTCCCAGACTCCTCTGCAGCCAATCCAGATGCTGCTCGCATGCTGCTGGCAGTATGACAGCAGTGTCAGGATTGGCCTGAGCGCCCTCAATTTGCGCTTCCAGAGAGACTGGGAGCCATTGCCTGCTGTCCCCAACCCGGCAACACAGCTTGGGTTGGAGACAGCTCAGTGCGCATGTCAGTTTGGCCATCCTAAAATGGCTGGCCAAACTTAGCAGTGCCCACCAGTTCCCTTCCGTGACAGCCATCGCGATGGCCCCGCCCCCAAGACTTGACCCTCAGAAGAAAAATAAAACAATAATAAACATGTTTTATTATCATTTTATTTTTCACGTTTTGAGGTTGCAACGCTCCTTTGCTATAGCGGAGGAGCCGCCGCTTAAGTTACCTTTCCCAGTCATTACGCATCTGCTATTTCTGTGTTCAGAGAAGTCCTGGTTTTGGAATCAGCTGTCTCGTGTTTACTAGCCCATAGCAGTGACCAGTTAAGCAGAATTGCATAAAAATCTTTGCATATTCAAATGTCGTATTTCGCCGGGGAAATTTCTCGAGATCAATGTATTTTCAGCACAAACTTTTTTCAAACTCTGTAAGGCAGGAAATGTTATCTCCCAGTCAATGTTTTAGCTTTTTGTTACACAATAACACAAAGTGGCCCAAAGTTACAACAGCCTTGCACCTGCACAAAGTGACCCAAAGCAATGCAAATCAATGCAAAATCTCACAAGGGTATTTACGAGCAGAATTAAAATTGTTTTGCACTAGAAAGGTGCCTTTCTCTCAGCTTAAAACTCCCTTTGTGCTGCTTTGCATCCCTTTGCTTTGGAAGGACATCACTACGGCATTACAATGCAAACCCCATCTGCTAAAATAGCCACATTGAGCTTTGTGTCAAAACCTCACCCTTCCTTTAAGCAGGCTTTACCAAGAGAAATGTTAATTTCCCAAACAAAGCTCACATCCAGTGTGTGGGATCCTTATGCGTTTGCCTAGGCATAGGCTTTTGAACTGAAAGGGAAAGCGGCCACTAAAAATCCTCTGCTGGACAGCACATGGTTAACCTCTGCACCATCATGCGAGTCTGTGCAGCATGGAAGGCTACCTTGGTTGAGTGCCAGAGCAGGGCATGATACCAGCAGCAGGCAAATCTAAGTACATATGGCTCTGGGCTATGTTTTCCCCAGGCACAATGAAGAGTAGCAAATTTGGTTGCTGAACCTCATGAAAAAGTAATAAATGTGGCCCACAAACTACATTTGAAAAACTATTCTCCACCCTGTCTTAAGGCAATACAGCACATTCCTCCATTTTCCCCAGCGCTGGCAACCGTATGGCAGCTTAGCGTCAACGCAGGCTCCCTTGCACCATGGTGCAAGGGTACCTATGTTGCATGCAGGTTTGTTTTTGTGCAGGAAGGGGCACCTTCCTGCACAAAAACAATCCTGAGAGGCATATTTCTCTTTCTATGTGTGCTGTAGAATGCAGCACACTTAGAAAGGTGAAGTAACGAGGAGAAATAAAGCTATTTCTCCTCGTTATGCCTCATCTGAGAAGGCATATCTTTTTGGTGCATTCCCAGGTCTACCAGTTCTGGTAAATCTGGGAACGCATCAAAAACCATGGGAGTTGCGTGGGAACACCCACGAAACGCCCATGGAATGCCTTCCCATAACATATAACATAACGTGTAAAATGCACGTTCGACCAGAATGGTATTTTGTGCTGGATAACAGATGTTTATTGTTAACCAACTCAATGGCACTCATTTTATCAACCTCAGAAGGATGAAAGGCTGAGTGGACCTACTGGAATTTGAACCTGTGACCATGAGATCAAACACAGCCCCTCCAGTAGACACATTAGTCCACTAAGCCATCAGAACCAGCTTGTCCCAGGACAGAGTAAGTCAACGAAGCGATTTGAGCTGTGTTGCCTTACTCCAGGTTTATGAAGCCACTCAGGGCCGCTCACAGTGGCCTTGCGTGGCTTCATTAAAAAATGTTTACTTAATGTAATGGTGATCACAGACATGGCGGTCTGCTGACCCCAGCAAGCCATCGTCCCTGTGAAGGCCACAGATAAAAGAGAATTACAATTTGCAACCTACCTCATTAATAGTTTTGAGATATGTTAGATTACAACTCATTCCGAATCGAAATTTTATGAACCAAATCATTACTTTCTAGGTCGGTTTGTACAATCCTATATTGGTCTCGAAACTATTGGGTCAAATTGCAACCAGTGTTTTTGCTACCAGTATGTACTGTCCCATAGTTTGCGCAGGACTAGTAGGCATATATTTAAAACCTATGCCTACACCTGTGCTGCTACTAATAGTACCAGCCTGTGCAATAATTTGTTGATTCATGGGATCATAGAACATTTATCTCACTACCAAGCCCCAGCTGTATTTAATATTAAAATCCATTTTAAGTAATGCCATTCTTACACATTCTTCGATTTTCGAAAATGAGATCTGCCTGCTCCAATAATCTTCTGTAATGGTGTTACGACCCACTAGGTGGCGATAGCGCAGTATATATTTTTTGCACGCAGAAGTAACTACCATGAATCCAGGGCTGAAACTGTGGAGCTGGAACCGTTTTTGAAAAGCATCTGTAGTCCCATTCGCCTGATTAATGAGATGGTTTGCAAAGCCTATAATGTGTTTGGATGAGAAATTGTAAGCCTGTACAGAAATTCTGGCATTTGAATTTTTCATATCTTTAATACAAATATCACTGCGCGTTAAACAAAGCTAAGATCTACTTGACAGATGAAAGTGTATTTGCCTCAGATTTCCCTCCTCGTGGATCCCTTGTCTGACTTCTGCAGTTCAAATACCTTTCTCCAAATTACATGTCTGCTGGTGGCCACGTTTGAGGCCCAATTTAATTAAAGGATGGTAGCATCGTGTTCCAAATATCCTTGGTGGGGTCATTTGCATCAAAAGTGTGATTTCCAAAGGAACATTCTCAGCAGGAGGAATTACCCCCGTACCCTTCCCCACACCACAGACACATTCAGGGGTTTCTTGAAAATTGCAAGAAGTTGGTGTGGTGTATGACGATGCCCCCCCGGAATGAGGACAAGGACAGGCGGTAGAATTGCAGATTCTTTGGGGCATATTATCTAGGGTTGGCGATAATTATCGCCGAGCGCGCTAGCGCGCTTTTCTTTATCGCCGGCTATCGCTGGAATATCTCGCCAAGCTAGCGCTGTGCTACCAACGCTCAGCGCTATGGCGATAAATATTCCAGCGATAGCGAGCAACGCAGCCAAACATCGCCTAAAAACAGCGATGTCCCTCCCAGAACGGCGATGATCTTGGTGATAAGGCCCTGTGGCCTTAACCCCATAATCCACCTCCCATGTTAGGTATGCCTAACACAGGAATTTAGCAGACGTTAAATTCCTGCGTTAGGCCAGAGGTAGCAGCGATTATTATCATCGCTACCCCTCCTTGCTAATATCGCAAAGCTGCCTTTGCGATATTTTCCCATGTTGTTTCTGTCAGCCACGCCTACTTTGAATCTCATTATCGATGCGTAGCGAGTGGTGACAGAAGCGGGAGTTAAATCAAGGATACACGCGCTAGCGTGTCGCTTGTTAATAATGCGTTAGAATTATACGCCGCTTTTACGGCGAGCCGGCGTAAAGCGGCGATAATTCTCTTGATAATATGCCCCTTTACTCTCTTAAGGGGAGAGCCGGCAGTACGCCTTCGCGACGCGATCCGGAATCGCCGTTCGCGTCACGTCACTCCCACAATGCCTTGCGGTGAGTCACCTGATGTCGGAAGGCTAGACCGCGACGCTACACATCTTCCCCCTTAACAACAATGACAAAGAGAACTGTAACAGGGGGCAGTGGACAGAGAGAGAGAGAGAGAGAGAGAGAGAGAGAGAGAGAGATTCACAACTGAAATTCACTGAATCGTTTAGAAAGCTTCACTGTACGGCCCTTGCGGGTGTGCGTGACGGGTGTTCGGATCCCTTGCTCTCTTCCTCCACTGGATTTGGCCGTCCTCGTACTCTCCTCCTGGTCTCTACCTTGTGTATCGGAAGTCTCTTGCGGGATACCCACACAGTCTGTGTCCTGACTGGGTGGACGCGGTGTTTGCCACTTGGCTGTCTGTCCTTCCGCATTTGCCGAGGTGCTTGCCTTGCTCCTGTTGGTAATCTCCATGTCCTCTCTCGCTGGTTCTGTGGTCGGTGCTGCTACCCCAGTGGCGCTGTTACTTTCTTTGAGAGCGCTGTTGCTACTGTCCATGCCCCACTGAAGGATTGTGTTGCACTTGGCCATTCTGGATTGTGACCACACCTTGCCGTCGCTCAACAAGGCCGAGCGTGTGTATAGATCCACCACTCGTAGGGGCTCACTGATTTTGCTGTCTCCTTTTTGTCCTGGGTGACCCTTTTTGACTCGGACCCAGTCGCCCTCTGTCAGCGTGGCTTCACGCACATTATGCCTCTTATCGTAATGTGCTTTGTAGATGCGTTGTGCTTTCTCAATGTTGCTCCGCACGATGGCCGGGGACCATTTGCTCTGGAGTCGCATGTTCATCCAGGCTGTATTGTCTCTGGTAAAAGGTTCTCTGCCTCTCAGGATTTTAAACGGGCTGTAGCCTGTGAGGGTGGGCATGATGCGATACTCCCACACTGTGCTTTTGACTTCGGCCTCCCAGTTCTTCCCGGCACTGATGGCTGCTTGGACTGAGCCCATGATCACGCGGTTAAAGCATTCCACTTGGCCGTTGCCCGCCGGGTGGTAGACGGGTGTGTGTTTTGTCCGGATACCGTTGCGGTTGGTGAAGGCTGTCAGTTTGGCTGATGTAAACTGGGGTGCGTTGTCGCTGGTGATGGTTTTGGGAATGCCTTCCCTCAAGAAGATGTTGGTGAGGAAGGCGATGACGGTGTCGGAGTCCACTGATTCACTGATTTCGACTTCTGGCCACTTCGAGTATCGGTCCACTAAGACAATGAGGTGTTTTTGGGTGTGCCCCAGGAATCCAGGATGGGGTCTACGATGTCAATGGATAAGTCCTCCCAAGGGTTGTTGGGGGTGTTGAACTCCCCCATGGGGGGTCTCATGGTGGTGAGTGTTTTGTCAGCTCTGGCGCAATGCTTGCATGCTCTCACGAATCTCTCTACTTGGTTGTCCATGGCCGGCCACCAGTACAGTAGTTTCATTCGTCTTTTCGCTTTTACGATGCCCAGGTGGCCTTCATGGTTGATGTGGAGTATGCGGTCGAATAGCGCCTTCGAGGGCACCACTCTGTCACCTCGCAGCAGAAATACTGAGTCATTGCTAATAGAGAGTTCATCACGGACCTCCCAGTATTTCCTGAAGTTGTCCTTAGTGTGCTTCTTCTCTGGCCAGCCGTGCGTGACATACAGTTTGACGTGTGAAAGTTCTGTGTCCTGCGCATAGGCGTCTGCCCAGTCCTGGGCACTGATGGTGTGTTCGTGATCCGTCATGAATGCAACGCTGTATTCGTCCCAGTCCGACTGAGTGACTGGTCCTTCCATGGCTGCTGCTCTGCTGAGGAAGTCTGCCACCCTGTTGTTTGGACCCGGGATGTATTCCACGTCGTACACGAAGTCCAAAAGACGTAGTGTCATTTTCGCGATGCGTGGGGTGGCTGTCACGTTACCGCTGGATGTGAGGACTTTGATCAGGGGTTTGTGGTCGGTGCGGAGCGTGAATCTTGATCCCCACAGATATTGTCGAAATTTTTCCATCGCCCAGATGGATGCTAGCATTTCCTTTTCGATCACGCTATACTTCTCCTCACTGGGGGTGAGGGATCGCGAAGCAAACCCCACGGTAGTCTCCATGCCATCTGTAGCTCTCAGGGAGAGGACTGCTCCCAACCCTCTGTCACTGGCATCCGTGGTCAGGATGCTGGGTGCAGCGCCGTCAAATCCGTGTAAGGGAATCGCCCCGCAAATGTCTCTTTTGATGGCAGAGAATTCCGCTTCTGACTCTTCGGACCAGGAAAAGGCGTTCTTTTCTTTCAGCAGTTGACGTAAGCTGTGCGTTTTGGTTGCGAAGTTCCTGACGAATTTGCTATAAAACTCCGCCAGCCCCAGGAATGAGCGGACATCATCCTTGTTTTTAGGGGAGGGCATGGACATGATGGCTTCCACATTAGCCGTTTTTGGGGAGATGCCTGTGTCGCTGATCTCGTGTCCCAGATAGGTCACCTTGCGTAAGCCAAATTTGCACTTCTCCAGTTCCGCCGTGAGACCATTGGCCGCCAGCGTGTGCAGTACGGTGTGCAGAATGTCGTCATGTTCGGTCTTGGTCTTCCCCATGACGAAGATGTCGTCCTGGAAGTAGAGGACTCCGTGGACGTCTTTGAAGAGTGTATGCATGAGTTTTTGGAAGACGGAAGCCGCGGATGCGAGACCAAAGGGCAACCGTCTGAACCTGTAGCAGCCGAAGGGCGTGATGAAAGAGGTGAGTTTCCAGCACGACGGATGGAGCGACACTTGGTGATATGCGGCTTTGAGGTCGATGGTGGAGAACCATTTGACTCTCTTGGTCTGGGCCAGTAGTTCGTTTATTTTGGGCAACGGGAACTTGTCGACAATGATGTTTTTGTTGAGTTCACGGAGATCTATGCAAAGACGTATCTTCCCACTCTGTTTGCGCGCCACCACCAAGAGCGCGAGCCATTCGGCGCATTCTATTGGTTCAATGATGTCGTTGTCTTCCAACCGTTTCAGTTCTAGCTGTACTGCCTCTCTGCAGTTAAATGGGATATTCCTGACTTTGTGGGAGACTGGCACAGCTCCTTCTTTAAGCATGATCTTGTGGGTGAACTTCGACATCTTCCCGATGTGGTCACTGAAAACTCTGCTTTTAACGAGGCTGGCGTGGATGCGTCGTCCATCAGAAGCACCTGTGTGTCACCGCCTGGGTTGAGTTGGATGCCCAGCGCTCCCTGGTCTGCCCATCCCAGGACTGGTGGGCCTTTCTGTGCGATGTACAGCTTCGCTGTCGTATGCCTGCCTTTGAACTCGAAGCGGAGCCGCCGGAACCCCACCATGGGGATTCGTTCCCCTGTGTATGTGACTGGGTGGACGTCAGTGGGATGAAGGTGGTTCCCCACCACGTGGGCAAAGTCTTTGTCCCATAGCTGTTTTTGGATGATTGTGTACGGCGAACCGAAGTCCGCCACCATGGCGATTTGGACGCCCCCAATTAATAACATGCAGGATGGCTTTTTCTTTGTGACGCCGCCGATGCCCAGGTTGTGGTCCTCGATGCAGAGTATGCAATCTTGGTCGGATTGGTCTGCGCCATCCTGGTCGTCGGAGTCGTCTTGAACATATTTGACTGCGGCGCTTCTGGGCTTCCGTCTGCAGACTTTGCCGAAATGTCCTGTGACTCCGCAGAAGGAGCATTTGACGTGGAATGCTGGGCACTTCCTATCATTTGCCATGTGGGATTGGCTGCCACATCTGTAGCAGGTTCCTTGCTTGTCCATAGGAGCGCGGCTGGGTCCCTTGGATCTGGACGTAGATTGCTTGTTGGAGGCCGAGCCAGAAGGGGCCGCAGGTTTTGCGGTCAGGACCCTCCGGTCTGTCACCTTGCCCACTGTGGGCTGTTGGACAGGTTCTTTCTTGGCGGCGAGTGCGCACCGTTTGGACAACTCGGCTCTCTTGACTATTGCGATGATCTCCGGGAGGGACGCTTCACCACTAACCCACAGCTTCTCCTGGACGCTTGTGTGGGTAGTGTGCATAATGATTTGGTCTCTTATAAGGTCATCATGCAGGGTGCCAAACTTGCAGTTGATGGCTAGCTTCTTGAGGGCCACTACGTAGTCCTCCACTGTTTCTGACTCGGTCTGTTTGCGCTGGAAAAAATTGTACCGGTCGATGGCTGTGCAAATTACTGGCTGGTAATGGTCGTCTAAGTCTTCTAAGGCATGTCGGAAACCATCGTCGTCTGTAGATGCCCTGGGGGCTTCTTCACCATGTTTTCGTAGACGCGCAGGCCTTCTGGACCCAGATTATGTAGGAGGATTTTCTTCCGGCGTTTACTGGAGAACGCCTCCTCTCCTTCATCTTCCAGCGCCGATAGGTAGTTCAGGAAATATCCTTTCCAGTCGGCCCATTTCATGGCCGGTTCACCTGGTTTCGGTAGGAAGGGTACTGGGTTGGTTAAGGAGAAGGTTTGTGCGCACATGGTGCGGGTGGCGTGGAAGGTGGTGCACCTTGAAGTGGGGCGGAAGTCGCTTGGAGACGTTTATGGCCTTGAAATGGGGCAAGCCAGGTTGTGAGCAGGGTGCCTCTTGTGCTGTCTCGCATGCTGTGGTGTGTTCTCTGACGCTACTACTACGTGGTGAGGCAACGCGGTTCTGTGGACCAGGTACCCCTCGCGCTGGCTGGCTGGCTGTAGTGGTGCCTTGCCTGTGGTGTAGCCGTGGGAGACCCTCGTGGGACACCTCGTGCGAGGGGGCGTCTTGTGAACCATGCAGTCCCTTGGAGCAGGCAGTGAACGCGGGTGCTGAGGACAGAGTGGGGGGTGTGAGGCGCGCGCCGATATGCGCGCTGGAAACCTCACGCGATGGAACCGGTTGCCCCACCTGCACTCTCGCCTTGCTGGACGCGGTGAACTGGCCGCGCCCGCCGCAGTGTTTTCGCCGGCCCTCCCCTACCGTGACGGTGGCCGGAAATGGCTTCTGGGTTCAGCCGCCTCGTCGCCACTGTGGTGTATGACGATGCCCCCCCGGAATGAGGACAAGGACAGGAGGTAGAATTGCAGATTCTTTATTCTCTTAAGGGGAGAGCCGTCAGTACGCCTTCGCGCCGCGATCCGGAATCGCCGTACGCGTCACGTCACTCCCACAATGCCTTGCAGTGAGTCACCTGACGTCGGAAGGCTAGACCGCAACGCTACAGTTGGGAGCAGCAAATGAAAGAATTATTGGACGCTTTTCAATAGATTTTTTTTGGAGTGATTGCAGAATGTGGATTCAATATTTGCTATTTTTCTGGAAGGGAAGTGGGCTAAGGTTCGCCGGAAACAAGTAAACTCGGTCAAATATCTACTTGGAGGAAGATCCATCTAAGAAAAAGTAATTCCTCTGGCCCTTGGCTGCCCTGGTTTGGGAAACAGAAAATAATGCAACCAGGAACAATACTTTTTTAACCTTCCGAGCTCATGAAAGGATCTCCCTCATTTCAATGTACTTCATTGACTGTAGTCAATACTCTGGCCACCTTCTCTTTTGGTAAAGGCCATATAATTGAAAGTGGGGGTGTGGGGAGTTATGAAGTACATTGATCCTCTGAAATCAAAGGGTGTTGTCTTGTTGACTCTCCCCATTCTGGACCTTTGTTGTCGAAGGTCACTTGGAAGGAAGAGGAAGAATTCATGTTGATCCTGAACAGGGTGAGTACAATGTTTTGCAACTCGTTTTAGAAAGTTCTTCATTAGTTGTAAATTATATTTTTTTTTATTCATTTTAAAAGATGAAGAGATCAAATGGAGAAGTACATCTCCAAATACCCTAACAAGTCTGTAGGTAGAATTATTATTTGGTTTTTATAAAAGTCAGAATGATCTTAATTTTAAAGCTGATAAACAAATGAGAACAAAAAATAAATAAACTTAGAGAAATTTGGAAAATCTGAAATAAGTGAAATACTTCATTATAATACGTATTTAGAATTTTGGTCAATAGCTACTAGTAAGGATGCCAAAGTCCTCACTTTAATCTTTGAGAAAAAACAAACTCAGATTAGGCTTTCTGCTGAATTTATCAAATTGGTTATTTGGGTTCAAACAATGCAGATCACATACCGAGATCAGGGGAGGCCAATTGGATGTGAGACGGCGTGGCCATTGATGGAACCTAATGGGTATCAATTTACACTTTCTAGTCACTCCTCATGAAATGCAGGGAATACATTTAGGTTTACATGTGCTCCAATTATGGATGATCTACATTTCCTTTCAAATGAGAGATGCAATTCATTGCCTTGCAATTGCTCCTGCAGCACAGGCACCCTAGCAAAATGGTGCTAGGATGCCTGCGCTGGCGATAGGCAGCTTTTTTAGCGCCGGCGCTAGGGGAAATGCAGGGGTGCACCATATTTTTGTAAATTCGGTGCATCACTGCATTTTAAAACTGTCGAGCGCGGCATTACCAATTTTAGAGTAACACCACACTCCACCAGCTAATTGAAAATATGCCCCCCAGTTTCTTCTCTATAACACCATCATCCACTTTGTATTATACTTCTTTCACACACATATAAATTATCATAAGACTTTGTACTTTCAAATTCATCCTCTTGCACTCTTTTTCTGTACACCCATGATAAATTCAGCTTCTCCATCCCTGACTAACCACTCAGGTTTAAAATCCATTCTAGATGTCCTCCCTTGCAGTGGCGACTCCTCCGCTATATAACTTTTTATAATAAAGTAACGTTACTATCATTTTATTTTTCCTATCAGCACTCAGTGGCGGGGCTGGCCAGAGCAGGGGGAGGAGTGGTTTGCACTCCCTAAGTGCTCATCACTGTTTGGCCGGCCCTTTGGGACAGCCAAACAGTCATGCACTATGCATGTTCCCTACCAGGCTGCATTACACAGCCTGGTGAGGAACATGCACAGGCTCCCTGTCCCCATCTGAGCGCCGAACAACGGCGCTCAGACCAATTACAATGCTGCATTGCAGCGTTGTGATTGGCTCAAGGGAGGCTGGGTGCCCGGGTGCTTCCTCCTGCCAGCAGGAATTGGAGACAGGAAGAAGGAAGCTGAATAGGACGAGGATGTAGGAGAGGCTGGGGCCAGCTGTCCCATGTAAGTCCTTTTCTTTTTTTTTTCATTCCCTCCCATCCGCCCAAAGGGGGGACGAGCAGATTCATAAATCAGCTCATTCATTCACTGGTATAGATTGTGGGGATGGGGGGCAAGGGAACCCCTAAGGGATATGAGCGGTATTTGCGACTGGGAAATCTGTATTCTTTAAGCGTGCACTAGTGCCTCCCAGGCTCGGGTTGTTTCAATCGTGCCTATGCCCTCCTAGCATCTCTCAGTGGAACCTTCCCTTCATAACTAGCCCGCTTCTCTAGTTCCCGGGGACTTCGAGTTTCTGGTAATTTCCCTCTCTGCTACTACAAACTCCAAATCTTGGAATCTACTTGTGATCCTAGTTTTGGATGTATGGGTGAACCAGCCCAGCAAGCAATGGGTCGGGGAACCGAGACTTCTCTATGACCTCTCCAGTAACTTTCTTTACCTCCTCGCAGCAATGCTGCAATGCCGGACATTGCCATAGCATGTGCATGAGATCCGCTCCTAGGACCCCACATCTCGGGCAGGCAGCGTTGTTTGCCCTGAAGTACCTATTGATGCATTCCGGTGTGAGATAAGCCTTGTCTAGTACATAGAAATTAATCAATTTGAATCTAGTGTTCCTGGATACTTTTGGTATCCTGTCCAGTATTTTAGCCCAGTCGCCCTTCGGAACAGGAATCGCCAGGCCACCCTCCCACTTGTTAAGTGGTAGCAGTACTTCCTCCCGTATTGCTCTATAAAGGGCCATTACTGCTCTGTAGGTGCCCAAAGATGTCACAATGTATTGACAACTCTTATGGGGTTGTGGTTCTGTCAAACCCATGTTCCAGTGTTTGCAGAATGCTGTTGTTACTGCCCTGTGAAGTAAGAAGTGGCCTTGCGGCAGGTCGAATTCGGTCCTGAATTCCTGAAAGGGGAGGTGCTCCCCATCTTGATATAGATCTCACACTTTCATTGCCCCTTCAGTTACCTACACTCTCTGTCAGTCCTCCCCAGTTTCCACCATTGGTCAACACTGTGAGCGCTATGATGGGTAAGTCATGCAAATATGGTAGGTTCCTACGCGTCTTCTGAAGACAGTGAGTCCAACACTGATGCATCACTTGGAACTCCCCGGTATCATCCTCATGAGGGCGCCCCATCTTTAAGAGCACTCCCAGCAGCCTATGTAGCATTGGAACAAATGGCCCAAGCGCCCGGCCTGGATTCTTCTTGCCGGCCATCCATTGCATGAACCACTGCAACTTCACTGCAATATAATATGCTTCAACTTCAGGTACTGCTAGCCCTCTGGCTGTCACCAGGCGTTATAATGTCATTAGCGCTACTCGCCTGCGTCCTGGGCCCCACACAAACCCAGTGGTCAAGGAGTCTAGTTTCCAGAACATCCCTCTTTGGATCCATATAGGCAGTACCACAAAAGAGTACAGTAGCCGCGGTAGCGCTACCATTTTAAGCAACGCTACTCTGCCCGCTACCGAGAGGGGGAGCGTTTTCGAAAACTCCATATTCGCTTTCAATGATTTAATGGCTAGTCCCACATACCCTTCCAAGAGGTCGGTCGGCTCATGAAAGATTCTAACACCCAGGTATTAAAAACAGCAGGCCTCCCACTGTAGTGAGTCTAGACCCCTGGGAGGTCTTAATTTCCTAGTGTCGAGAATAATAAAGATTTTTGTAAATTAACCTTTAAGACCAACATATCCCTGGCTCCCCTCAGGTCGTCTATTGTGTTCCCAAGAAAGAGCAATAGGTCATCGACATATAGGGTTATGCGTTAAGGACAGTTCCCCACTTGTACTCCCTGGTACCAATTTCCCAATCTCGCATGGCAGGGTAATGGCTCCATTGGAAGTGCAAATAGCAATGGAGACAGGGCAGCCCTGTCTCATCCCTCTGCTTATACTGTAGCTTTCCGAAATGGTCTGACCTGTACGGACTCTAGCCGTGGGGTCTCTGTGTAGGAGTTTGTTCAATCTAAGGAATCCCTGTCCCAGCTTCATGCGCTACAGTACCCCATATAAGTAGCACAATGCTACGGTGTCAAATGCTTTTTCGATATCAACACCAAATATTCCTGCTTGACTGTGGTCATAAGTGGTAGCCTTCTAGAGGGTCAGTAGCCACCGTATATTAAGTGCCGTATTTTGGCCTGGGATAAATCCCATTTGTTCTGGGTGCATCATTTTGGGCATATGTGGGAGGAGTCTGATTGCTAAAATTTTGCGTAATATTTTATAGTCAATATTAAGCATTGACAGGGGCCTGTATGCTTTGTAATCATAGGCGGGCTTACCAGGTTTCCGCAATGGGATCACCACTGCCCCTTTCGTAAACACAGGAAGGTTCCCGGATTCTCTAGCCTCTTTATAGAGGTCTACATGCTTTGGGGCCAGTTCCTCCTTATATTTATAAAAAAAACTCAATTGGGAGCCCATAGGACCCCGGTGTCTTCCCCTTTGCTAGCACCTTTATCGCCGCCCCAACTTACTGTATGGAGATGTCATTCTCGAAATTCCTCAGCTTCTTCTTGCGTCAGAGTATGAAAGGGCAGTGAGGCCAAGTAGGTCTCAAGTGTCTCCTTGTTGTGTTCTATGTAGCTTGAGTACAACTCCGTATAGTAATGGAGAAAGTGTTGGTTAATCTCATCCTGTCTGTACAGTTTGGTGGCTACATAAGTTGTAATTTCTATGATCACCAATCCCAGCTTTGATGGGTTAATTAGCCATGCCAACAGGGTTCCCTTGCTGTCACGCTCCGCATGGGCCTTGACCATATAACGCCTATAATCAAAACATTGGAGTCGTTCCACCTGGCTTGCCACCTGTTCCTTACACTCTAGTTGTCGGGCTGTATATCTAGTCACTCAGGTCTGCATCATTCCACTTCACGCAATTCTAACTCAACTGCCAGGACCTCCTGCAATAGCGTGCCTCTAACAACCACAGTCTCGGCTATACACTTTTCACTAATTACTACATTAAAAGTGTCCCACTCTTTTTGCAGGGAGGAGGCCGTGTTGCTATTGTCTGAGAAGTATTGTCTAATATAATCCCTGATTATTTCTTGGTAGTGTGGGTCTTCCAGTGATTCATGTTTGAATGCTCCCATTACAGGTGTAGCAGTACTGGGTTGTGGTCTGAGATGGTGCGAGTCAGACATTCCACCTCGTGGACTAGTTGTGAACATCTGGAGTGCATAAGAATGTATCTAGTCGTATATGCAATTCATGTAGGCATGGAAAAAAGGAATAGTCTCTTGCCTGCGGGTTTATCCGCCGTCAAGTATCTATCAGCCCCCACCTAGTCTGCCAGTCCGTGAAGGCCCAAGCCATCTGAGTGACCGGAGCATCTCTCAAAGGAGGAGGCAATCGATCTAGTTGGAGGTCTGCAATACAGTTAAAGTCTCCTCCCATTACTGTCGAACGAATAAGAAAGAGGCCAATGACCTTGATAACTCAGCCAAGAATGTCCCCTGGTCGACATTCAGGGTATATATATTTATGAATGCTATGTCCCGACACTCCAATCGACCTGTCACGCCAACATACCTTTCCTCTGGGTCTATCAAATGTCCTGTGTGTAGGAATAGTACCCCTCTTGGATCCAAATCATAGTGCCCAGGGTGTAAGCTGAGAAAGTGGTGAAATAAGCTTGGCCCTTCCATCGCCTCTGTAGTGCTGCACCCTCTTTAGCTGTTAAGTGTGTCTTTTTTAATAGTACATACCCCTCCTGTTTAAGTAGGAAAATACTTTATACCATTTTGCCATTGTGTACATCCCCCTGATGTTCCATGAAATGAATATATACATTATGGGGGTAGCCATCGCACCTGAGTATAACCACCCAGGTAGCCTCCCTCCTGGGATGCACATATATCTCTCTTTAGTGACCCCAAAGAACAAGCACTCCCGACATGAGCCCCATGAGTGCAACTCACAG
The DNA here is from genome assembly GCA_963921515.1 of Calotriton arnoldi. Classification (NCBI taxonomy): domain Eukaryota; kingdom Metazoa; phylum Chordata; class Amphibia; order Caudata; family Salamandridae; genus Calotriton; species Calotriton arnoldi. Next base: position 3,256,880 of record CAWUFW010000789.1, read on the forward strand.
TCTCACATGCAACCAGCATTAAAGTTTTTATCCCAACTCTCTTACCCCAGGGCGAGCGGGCAACGACCCCCCATCCAAACTTGCAAACGTTTCGCAACCCGTCGTAGGAGTACCCACGTCTAACTCTGTCTAAGGGGATAAGGCTGCTCTATGCCCCACAACCAAGTTCACTCACCCAACAATCTGTATAAAGAATATAATCCACGGCTCAGGGGAGGATCGTCATACATTCATCGTTCTCTCTCCACTACAACATTTGTCAATTTCCCATCTTAGGCTTGAGTTACTATCTGCTGAGCACTTCAGATAATTTTGTCCAATGTCCCTGGAGTGACTTTGGACAGAGTCCCATTCAAAGCTGCGGACGCCATGGATCCCTGATCTGAGTCTGAGTCTCTGGCCTCCGTAACACCATCCACTGATAGGGGTCCCGTTCAGCTGCTGCTCAGGGAGGCTACTGGCTCAATGGCCTTCTGCCACTCTTGTTGAACTTACTCCAAGGTGGAGACTACTGTTTCGGCATCTGGGTCTACATTGTGATCTGGACCTGCGAGGGTGCACTCTTCGTGGGACTAGGCTGGAGCCAGGTTGCGGGTGACGATACAACCAATTCCACACCTCCTGCGGGGTCTGGAAGAACTGTGTGCCTTCCTCTGTTGCCACTCTTAATTTGACTGGGAAAATCATTGTATATGCTATGCCCTACTGTGTGAGTATTTTCTTTGTATCAAGGAAGGATGATCTTTGTCGTTGCACTTCTCTTGAGATGTCCAGAAAAATCCTGAATGTACTATTCTCCACAGTAAGATCTCCTTTGCATCTAAGATATGATCTCTATCCTTGAAGTAGAGCAGGAGCGCAATCATCAGGCACGGCGGGGCTCCTGGGAGCAGGGATCTCGCAGGAATCCTCTCCAGGGCAAAAAATGGAGAAAGGCCCTCTTACGCCACCTCTTCTTGGAGCCATTTTTCTAGATACCCCACCATGTTGGTTCCTTCAATGCATTCAAGCATGCCTATTACACTGATATTATTTCAATGTGATCGGTTTTCCTCATACTTTGCTCTCAGCTTCAGGGTTCTGACCTTGGCTTCCAATGCATTAAACCTCTTAGTCTCTGATGTCAAGACCGGTGGCGTGCCTGCGATATCTCTCTCTATTGGGGTAACTGGCTCAGCTAAGCAGGAATGATCATCCTACAATATGCTCAGATTCATCACTAAAGTGTCTATTTTGGTCTTCAGTGCCTCACGAGAGGCCATTAGGGCTTGCATGATATCTTGCTGGGTTCGGCCCTCTGGTGGGCCCAATTTCCCAGGTCCGTAGTCTTCATCTCATCTGTTGTTCATGCTTACAGCCACTGTAGTGGTGTCTGTTTCCTGGTCTTTTTTCCTGATTTTTTCACTCATAGCAGCTGGGGTGAGGGCAGGCGACAATGCCCAATTGCCAGGCTGTAAGATGGTGACTTTGCCTATGTCCGGACGGCCAGCAAACAATTCCTAATGACAGAATCTTTTGAGTAATATAAGGGCAGTTGTCATAGGATCAGGGAGGGACGCTCTTGCCTCTGGTGGGTGGGGGTACACCATCTTGCAAACCCCCTTCAGCCCTATCTGTACATGGACGGGCCGGTGGTTGTCTCCCGGGTGGCACTGTAATACTCAGGAAGGCTGTATAGTCAGCAGTGCCCACCATACCTTGTATCTTGAGGTTGTACTAATTTTGAAATGATCAATGGTCTCTGGGCACCGCTAGGGTCCCAGTCCATTGCTTTTCCCCTGCTGGGCACTAATGATCCACTAATGCCTCCTCTCAAAAGCACTCTCCACAGCTTGTATTATAGTTACAGTCTGAGCGCTTTCATCTGGCCTGTTACTAGCGTGGTCTGTCCAGATCACTGATGAGATATAATTACCAGTCGTCACTCCATTACTGGTCTTGACGCTTGTCAAAACATCCCTCTATTGTATGCCACATCATTATTAAGATACCAGAGCCCACTCTCAGGGAAGTGCTCCTTTGTAGATGCCGGTGCTTCTCTATTCACGCACAGCCGCCATCTTGGGAACTTGGCCTCGTGGCCCACATGGATTATAGAAATGGGGGAAGGAAGGAGGATCATTCAGTAGCGCTCCACTCAGCCTCTGTTTTGCCATGGTGTAGCGCTCACCCCTCGGGTGCTGGTTTGTGAGCTGTTGAGGATATTTAAAGGACTCAAGTTTATACCCGTTTTTTGCAGACAGGCCTGCGTTTCTCTCATTCATTATTCATCAGGGGAAGGGGGCAGAAGCGGGATCGACTGTCGGATCCGCTGCTCAAGGGTGGTCCTTCGTGGTTGGAATGCCATGTCACGTCTATCAATGCTGCATCCCCCTCCCCCGTTTACTGTTGTAGGTAGCCCGGCCTCTGTTGCTCTCTTCTGTGTCACGCAGATTTCAGCCGGGCTTCCTCTGGCTAGGCAGGGTGATCTCCAGCTCCGCAGGCCGCTGTCACTCTTCTCCGTGCTATGTCAGTTTTAGATCTGCTACCTCCTACTGGTCAGGGTGACCTCCAACTCCACAGTGAGCGCAGCAGCTGTCTCAGCGCCAGCCATGATCCTCAGCTCCTCAGACCCTGCAACAGTCCAGCGTACTCCTCATCCTTCTTGTCTAGGTCCCCGCTTGGCGCCACCTCCTTGGACCTCCATCAGTCATCGCCATTGGGGCTAGAGCAGTTGTGTCACTGCCAATCGCAGCTGAGAGAGCACGAGGCTAGGCCCTCTTAATACTCTGCAGTGTGGACCTAAGGGCAGTTAGTGTTCTGCTGCTGCCCTGCGTCTCTGCTCAGTCCACAAGACCAGTACATGCGGATGCCATTTTGGGCCTACTGCCACCCAGCTCTGACTCTGAGCTGCAAAAGTCACTAATCTATCTCAAATGACTCACAACTCTTCTCATCCAAGCGCTGATGACAGTGGGTAGTGCCTTTCATACATTTAGCACCCCCTGAGCCCTATAATAATGACAGGATGATGTTGGATGATGATCTACCAGCGGGAGCACCACTTTGTGCTTCCTAGGCCATCTGTGTCAGGCCACGCCCCCCAATATTACATGCTCTTGCGTTATCTTTTGCCATATCCTGTCCTTTCCTATTGTGTAAGCAACATGTGGCACACTCCCCATTGTCAAATAATGCTTTTGATTTTCAGTATTAAGTCCACAAAATGCAAATCCCTTAATGGCATAGGCACTTGAGCATCATGTTCTTTTTCAGGTGGTGGATAATACATTAATATGTCATCTTCAAAATGGCTTCTCCCTCAAAGATGTTGCTCTACAATTCCTGGATTGCCATTGGCCCTGGCATAGGTTCAGATAGCATCTGCTTAAACTGATAGGTCCCAAAAGGAGACATGAATGCTGAAAGGTGACAGAATGTTGAATTCAATGCCATATGTTGATCAACTGAATAAATATGCAAAATGTAATAGAATTATGCTTTACCCATGGTTCCAAGCGTCTTATTAGTACTGGAGAGAATGCATTGATACACCCATATCCTTCCAATGAGATCTTTCAAGTCAACACATATTGTGGTTTGCATGCAGTCTCTATGAGAACAGCTACTCAGATGCGTCTACCACCTCTGTCTGTCATTCGCACATTCAATTTTCTTCTTCAAGGACACAGCAGGCACACTACACGCCTTGAGCACTACTGACCATTCATCTTTTTTGAAAATGATGTTATGGCAAAAAGTTTTGATTTCCTATAACCTGTCATTGAACATTTAAGGATACAGGGGCATATTAGCAAGGAGTTGCGATATTTATCGCAAAACGCGCTTAGTGCGTTTTTTGTTAACGCCGCCTATTGCTGGAAATTATCGCTGAGATAACACCCTATTAGTAAGGTTTATCTCCATAGCGATAATATTTCCAGCAATAGCGGCAAAATGTGAGAATATCGCTGGAAAAGCAGCGATATTCTCGCATTACTCGCTAAGGTGGATTCAGCATTAGAATCCACCTCCTATACCTCATACAGGTAAGTCATCCTCACTAGCAGGTGATAAAATCTAGCGATAAACGCGCTTAGCGCGAATTATTTTAATCGCTTTGCCTGCCTTGCTATTAGGGGTAGTGTGATTAGCGACTGTTTTCCAGTCGCTTTTAGTAAGGAACGCCTTCCTTGCATGTCATTAGCGATAATTATCGCTGACATGCAAAGCGATGGATAACGCGGCCTCTAACGCCTGAAAGCTGTCGCTAACGCCTGTTAGCGACAGCTTGCTAATAGGGCGATAAAATTATCGCCGCTTTAGCGGCAAAAAGTGCCGCTAAAGCGGCGATAAAGCCCTTGATAATATGCCCCACAGTGCCTACAAACTTCCTCTATCCAGTTTATCCTCCTCCAACCAAACCTGAATTTTCATCCCAGTCTCAATTCTATAAGCAATTCTGCCAGTTGTACTGAACCCAGAAAGTACATATTATGTTCAGGGGACCACTTCTTCGATAATATATTTTCCCTAGAGTAGCTTTGAATCTTTATGTGCTCTCATCCATGAGCCACAAATTTGTTACTAGAGGTTCTAATCCCACCTTCACGCTCTCATATATTCCTCAGCTCCCAGTATATTGCATTTTGCCATGGAATCCACTAGCATCTTTAAAATCCACCCTGACACCTCAAGGTTACAATTCAGATGTTTCAGATCTTTTATGCCTGCACACCCCAGTCCGCTGCAGAAATGTCCTCATAAATAAGACTGGTAACAGATTTGTGCAGGATATGTGCTTACGGCCTCTCTGTCCCACAAAAAATCGTATGCAGCATTAGCTAATGTATTACCATATCCATGTATTCACCACACACTTTTAAAAAAAAAATTAAGTCTGGCAAGGGGCCGTTTTAGATATTTCGGTGAGCTAATGTAATATGCATTCAAATGACCATAAGCTCAGCCCTCTGCCCTCCACAGACATTGGTGTTATGTCAATAACACATACACCAGCTGTTGGTTAATTTCAATTGATCTTCATGACGTATGGACTTCTACCAGTGCGCTAAGGCGAATGGCCATTTCATCGGTTTAATTGGTAGATCTGTCCATGGAAGATGTGCCCCCATTTAGTTTTACTTGTTTGTGACTAAAACTGGCTGTTAGGGGTTCCAGTTCTGGTTTCAATTTCAGTGCAGAGGGGTGGAGAAGGTGGAGAGCGAGTAGAGAGTACACCACTCTTCACAACTTTGGGGCCGATTACGATCTCGTCCGGAGAGCATTCCTACCGAATCGGTTCCGGAATGCTTTCCGAACTACTTGACCGCGAGCTGCCTGAACGACGGAGTATGATGCTTTGCATGTAAACTCCCACCGACTCATTCAGAACGCAATCCGTCTGACCGATTCATCTGTAAACAAGCCTGATGCGACCGACTCATTCGCTAACGCTGAAATATAGCATTCAGGGCATGATTCAGACTCGGTTTAACCCGCTAACAGATGACGATGCATACGACGCGGTGTATGAACCGTGTCGGTTTGTGTCACAAAAGGCAACTGGAAAATGTAAAATAATGTCAAAACAAGCATTAGCAAAGCCAAAAAAAATTCTAATTATTAGCCACACCCACCAATCCACCTATGTAAAGGGCCAAACAGATGACCATGAAACTGTGCACCAACTGAACAGCTGAGAGGACACCGAAATAGCCACAGACTCACTGCTCTCTGCCTCATACACTCACACTTCATCCACAACACAACTTGCACACATTTTGTTTCCCCAAAGTATACTCCATCTTCACACTCACCCTCACCATGCCCCCCAAGAAGCAGCCAAGGTTCACAGAGAAGGAGCTGGAAGTGCTTGTAGATGAAATACTCAGAGTAGAGCCACAGTTATTTGGGAACCAAGTCCAACAGACCCCCTGTCCCAGAGAAGTAGGATGTAGGACAGGATAGTCAACAAGGACCTTGCCTGCGCACAATGGATGATATCAGGAACAGGAACTACGATGTGCGAAGGAAGGTCAAGAAACTGATGGGCAGAGAACACGCCCAGAGGCTGCAGACTGGGGGTGGCCCTCCTGCACCACACGTGCACTACACTTCCTGGGAGGAGATGGTGCGTGCATCCTTCCGCAGGAGGGCATCTATAGAATACCTGGATCACAAGAGTCTGGTGAGTACTAACTGCACATTCCAATATTGTTACCAAATACACATCCATAGACATCACTGTCAAGGATACAGTGATATAAATGACTGTTTTCCAAGTTTCTAAAAACTATAGTAAATGAGCAGGTGATGTGTATGCCATATTGACTAACAACATAAATGCAATGAGATGTAAAAGTTAGCAAATTAAAACCATGTACATACTACTTACAAACTCACAGCAAGGCCTTTTGCTCCAAACAACAGTCACCAGCATCAGCCATCTTGCCAGCACAGTTGCACACACTCTCAGGAAAGCTGAGCCACAGGTAGGCTGGTTTGGATGGCTGGGAAGGTGGGTGAGGGCACAGGTCTGATGGGAGTTGTAGTCACAACAAACACTCCGCCTCCCACCCATCACAAATAGATCATCTGGGCTTATGGCTACCTGACAGTGTGGGGAAGTGTACTTGCAAGATGACTCTCACTGCTACATGGTGTTGATCTTGAAGCCAAATACCATCATGGACATGTGCTACAAACACCAGGCCCCAGTGTCATCCATCTTGCCAGTACATTTCCATTCACTCTCAGTGACTACATAGTCCCAGGTGTGCTGGTTGGTCTGGATGGGAAGGTGTGTGGAGGACAGGGCATGATGGGAGTTGAAGTCTTTGCAAATACTCCTCCTCTCACACAGCCCAACAAGCCCACCAGGAAACATGCTTACCTGATAGTGGGTGGAAAAGTGCTGGCAAGATGGCTGACACTGTGGACTGGTGTCAGGAACACAAGGCCTCCATGGGAGTTGTGGGCAAAGCAAATAGCAGGCCCCAGTGTCAGCCATCTTGCCAGTACATTCCCATTCACTCTCATGGACTGCATAGTCCCAGGTGTGCTGGTTGGTCTGGATGGGAAGGTGTGTGGAGGACAGGGCATGATGGGAGTTGAAGTCTGTGCAAATACTCCAACTCCCACACAGCCCAACAAGCCCACCAGGAAAAATGCTTACCTGATAGTGGGTGGAAAAGTACTGGCAAGATGGCTGACACTGGGGACTGGTGTCAGGAGCACAAGGCATCCATGGGAGTTGTGGGCAAAGCAAACAGCAGGCCCCAGTGTCAGCCATTTTGCCAGTACATTCCCATTCACTCTCAGGGACTGCATAGTCCCAGGTGTGCTGGTTGGTCAGGATGGGAAGGTGTGTGGAGGACAGGGCATTATGGGAGTTGAAGTCTGTGCAAATACTCCTCCTCCCACACAGCCCAACAAGCCCACTAGGAAACATGCTTGCCTGATAGTGGACGGAAAAGTACTGGCAAGATGGCTAACACTGGGGACTGGTGTCAGGAGCACAAGGCATCCATGGGAGTTGTGGGCAAAGCAAACAGCAGGCCCCAGTGTCAGCCATCTTGCCAGTACATTCCCACTCACTCTCAGGGACTGCATAGTCCCAGGTGTGCTGGTTGGTCAGGATGGGAAGGTGTGTGGAGGACAGGGCATTATGGGAGTTGAAGTCTGTGCAAATACTCCTCCTCCCACACAGCCCAACAAGCCCACTAGGAAACATGCTTGCCTGATAGTGGACGGAAAAGTACTAGCAAGATGGCTAACACTGGGGACTGGTGTCAGGAGCACAACGCCTCCATGGGAGTTGTGGGCAAAGCAAACAGCAGGCATCAGTGTCAGCCATGTTTAATGTACACTTTGCTCGTTGTCAGGACATCACTTTTCATGATGGCCTGGTTGGGCTGCCTGTGAGGAGGATTGTCTGCACTGACTACATCTACCGTCAGGCTCTGTCCTCCACACACCTTCCCACCAAGCTCAAACATCACACCTGGGACCATGCTGTCCCTGATGGTGAGTGGAAATGAACTGACAAAATGGCTGGCACAGGGGACTGGTGTTCTGGACCACTAGGCCCTGCTGGGAGTTGTAGACAAATAGGCACCAGTCATTAGTGTCAGACATCTTGCAAGTACATTACCACTCACTGTCAGGGAAGCTGAGTTACAGGTAGGCGTCTGGTGTTGGGTGGGAAGGTATGTGTGGGACAAGACCTGATGGGAGTTGTATCCATTGCAACTACTCATCCTCCCACCCAGTCCTGCTAACTCCTCTCTACCTATGCTTACCTCACAGTGAGGGGAAGTGTACTGACAAGGTGGCTGACACTGGTGCATGGTATTGAACTTGAAGTCAACTCCCATCAAGGCCCTAGTCTCCAAACACCATGAAACAGTGTCAGACATCTTGCTAGTCACTACCATTCACTGTCAGGTAGCCATTGGCCCAGATGAGCTGTTTGTACTGTTTGGGAGGAGGAGTGTTTGCCCTGACTACATCTCCCATCAGGCTCTGTCCTCCACGTACCTTCCTACACATCCCAATTAGCTTACCTGGGACTCTGCTTTCCTCACAGTGAGTGGCAATGTGCTGCCAAGATGGCTGAGATGGCTGCATGGTGTTTGGTGCACAAGGCCTGTTTGGGAATTGCCTTCAAGTTTATCATCATGCAGCAGTGTCAGCCTCCTTACTAGTACACTTCCCCTCACTGACAGTTAGCCATCGTATCAGGAGAGTAAGCTGGGCTGGGTGGGAGGAAGAGTATTTGGAAAGGCTACAACTCACATCAGGCCCTGTCCAACATACATCTTCCCACCCAGCACAAACAGCCCAACAGGAACTAAGCTTACCCACAGTGTGTCCAAATTTACTAGCAGGATGCATTTCACTGGCCACTGGTGTCTGACTTTTCCACAACTACCAACAGGGACTTGTGCTCCGAACACCAGGCACCAGTGTCAGCCCTCTTTGTCAGTACGTATCCACTCACTCTCATGGAAAGCATAGTTCCAGGGGTGCCGTTTTTGCACGTTAGAATGTGTGTGTGTAGTACAGGGCCTGATGGGAGATCTGCCCATTGAAAACACTCTTCCTCCCACACAGCCCTACAGGCCCACAATGAAGCATGCTTACCTGACAGTGAGTGTGAATGTTGCAACAAAATGCCTTAGCTTGGTGAATGGTCTTTGGAGCACAGGGCACTGATACGAAGTGGACCAGAGGCAGACACCTTTCCAGAGTCTCAGACATCTTGCAAGTACATTGCCACTCAATGTTAGGAAAGCATACATCAAGGTTGGGTGGTTGGGCAGGAAGGTGTATGTAGGACAGGGCCTGATGGGAGTGTGAATAACAGCAAACACTCCTCCACACACATAGCACAACCACTTCATTGGTGGGAATGTCTACCTCACAGTGAGTTCATGTGTACTACCAAGATGCCATACACTGTGGACTGATGTCTGAAACTATCACAACTACCACATTTACCTCTGTGCTACAAACACCAGCCACCAGCTACAAACATTTAGCAAGTACACTTACCAACATTGTCTGGACAACACTCTCCCTGGTGGCCTGGTGGGGCTGGGTGGGAGGAGGGGTGTAAGTTTCACTATTAGTACACAAGCAATCAAACCTCTGTTTATCAAAGGTCTTTGCCACAAAATGGCATGAATCAGAGTTTGTGAACTCATCTGTCTATGGAGGCTAGGTGCAAAATGCATGATCTGTGTAGACACAAAGCTAAGCAGTAACACATTGTGCTACTCACAGCTATTCACATGTGTATAATGAGATGAGAACAAGAAGCACCTCACTCACAACAATCCAAGAAATATCTGAAAAAATACAAGACCGTGAGTGTGTAGTGTGCCACAACAATGTGACTGCTAAAGACATGCACTAAGCCCAGTACAGAGGCCTCAAAAATAACTACATTGGGAGATAAAGAGTATGTATGTCACCCTGAAAGTACAGATGTGGAAAATAACAACACACCTGTGTTATTCAAAGGGTGTCACAAACCAGTCAATGTCATTGGACATGTAATGTCAACTATAAAGAACATGCCTATATTTGCACAGAGCTGGACATGCTCATCAATCCCCATCTCGTCCAAATGACATTGTTCTACAAAAACATAGGCCAGCATCATGGCCGAAAGAGGCCAATCTATGTACATAAACTCATCATTATGTTCAGTAGACTATTTAATGGGTATGATTTGAGGGGCTGTGAGCATTCACATCATTCATTGTGTCTTTTATGTACCCACAGGGTGAGCTGGGAACAACTCTGGAACAAACCAAGACAGCCAGTCCCAGACTCTGGTTGATCCTGAGCTCTCCAGCATTGAGGTCTCTCAACAATCTCCGGACGACGATGAACTACCTGGCACATCAGGTGTGGGTCAGGCCATAGCACCAGCTGCAGTAACATCAGCATCCTCTGTGACCATTCCCGCCTCAGCTGATAACATCCAGCTGACCGCTACCCTCACGGACACACCAGCCCATTCCACCACCGACAGCACAGCAACAAGGGGCACTCTTGAGTTGGTGGACAACAACACCACTGTCAACGAGGAAGGAAGCTCAGTGTTGACTATGCCACCACCAACTGGTCCTGCTCGTGTGGATAGGGGTGGTAGGAGGGGCCGTGGGGACCTGCACCATCATGCAGCTGATGCTGCTGATGAGGAGACCCAAAACCTCTCCAGAATCCTTCATGCATATAAGGATTCACAAGGAGATTTTGGCCAGGTAGTTGGGATCCTCAGGACCATGCAACAGCAGCAGGCAGCCCACTATGAGAAAATGGACAGGTACATGGACAAAATTGATGACCTGACTGGGGTGCACAGGGACATTCTCACCTGCCTCTGCCAGATAGTCACACCTCCCTGTGTGCCCACAACATCTGGAGTATCAACACCTGCACCAGCCACAGGGAGGAATGTGGACTGTGCCGGAGAGCCCCCTGCACGGCCGCTGCCTGCACCTGAGGGTCCCCCCACCAAACATGGGCGGGGTCATCCGAAGAAGGATCCCTGAGAGACCGAAGGCTACGCATCACCCCCAGGAAGTGACAACCTGCTCCTGATACCCTCCATTATGTGCTAAGCGTTTACTTTGTTGACTCTCATCGAACTGTCCCACATTGGCTGGAGGGTCTAAGTTGGACTTTGGACTCAAATACCTGTGGATTTACTTCTGAAGACTTCATCCACAAACACTATCAATTCCTCTCTGCACTTTGTTTATTATGTTTTGTTGATCACTCCCCCATTCTGTGAATTTTTATCATAGCGTCATGCACTAAAATAAATCACTTTGCACAACATACTTGCTCATGTCGTGACTTTGAAACACAAATGTACAGATTGAAATGATGCACAAAATCACAAAGAAGAAAGTGACAACAACATTGGATAAGAAATCCCTTCAGAAAGGTGAACTACTGGCTAGGGAATAAATGTAACCTGTCACAGCATGATAGATAGACACATCCAGGCTATTATGTAATATGTCTGCAGCTAACATGGCAAAGTACGCTGGTTAGGAGAAACATAGAACAGAGTGAGGAACTCAGGAATGATGTTGCTGAATGTTGCTAACAGTCCCGGCTAAAGCATACACATGTCAGTGTGTACACAAGCTAGTATTGAGTGTATCATTGTACATGTCACCTGTAAAATTTGATTAAGAAATTCTGGACAAACCTCATGATAATTGAGATACACTCAGCAGCATACATACACATGTGCGCTCAGCCACTCGCCTGGTACGACACTGTGCCTCATTGAACAGCATTTCTGCAGGGTTGACTGGGTTGGGCAGATGGGTCAGCAACCAGGGAATGTTGGGGTATCCAGAGTAACCTACATAGAACACAGAAAAAAGTTCAGTTGTCTGACAACAGAGCACTATCTGACATGCAATCAACACACACTACAACATACACATGAAACATCACCTACCAACAATCTAGGCATGGTCACGCTGTAGCTGAGACATCAACTGGGAGACAACGCTGTTCCTCAGGATGTAGGCATCATGTTCAGAGCCAGGGAAACGTGCACAGACATGGGAGATCGGCATGTCCGCCAAACACACCACCTGGACATTGATGTAGTGGAAGTGCTTCTGGTTGCGGTAGACCTGTTCATTGGCCTGTGGTGCTACCACAGCAACATGGGTTCCATCAATTTCTCCAGTGACGTGGGGTATATGTCCCAAGGAATAGAATTCGCCCTTGATGTCAGATAAGTCACCTGGTGTAGAGAACTTGATATACTGGTCCAGGCGACGTAGCAATGCCTCCAACACATCACTCAGAACATGGCTGAACATCGTATGTGATATTCCACCAGATGTTGCCACAGTATACTGGAAAGAACCAGTGGCAAAAAAATGCAAGTCAGCCATTACCTTCACCTTGGGGGTCAGTGCAGTCGGATATGTGCGACCAGGCATCTAATCTGGTGTCAACTGATCAGCCTACTGTTCAATTATTGCAATTGTGAAACATGATTTTCGAATTTGGTCATGTTCCTCCATGGTCTGCAGGTCTTGGAAGGGCCTGTAGACTGGTGTTCATCTGCGACACCTATGTGTAGAATGTAAACACAATTCTTGTTAGAATCAAATATACAAGATAACATGCATCAATATAAACAGAACATGATAAATGAGGACAAAATATTTTATGGAACATTTGTAACACATACATAAATGAGTGTGGTTGATCTTAGAAACATATCACAGCATTATGACCCTTGCCAGAGCTGTAACCACAGTATGGTCACACAGCAATTTGAGTGCCATAATGACAAATTCACTACTGTCCGCCACCGTTTATGTCAATCAAGCATCACATACTAAACAAATCAACACAAAATAAGCTGAGATATAGATGTGTGAGAACAATTACATGCTTAAAATGTACCCACATAAGGATCAAGAATTGGCAGATATGTGGGACACCACATACATACAGTGTCCCACTCTGATAATTAGGCACACTACTGTCCAGGATGGACACTGTCATGTTGTCAGGTCAGCATCACACATTTTATTACATACACAAACCATTCACTATGTTGGAGTTGCGTATATGATGCCTTCATACACTTGAGTCTGGGGCAACAAAGATACACTTGTAAAACACACAACAAACACATCATTTGTCTGGGTGCATATTGTCACGGTCTAATCATTCAAATGTAAATGTTTTAACCATGAATCACACACAAATTCTTTATAGTCAGAAATCACACTGATTGCACACTGAGTCACAGACTCACATAATGCCATGAATATGTTAAAAATGGACTTGTACATCCCCATGAAGTCATCGGCACTGTGACCAAGACTAGAAGGGTTATTGGAAAACTCATGAAATTTGTTGGTAATAGCCACGCTTTCAGTGTGTCATGTGCCCCTCTAAGTTAGCTCCTCATAGGTGTGTGAGCTATGCACATAAAGGTCCATTTCAGCTTCAAAAATATAACTACACACATATAATGCTCAAAACATAGATTAATCACAGAAGCGTCTGCCCTGCAGAATGATGATTCAAAGGATGCGTTAGCCGCATCCGAACTGATTCGGTCACAGCCATTGGCTGAAAGGTATTGTGGTGACAGATGCGGGTGAGTATTCAAAAGACACGTTAGCCGCATCTGAACCGAATTGGTCACAGCCATTGGCTGAAAGTTATTGTGGTGACAGACGCGGGTGAGTATTCAAAAGACGCGGTAGCCGCATTCTAACCGAATCGGTCACTGCCATTGGATGTTGGTTGTTATGGTGACAGACGCGCGTTTCGATTCCTATCGTCATCGCATGGAAACCGACTCGGTAACCTCCCATCAACAATGTATAAAAGTCACTCGTGGTCCGATGAAGAGTTTTTGAACGTCACAGCGTGTCATTTGCAAGCACTGTAATGCATTAGACCGATTCGGATAGTGCGACCAACGTCAACCTATCGCTTTGACAGCAAGGAATTAAGACCGCCTCTGCTGTTTAGATATGTCTGTCTGTTCCCTAGAGACTTCACTTACCTGCACTACCTGCTTCATTACTGCACCTCCACATTTCTCTGCTGCTGTCACCACATCCTCTGGGAGCTACTATGGCACGTACAGTGGACAGGGCCCCAGCTTTCAGTGAGGAGGAGAACCAGGCCCTGCTGGGCACCCTCCTGCCACTGTACAGCCAGCTCTATGGCAAACCAGAGGAGCAGGTGAGTGATGATCACACTGCATTTTCATTGGACATGTGCAATCACCATGTTATACTACCATTAGGAATCTCATTGGCAAGCATGTAAAATGCTATGTGTAACTTTAAAAGTGTGTAGATACCTGTTCTGGGCAGGTACACTGCTGTAGGAGTGTGTGTACTGGGGTGAACATCTTATCACTGTTCTCATGCGATGGGGTCAGCATTGAACACAGGATAACTGCACAGAATGCCATATGCCTAGCCCTTAGACATTGTTGCCAAACTGAGCATTAACAGTGTGTACAGGTGTCTGACTCAGAAACATGTTGCATGTGCGCTAAGGTTCTGTCACCATGTTATCCTTACAGGTCAACCCCCATGAAAAGGCAAGATTTGGAGGACCATCGCCAAGAAGGTGCGCTCTGTGGGGTTGGAGCTTTGGCACGTCCGTCATTGCCGCAAGACGTGGCAGGACCTTTGTGGCTGTGCCAAGAATATCGCTGAGGTCCAACTGGGCCTCTCACATCCTGGAAATAGGGGCGGGTGCCGAACACTGACCCCCCACATGCTCTGCATCCTAGCGATGGTCTTCCCTGACCTGGATGGGCAGTTGAAAGCCAGACAGCAGCAAGGAAGGGGTGAGTATGTGCCTTGTCGCACAGCTTTGTTAGACATGTATGTTACAGTACCTTAGCCTGCTGCCCCTTTTCCAGGGTTAATTTGATGCCCATGTATGTACCTTTCATCAGGGAGATGTGAGTCAGTTACGTTCAGGGAAGTGACCGTAGTGCCATGCTCATGTGATCTCCACAAATCACACAAACATGTTCATGGAGATAACCTTCTGGAGTAATGCAAATGCCCAACATGTGCCAGCACATTGACTAATGTATGACCTGTTCTCATTGTGGTTTTCACAAATGTGTGAAGCATGTTGTTATTGGAGCAAACAAGTGTGAATAGGCCATGCTATACATCCCTGCAGCAGGTGACATCAATATTGAGGCATTGGTGAATTTTGCTTGTTCATTTTGCCACTGTTAGGTCCTAGCCATGCTGCTCAGTATTATAACATGTATCCAATGGGCCACTTACAGGTATGCTAACTCTGGTCATCTGTCACACTGGCCTGTCACATGATTGTGTGGAAGATTCCATTCTCTCCATTCAAAGGAGTGAGTCCATGTGTCTGACTCTGTAACAGTGACAACACATGCCATTCAGTGACAAACACAGGTGGTCACTGGTTGAAACATGGCTGAAAATGTAAGGTCTGATGTTAGATACACATTCATAACAGTTGCCATGTGTGTAAATGCTGTTGACTATGCATACTTGGGGCTTTGTAAACCATGTGTATGATGCATCACTGTCAGCCTGAGAGGTGTTAAATATGCATCATCTTGAAGTGAATCAACAAAATGAGATGGGAAAGAAGAGCAATCTAAGCTGTTGGAAGTGTGCAATATGTCTAATGGAAGTGAGGGACATTCAGACTTGGGCCATGCAAATTGTTATTGTTATTGTTATTGTTAATTTAGTCTTATTAGGCGCACAGCTACCCAAGGGTTTCCCGGCGCCGCCTGTCAGGGCAGAGGAAGACCAAGAAAGATAAGCTATACAGATTAAACAACCAGGTTTTTAAACCCTTACGATAGTTCTCGTAACTGGTTTCAGTCCGAACTGCCATCGGAAGGGAGTTCCACATCAATGGACCAAGATAAGAAAACGACCGGCTGCCCATGCGGGACAGCCTGATCCTCGGCACCGTGAAATTAACCTGTGTGGCCGAACGTAAAGGGGGACCTCTGCAGTCTAGACAGGATTGGTACCCAGTGTTGACTGGACTCATGAAGAATGGAGGTTCAGTACTGATAATCTGTACAGACAGTGCACCCAGAAGGGCCATTGGCATGGTGTTCCACCAGAGGCATTGTGTGGAGGCAGTTATTAGACTTGGAAGTGTGTTGACCATTGATCACATCTGAAAATGGTAAGCTGTGTACAATGTGCACAACATTCTGATTCATCCTCATGACACTATGCATTGATGACACAAGACAGGGGGCCACGTGCCTCTCACCCTAGCTATGCCTAATACCTTGGTGAATCCTCAATCAGAGTCAGATGTATGACCTGACAGTAGTGAACCTAAGTTACAGGACAAATTAGCACAATCACTGTTATCTGTGTGACTTGATTCATGCAATGAGTATGCAAGCTTTAAGTTGGACACAGATGTCATTTGATCTGTGACATTAGAGCCAATGTTTCCCAATTTGATGACAACGGATTGAAGAATGGATACCATGTCTCAAATCAATTGTGTGAATCCTATTCCCATTGTGAGCTCTATACTCCCTTGTAGGAGATGAGACAGGTATTTCAGGACACCAGACCATCAGGTGCAAAAGATGATACATCACCTGCTATATAGTGAAGTAGTCGACATTGTGGTCCTGGCAATTGATGTTGATACACCTAATGTTGAAGATAAACACATGTGTGAGGGAGCAATGTTTAAGATGCATAATGACAAGTGCCATGTATGTAAATGTATGTAAAGGCGATGGCATTTGTAAAAAATGATGCACTTGTTTGAACTGTGAGGATTTGTGATGTCACCTATGTGTCAAGTACATACAGATGACTTATGTGAATCTTTTTCATTTTTGTTCACAGCATCAGCACAGGCCAGCGGAGGAGACAGTGCTAAGGATGTAGGGGGAGCAGTTCGCCAGTCTGGGACCATTGCCGAATCAGACGTGGAGGCATCCACTGGCGGGGAGGATGAGGGGAGCCACACTGAGGGCAGGTCTGCAACTCCACATCCAACATCTGAGGACCAGTCAAGCTCCACTGATGACTCCCTGGTGGTGGAGGACACAGGAAATGATTCCTCAATATCGGAGTCTACCACCACTACCACTCCCATCTCCATCCTTCCAGCTGCTCCCCATCCCACTGTCCATCCCCGCTCTTGTGGCAGGGGAGCCATCTCCTTTGGGCCAGGCACCTCACCCCCTGTCCCTGTCTCCCCTGCTGCCCTTTATGTGGAGGCGATAGACATCCTGAAGCAGATCTCTGTGGGACAGACATCAGTGCTGAATGTCCTACATGCACATACCACTCTTTTGACACACATCTTGTCATTCATGGAGGGCATTCACTATGAAATGTCTGCCCTACACAGATCCAATTAGGCACTGGCCTCCACACTGATGGCAGCAGTGTCCCAGCTCCAGTAGCACCTCCCCCTCCTACCTCTTCTCCATCCATAGTCCCAACTAACCTACCTGACCCAAGCACACACAAACATACACATGCACTCATCTCAAAAGCCACACGCAGCACACAAACACACAGGCACAAAGGCAAACCCACACACACGCACACTCAGGAGACTAACAGCATACTCACCACCAGGGACATACCACCAGAAGACACACATGCATCCACAGACACTCCGCAGACTTCAGAACCCTCTGCCTCCACAACACCTGACTTTGCCTCTCCTGTTCCCTCCTCTGGCCAGAAAGTCTTCCTATTTGACCTTGGCCTCTTCCCTGCTGACCCATCTATACCCCATACTAAAAAGAAGAAGCAACCCACTCCCTGGCCCAGACATCTAAATCTGCCCCCCCACCTTAGAGGAGAAAAGGCAAACCCCCCTCCCCACAAATCACACCGTCTCCCGTCTCCCAAAACCCCTTCACCAACCCAGACTACCCCAGATAAGCCCTGACCCTCCCACCGAAAAAAGTCCCAATAAGTCAGAGTCCCTCCCCATCCCTGTATATACAATCCATTATTATACTATTCCCAAGATGGTTAAACCAAGCCCCCCTCCATCAAGCACTCCCACTACAGCTGCCCCCCTCAGTCTGAGCCTGCCACTGCAGTGGACCCACCGCCCCCTCAATTGGACACAACCACTGCAGTGGACCCAACCACCCTTCCTGATCCCATCCCATCCCTCCCAAAACCCAACCCAGTCCTCCCTAGTTTTGTCCCTTTGGTGCCTGGCATGCCCCCTAGATGCCCCTCCCAGGGGAGGTGGCCCCTTATAGTTTCAGTGCAGGCAAGAGTAGATGCGCAGGATGTTTATGCCCATTGCACATATGGACAAATATGGACTGGCCATTGGCTTATGTTGGTTATACTTTTGGTTTTAACATGCAGAATAAAGCATGTCTCCAGTTTTTTACTGCTGATTTCTGTGTCCCACAAATTGGTTACAAGTCGACTGTAAATCATGTACAATTGGTAGTGTAAGTATCCAATAATGTTAGTATGTCATGGATTGCATGTGGTCCATGGAGTATGTGACCTTTCACAGTATGTATTCAAGATTTTCTTGTCTACATTTGCTGGGTGTCATCGTCCACATCTGTTTTGGCTATGAGGGTGACATGAAGTTGCCAAGCTTTTCTTTTTACATCACAAATGCACATAGGTCATTCTTAAATATGTCAACATAGTGCAAGTGTTTCAAATTGCAACAATTCAGGATGAGCATGCTGAATATGTTTGTGATGTGCAGAAAGTCACCTGTCTCACCATTACACCAGGGTACTTATGGAGTTTGACTACGTGCTGGTGACTTTGAACACACCCATGTACACAAGGTAATGGTACAATATTTGTATGTGACTTGATAGTGGTTGACCCATGTCTGTGTCTTCTTTAGATCTGGTAGACTAGTGGCAATGAATACCTTGTCACAGAAAGCATGCCCCTGTAGGCAAGTCCCCTTCATGGCTGTGTACTCATCTGATGCATTGCCTGAGCCCATGGTGAGTGTAAGGTGAGGAGTATTGTCACAGTCTTCAGAACCTGTTGCCTCCTAGGACTTAACTTTCTGCAGATACTCCAGTCCTGCAAGGTGTCTGTGGTCTTAATAGTCCATTGCTTTCTTATTCATATGTGAGTCAGGCCATCCTGCTTTGGTCTGGATTCATCATGTAGATGTTATGTTTTGTCAGTCCAAACTTGACTTTCATATTTACTGCCACACATCATTCGTAGTTGAGCATATGATTTATGTGTAGGTTGTCATTTGTGCATGACTGACAATGGTGTCCTTTTGAGCTATGTGTCATGCTCTTACAGATCACACAGAGCTGAACTAGGGGTGCTGTGATGTCTGTTGGATTGCCCTGTGCTACATGTGGTAAGCCGAGTGGACAGTGAGTGCACAGGAGTGTTGTGGGTCCGTCTGCCGTGCAGATGCCACTGGAGCCAGTGTCACATCCATGCTCTCAGTTGCCACATAGGGGAGGAGGTGGAAATTTAGGTTGTGAAGCTTAGCTGCAGGTGTGTTTAGCAAGGTTAAGGTTGCATGTGCTAAGCTGGCTCAAACAAGAGTAGATGTGAGAGCGACTGGTGTTTCCAACTTTGATATGGAGTGGAGACTCCTACGTAATGGAGCCAGGACAAATTTAGCTATAGTCAGAGAGTGTAAGGTATGGGTTAAGTTCATGTGCAGTTCTTGTGTAGGAGACGTGAAGTACCCACATTGTCCCAATGTGAGTGGTGGTACATGCGGGGGTGTGAATCAGAGTATGCAAGCTCGTTACACTGGTTTAATCCTGCACAAGGTATGGTAGGAATAGGTAGATGTGAGAGGGGTATATCCAGCTAGACATGGTCGGATTATGGCAGGGGATGAGAGCTGTAGTCAGTGGCACTATTGTGAGATATGACTAGAACAGTGCATTTACAATGTGTGAGGTTAGTTGTTAATGTGCATAAGTCAATGGGGTTATTGGGCTTGGAAGTCATATGTGGATGTGACAGGGCCACAGTGAGACAAGGTTTAACAAGTCATATGTGACAAAGTGGATAAGTGTATGTAAAGGGTATACACTAGTTGTGAAATTTAGGGTGCTGAACGGTTAAATGTGAGGTGTTGTATAGTTGATGTTTGTTGTTCTTGCATCCGCGTATGCATGTGTTTTAGAAATGACAATCTGTAGAACTTAAGCAGAGTAGGGTGGGTGTGTGGCGATATGTGAATGACTGAAGACATATCCATTGAGCAATGTAAGTGTCTTGTTGTGAGAAGTGGTGATGTGTAAAGTGTGTATGTCAGAGTGGGAGGTGATTCTGCACGTTGTGATATGAGTGCAGTCCAAGACATTTCTGAGGGTGCAACTGGTGATGAGTGTGGTCCTTTTGACATGTTACGTTTGACGTCTGCTGAGGAGGTGATGAGTACAGTACATTGTGTGCATGTCATGTATGTGTGATTTGTTGTGTACATAGTGATGAAGAGTGGTGCTGTGCATGTAGGTGTGAATGTGAGCAGGGCAGTGCCAGTGTGAGATTGGGAGAATCGGGTTTGAAGATTTTGAGTACAAGTCTGTAGCTTGCGTGGCAGACATGTTTTTCAATCTAGCTGCACCAGAGGGGGATTATGACGTGCTTGTGTGTATGTTAGTTTTGAAAGTTGAGCATGTACTTTGAGGTGGATGTGAGAGGGGTCATACCTGCACAAGTAGAGTTCATGCAGGCCATGAGGTAATGTTGCTATGTACATATATGTAGATTTTGTGTATGTAAGTAGTCAAAAGCGAATAGGCCATGTTATAACTCATGCGTTTAGAACGCATGCCATTCCAACGCGGGCATTACAACGACCGCGTTGTTACATCGCATAGCATTACAACGCAAGTCATTACAACGACTTGCTGTAGGGGGGTGCTGGATGTTGGAATGGTATAATTTACTATTCCAACTCCAGTCTGTGCAATAGTAGGGAAGGTGTTGGATTTAAAATCCAACACCTTCTACCCCCTACAGCAAGTCGTTGTAACAGCTTGCTTGTAATGGCTTGCGATGTAACAACGCAGTCGTTGTAATGACCGTGTTGTAATGGCATGCGTTGTTTCGCATGCGGGGTAAATGATGTTTCCCGTCAAAAACAGTTGCCTGAGTAAATATGAAGATGTGGAATGTGTTGTCTGCAGCTTGCTGTCTGCCAATGGATGTTCATGACTGATTGTTTTGATGGCCACTTTGAGTACACTGTCATATGCAAGACCTATTGGCATCACTGGAAAAGTTGGCTCCACCTAGCATTGCCTTGTCCGAGTTGTGTGTTGGCATATGTGGCGTTTCACCCATTGTAGGTAGTTGGACTCAGTTATTGGTCATTCTTGCCCTTGAAAACTGCCCTGGGATGGATGTGGTGATTGCTAAATTTGCAATGTCATGATTTTGTAACATTGGATGGCAGTCCATTCCTTAGAGGGGTACAGCCCCATCAATGTTCAAGTCATGGATCTGCGTTATTGTGCCACCTGGGGTCAGACTACTCCAAAACGCATCACCACACTTGCCAGTATACTACACACACATGTGTATTGCTGGCATTTTGACTTTGAATGTCCGAGGTATGGGGACACCAAGGGAGATGGAGTCATTGTGATGATATCTTTGGTTGTGCTGAGGAAAGCACATTGCACAGTAAGCAAACACACATGTGACACTGGAACAGTACACCCAGTTCCATAAGTGTTAGCATTCTCTAACTCTTGGTACCTCTGATATTGTTTTGCAACGGTAGCCCTTGTGTGTGTCCATGAGGGCTCCAATTGTGCCCATTAAATACTGCCGTAGGGCCTGATGGTAATATGTGTTTGTTGAAGGTCTCCTTGATGTTTCAATAGATTTTTGGACAGCGTATCAGTGCCAAATGTGGACAAAGCAGACTTCATTCTGCACATCTCTTTTATCCTCACAAGATGTACCCATATCCCCTGGCTTGAGGATGACTATGTCAAATGTGTTGGTGAGCCACAGATTGAGCCACCACCCCAGCATCCTCACCCGTGCTGGCAGCTTATCTTACACAAGAGCTGTGCACTAGACACACAAACACTGTTTGTGAATCCTATGTCCTGAGACTCCTCAGTACTCCTACTGCTGAGCAGGACACAATCTGCACATTCAAAATGGGATTCTTAATTTGCGGCACACACTACAGCCTGAGGAGCTAGATGCAGACTTGCTGCGAATTACATTCTCCAAAGATGACCGTAGACGCATACAGATTGGGAATTGTGTGCAGTGGCACCAATCCACACATGGTGACTGTAGCCTACATTGTTGTTGGCCCATGCTTTTTCAAATTCAAGATGGATTTGGTCCACAAATATTTCCTTGACGACTGTGACACAACCTCTTCTGTGTTGTTGTATTTGGAAACAATGAAATCAGTACTGAGTGGCTGGGTCTGTGGACATGTGTGTTGTCTGGGGCAATATCCTCTGTGCTTTACTGTACACAAACGCATCACAATGTCATACTATTCTGTGTACAATGGCTTCTGTTGCCGTGCGATGTTTCAGTGTGTGTTATTGTGGAGTCATGCTTTCACTTTGTGATACATTCATATGTGTGGTTATGGCAATTCCTTTTCCACCATCAAATGTGTGTTTCCCCTAGTATTTAGCATGCTAAGTGTACCTACCTGATGATGACATTCCCTCATTGTACATACACGACATGCTATGGACCCATGTTCTGATTGTGATCACAATGATGCTCAGGCCCTATGAAAGCAATTAGCACACAATCTGTGATCATCTCTTTTATTCTGGCCTCTGTGCTTTTACTTGTCAAGTGTTTTTTTTAATAAGGCACACTGCTGCTGATCAAGGGGGTGGTGTGTAAGTCAGACTGTCCAGATGTGACTTGCCTCCCTGCAAGGCCGCTACATACAATGCATACTCCCTGCACCTGCCATGACCTGAAAGTGATGGTCGTGTAGGGGAGATGACACTACCTCTGTCAAGGCATGTAAGGCAGTGCACCAAGGTGAGTATGCTCCAAAGGCTGTCCCCCAGCCTCAATTTACAGCACAGTTAGTGAGCTGAGAAAATCCTGGCACCACATTGCAATGGCGTGGTGGGACTGTGTAAGTGAGTCAGTCTCTTGGTGTTCTTCACGAAGGCCCCAAAAATGTGGCCCACAGGTGACCCTGGTGCACCAGCCCATCAACCAATGCCCAATTGCCAGCGTGTCCTATCCAAGGGTATGCTGAACACTTTCTGATTGGACTCAACACACAGAGGGCTCTATGGTCTTCGGCCCCCGTCGTGTGTGTCAGCCCAGGCTAAGACAGCTTCTTCACATACAGTCCTTGA
This sequence comes from Calotriton arnoldi, assembly GCA_963921515.1. Taxonomy (NCBI): domain Eukaryota; kingdom Metazoa; phylum Chordata; class Amphibia; order Caudata; family Salamandridae; genus Calotriton; species Calotriton arnoldi. The sequence goes on from CAWUFW010000789.1 coordinate 3,280,257, forward strand.
TCTGCTGTAGGCGGCTGGTCTGTCTTGTTTGTGCATCAGCCCCACAGTATTTCACAACGTTTTAAGGGACCATTTAGTAGATGATGAGGCTTTGTTTGTTTTTTAACGATTCCTAGAGCATTTGCATCTCCACTCTGCCAATTCATCAAAGTTGCCAGTTACTTTTGCTGCAACAGTATGGGAATGCATTTCATGGAAAATTACTTTTGTGTTTGTTTATTTAGAAATTCCTGCAGCATGTACTCCACCTGTGGGTATTGAGGCACTTTGCATGTGCACCAGTTACATTGTTCATGTACACATTGTTGGGGGTATTTTCCCCCAAACCCCAAATTTGCATCTACATTACTGGGTGTTCTGCCCCCCAAACCCCATATTTTCATCTACATTACTGGGGCTTTTGCCTCTAAACCCCATATTTGCATCTACATTACTGGGGGTTTTGCACCCCAAGCTCCATATTTTCATCTACATTACTGGGACTTTTGCCCCCAAATCCCATATTTGTATCTACATCACTGGGACTTTTGCCCCCAAACCACAGATTAGCATCTACATTACTGGGTGTTTTGCCCCCCCAAGCCCCATATTTGCATCTACATTGCTGGGGGGTTTTGCACCCCAAACCACAGATTTGCATTTACATTACTGGGAGTTTTTGCCAAGCAAACTCAAGATTTGCATCTACATTACGGGGGGTATTTGCCAACCAAACAACAGATTGGCTCAACTTTGCTGGGTGAATTTAAAATACAATCCAGATTTTGCCTAAAAACATTGCTTAGGGGTATTTGTCCCCAACCCCACTCTTGACTCTGCATTGCTGGGAGTGTTAGACCTCCACCTCCTAATTTTGGCTGGACATTGCTGCAAGTATTCTCCCCCCACCCCCCAAATGAACTGTAGTTTCACACCTGATTTCTCTTCTGTTGTCTTTTGCGGGTAGTTATGTTATTCTGTATGGTAGGTGTCGGACTTACCTTCTGCGATGACCACGTCGGTTGCGGTTGTAGTAATGCTCAAAGAGGTAGAGCATACGGCTGACATGCACGATGGGATATATGGCTGCACCGTCTCGTTTGCAGGAATCGTGTTGTGGCGTGATTCGGAGCTAAAATACTCCCCTTCCGGATGCTCTGACGTGTTGGTTGTGGCGACCGATTTGGCGAATGGGAATTACGCATCGTACTTGGGCGTTCGGAATCGGACTGGGGAGTGCCTCCCGATGACTTCATTCTGCGAATCCGGAGGCTTTTCATTCGGAAAATGAAGACGGATTCGGAGTGACGAGTCGTTCGGTAAGTAAATGATTTTTGGCATCGTACTTCGTCGTTTGTAGGAACCGGATCCCAGTACGAGACGGTTGGAACTTCTGACTCCGGACGGCTCTGGGATGGCCTTCCTAACAACATCATAATCGGTCCCTTTGTGATTTTTCAGCCGTGATTCCCGAACAGAGAGGAGGGAGAGAAGAAAGCGGTACAAGCGGTGTGAGTGGGGAGCAGAGTGAGAGCGTGACAGAGAGCAAGCACATTAGTATGAGGCTCCTCACAGCCCTTCACTGCTTATGGTTTCTTGGCCACAGCCCCTACAGTTTATCTACTATTCTTTGCAGCTTTGTGGCCTGGTGGCTTCACAGTTCTATGCCGCTTTATTTTGCAAGGGAAGCTGGAAAACGTCATGCTGAGGGCTGGAGAAAGCCAGTGAGAACGTGGCAAGTACTGAGGCAAGCATCTGGTGTGCAGCATCTCCTCGCTTGAGCAGCGTTGCAGTTTTTCTCATGCCCTTAGTCTTAAGCACTATTTTGGTCTTTGGATCCTAGTACACTGTCCCGTGCTGTGCTGCTGTCTGGTGGCTCGTGAGCTTACGAGCGGAAAGAGCTGAGAGATGGGGGGTTGGGGCATTTCAAATTTTTCAGTTCTACCATTAGAGCTTTGTTTCCTGACTGGTGCTCATTGGGCAGTCTGCGCTTCGCTTTGGTAGACCCTTGGTAGTGCAAGCCGCAGGTGTTAGACCTGGGACTAAGGGTTGAGCGCCTGGGTGTTTAGTGCAGAAGCGGCCTGACAAGGTCTGGTGTGCCTTGCGCTCCAATTGAGGCCCCCACTGCACTTTTGCTCAAGATACAAATTCGTGGATATGCCTTTTGCTCCTGCATAAAGCATCGGGATTGACTGGGAACATTACTGCAGTGCAAGGGTCTGTCCAATGGACTACAACGACCCAATCAGGGTTACCCTAAAACTCTCAAAATAAGGTTTCTAAAGTACCGCCTGGGCATTCTACCATGCTCCGAACACCTTCCACCATGGCAGAGGGCATGCTCACCAAGCACTTGCAGTCTGTGCGACACAGGCCCAGAAGACATTCTGCACTTAATCTGCACATGCACGGCGCTGGAGCAAGAGAGGATACAGCTGCTAAAGATCCCGCTCAAGCAGTCAGGGATCCGCACCAGGTGACAAGCGGTGCTGGCATGTTTCGATTCAGGGGCCACACAATTGAACTGCAGAGTGGTCAAATTTCTCACACTGGCGGAACAAAAAATCGATTCAACATCATAGGAGCGTACAAACTACTCCAGCATTAAGCGGACAATGAAGAACCCGACATGACAACCGGAAGCTGCTTCCTTAAACTCAATTTTAACAACTCAAAAAATAGCCCGCCAAGATGGGAAACTGCATCCTGCCGCTTAGCCATCAGGAGCCTCCTCCTGATATGTACGCACTTTCCGCATTTCGCGCTGTGGTTGTCCGGCACTATTGTCTTATACAATAGATGCACATTGCAGGCCACACTAACCATTATCATCACAGCCATGCAGTACTGTAGTGCATACTTTTCAGGGCTCTTGTTTTTACTGTCACATTTTAATGGCACTCATCAAATGGTTTTATCAGCCTTTTTGTATATTTGTATATAAGCACTGCACTGCACTTTTATCATGTGTATTAATGTTTTTACTGCAGAACCACAATGATTTTTTTTCCTGACAGCACACAACTGTGCAATGGTGTTTAGTAACTATGCATAATAAAAATAAATTTGAAGCTTGAAGAGGGAGAGAGGGCGAAAGACCGTAATATCGGTTAGATAAGCCACTTCCATTTCATCATTCACCGAGAATGTAGGGGTACTTTGCGGAATGCACAGGAATCATCTCAAACAGGCATTTTTAGCAATTTGCAGCTTGTCCTGGGTAGTATATCCCTAGAACTGACTCCTATAGACTACTTTGGAAATACATTTGGCCCTATTGGTCTGTAAAGGAGCCCCAGTGGGTCTACTTCCCAACCATGAAGCAAAGTTAAAAACAGCAGCATTTGCCCTAACAAAATCCTCCTTTTTCCTGCTAACTAGGGGACGCCAGCTCGATGCACAATCGAACAGCAGACCCAAATAAGAAAATACGCTGATCTTTGGCACAGAAGAAGACACAATTTTAAAAGTAGTCGATTTTGTGGATCGGGGCCATCAACCATCACAAAAGATTTTCTATCATTCATTGATAGATCCAACTTCTCTATAAAGTGGATGAAGGAATTCAACAGTAACGGCAGACCTGTAGTGGTCCTGGCCATAAGGAACGCATTGTTTGCGTACAATAAAACTGGTAGGCACCACTGACCCACCTGTGGGCAATCTAATTTTAAGTCAGTTAAAACCTGCCCTAAATTGTTGATTTATAAATCAAAAAGAAATGTGGCCAGGATACAACCATACCGTACCCCCCTTTGAATTTGGAAGTGGCGTGCAACCTTGTGGTCTTTTGAGTAATGTACCACAGGCACAGTGTCCCTATGGAGGTCCTTCAGGAATAGAACAATACACCAGCCCACCCCCATAGACAGCATAATCTGCCAAAGTTTACTTCTATTGACACGATGAAACGCAGATGATAGGTCCATGAATGCCTAGTGAATGGAGTTAGGGCATGCAACGGTGTATTTAGTTAGGACCAAATGCAGATTCAGACTTTGATCCACAGTAGGCACTCCAGGACGGAATCCGTACTGAACTTCGGACAGAGCGTTGTCAGCATTAGCCCATTTGGAAAATCTGTCCAGGAGGATGCGCCCCACCACCTTGACAACTGAACCAAGCAATTACATGGGCCTATAGCCATGAGTGCTATCCCTAGTTCCCTTCTTAAACACAGGTATGATGATAGACGTTGCCCATGACACTGGGGGACCTGACATCAATGCTGCATTGATATGGGTGGTCAGGACAGGTACCCAGGCCTCCATATCATGTACGTAGAGGTCGGGTGGTATCCCATCGGGACCAGGGGCCTTGTTCTTAGATAACCCCATAATTCCTTTCTTAACTTCCTCAGCGGAAAATGTTAAAGCAGCTTTCCATTCTACCACACCCTTTCCAAGATGCAGAGGATGGAGAATTGTAGTTTTTCTCGAAATGGACCACCCAATTGTCTTCACTAATGTGGGCCTGCTTCAAAGAAAGGGCTATTGATGATACGCCAAAATTTAGAACTATACTTCAAAGTGCTAGCCTCAATCAGATCTAACCAAGCCTCCTCATTTAAGTTGTTCTTGCGTCTAACCAATTCTCATTTATGCAAGCTACGGTTCTTCTTGATTAAGGAGGGATCCCTGGGTTTGACACTCAGTGCTGTCTTAAGATTTCTCAGTGCCTGGGAGCAGCCTGAATCAAACCACCTCGGCAACATGCCATGTTGCCGCGTTAATGGTGCCTTCGAAGAAATCAAAAGGGAGTTTGAGATCTCAGAGAAATCCTCCAAGATGCTGGATGAGTTGCTCAGTTGGGATGTACAGGTTTCAAACTCTTTCTTACGCTGGGAGTAAAGGGAGTTCTAAAAGAGATCTGGGATTATCTGGCACCACTTAAGCCTCCTACCACCATCAGTGGCCTGAAAAGTCCCTCTTACACACACCCTGGAGGTTTGGACCAACAAGGACAAACAGATTTTGCACACACCGGGCTGTGATCACAAAGGGGCTCAAAGGAATTGCAAATTCAGAGATAGAGGGGAAGAAAGGCACAGAGAGAAAATTAAAACCAAAAAATTACTCACAACCTCTCCCTGTAAAACTGGGGTTGATATCCTTCCTCATGGGGGTTAGCTTACCCATTGATGAAACTAGGTCAAACTCATTTAACATGACATTGAGACTTGTGCTCTGTTGGGTATAGTCCATGTGCATTCCAGACATAAGGAAACAACCTGAAGCCTGTGCTCCATCTACCCTCAGATCCCCACATAAATGAACATTAAAATCCCCAGAAACCATTACATTTACACTGGACAAGTTAAAACCTTTCAAGTTTTATAAGTATGAGCCCAGTACCTGAATGTTACAGATCCCCAAAGAGTAAGAGATAGCGTTGTAAAAATTCAACAATAGCAACTTACTAGACTCCATAGAAAATAAAAGAGCTTGCAGGGTAGAGACTTCTGTAGATAAAACATCAAAGCTGCTTCTAGTGGCTAGAGACAAAAAAACGATCAACCCCCCAATTGGTCTGCCCACCCGTGAAGGAGATGCAGGCATAAAAAATGTCTTATAACCCACTAGGAAGAAGCAGTTTGTAGTGGCCCATGTCTCCTAAAGACAGATCACACCATAGCCTTTAATGAAGGTCAGCCCCTTGGGGCCACTAAACTTTCCAGCCTGTCCAGAGATATTCCAGCTGATGATTTTACATTCCTTACAACCAGGAACCATGGAAATGTGAGAACTCTGGGATGGAGGGACCTTCTTATCCTTTTCAGAAGATTGCCCCCAGCCAGTCAATCACAACCATCTAAGGGTGATAATGGGGTAAATCTGTTTGAAAGGGCCTAATCAGGGGGGTGGCTTGCCGTGTGTCCCGGGCCAGAGCCAGTTATCCCGGGGCATGCCTCTGGCCGAATTGTGAGGAGTGGTCCGATGGGCTATAGTAGAACCTCAGGGGGAGGGCCACAATAGCAGAAATGGGGCCACTGAGAGAGGGACTTCTGATAGATGCTAAGATTCTCCCTGCCATATGCGGCCTGTAAAGATTTAGGATAATACAATCGCCCACAAGGTTTTTGTTTACCCTGCCTACCCAATTCACTCTTCTTACCATGTTGATATATCCTTCCACCTGGCCCCCCAGGGCTGTATTTAAATCCAGCCAATGCAAGACTTTGTTTTTTGGTTGGTGAAAATTCACTCAGTTACATGATGAGAGGGAGGCTACATTCCCCAACACTACCACACAGGGTGTGGCTTCAGGAGGTAAATAAATTATAACCGGCCTGGACGGAGGGGTACTTGATATGCAGTTGCGTGGCCTGTTAACCTCACACTGAGACATGCCAACTGTTACTGACTCTTTACTACCAGTACCCACTCCAGGATGCAGACCTGCTCTGGATGGTAAAGGGGTAATGTTTGGCCTCATCAGCTGAGTATGGGACCTAGCAGTAGCATTAAGGCTATGGACTCTCTTTGACTCACTGCCCGTTGCCCTTGCCAAATGCTGTGGATCACATGGCTTAACAATAGTGGATGGGCCTGTGACAAGGTGGTTAGAAATGAGGGTTTCCATGGGGCATGTTGGCTGGGTCTGATTCTGTTTAGAGGTTTCCTTTTCCATTGCTGTTAAACGTTGACTTATTGGTTCCAATTTGGCCTCCAACACAGCCATTAAAGAGTCATGGAGTGAGTTCAACAGGACCACCAGATCGGGCTTGGCCATAACAAAAGGATCAGTGCTACTTGATGGTGAATCACCATTAGCCCTTGGATGCTTGGGTTTACTGCCAGTCATCGGGCACTACCTTTTGCCTCCAGCTCTAGGGGCCTCCGCTCCCAGTACGGCCTGGACAACATGTAGCGTCTGGTTGACAGGGTCCTGCAAACGAGAGCACATGGGGCACAGTGGGGCCTCCACAGCAGAGGATGAAGGCGCGATATCCTCCCGATGGCAGTGGGGCAACAGGAGTACCAGAGGGTAAGAGAGGAAGAGGAGAGCTTGAAAGTCATCGAGTGACCAGCTGTATTTCCTTATCAAGAACCCCTGTGGCTTGATGCAAAAAGTCATCCATAATGGTAACAGTATTCGTTGGTGCCTTGGAGGCAACCACAGGGGGCTTGCATTTCCTCATAGGTGCCCCAAGCTTGCCCAGAAACAAACCCCTGGTCTAAAATTCAACACGACCCCCGGCTGGGCAGTCGTGGGGAGTCAGCAAGCCTTCACTGTGCTCACGTTGCGCCCCGTCAGGCTATGTAGAAGTTGTGGATTTCTAGAGCTCTGTAATATGGCAATATTAATATGGTAACCCACAAAAAGCAATATAATACAACATATAATTGAAGAATGGGACAAAGTACACGGCCAGAGGGTAAAACAGCAACAATGGGTAAAAAAGAAACAGCCCCTACCGGCTCCTCTAGGCAGATCAAACAGATCCAAATGCTAAGGATGTGGAGCTGCTAGATGCACACACTTCTTTCCACAGTGTGGGGGATAAAACCTGGGAATCTGACAGCCACCAGTTTTGCTCGTAGTCAAAACCAAGAGGTGGGGCCCAATCTAGCTTCCTCCGGGTCTCTGATGGGCCTGGGCGGGCCTGCCCTTGCCCGGGCGTGATCCACGCGGTAGTTGGAGGGCGCTTTTCAGCGTGTGGCACAGGGGAACTGGTCACAGGCCTCTCCTCCTCAGGTGCACAAGATCGTGGGACACAAAGTCCCCAGCAGGCAGAACACAACACCGGTAGCAATCTACTAGGTGTCCAATTTTCTTGGCCGGCAGACAGGGTTCGGATTCGAAGTTCCAGGAAAATATTGTAACTGTAATTGCAATCAGTTTTTGTAGCCTATTTATTTTTGTGCCTAACCTGCATTATGGGCAAGAGGAAAGCAAGTTGCCCGCCAGAAAGCTCAGCGATTAAGTCCATCATCAATTACGTGACACCTGCTATGGGGGCCATCAATTCGAGATTAGCTCTGTAGAGGGGAGAATCAGTGCTGCAAGGAAGGCTTCTTCTAGAGTTTCTAAGGTATATCAAAGCCGCACAACTACTAAGGGTACTGAGTATAAAAGCAATGTTAATAGTTTGCTTTGTATTGAGAGAGGAAAGTTAGTAGATGTACCTCTGGATCACCTAGAAAGTCCGATAGGATGATCTACTGGAGGCGGGTCATTTAACATCTACTTTTTGTCTCTCTTAAGGGTACTGAGGCCATTCCTAATCATGGATATGGAGTAAAAAAGGAGGAGCTTAGAGGTACTAAAATGAAACAAATTAATAACCCAAGGGATTTGTTAGAACTGGAATCTCGTATAATACTCATTTCTCAAACCGTTTGTATAAGTTAGAGACTGTGATAAAAGATTTTTGGCTAAAGAGGTTTGGTAATTTGAAAGAACTAAACTGTCAGCTTGATGATCTAAAGTCCCCTACCCAACATTAATGCAAATCTCGGGGAAGCCAAACAAATTATTATCCTGTTTAGGCAAAGGGTGACATTGCTGTGAATTGAAAGGTTATGCCCCCTAAACCTTGCTTGAAAGCTAATCACCCTGTAGTAAGAATCAGGGCTAGAAATTATACTGGAAATAACATTGATGAAATTGTAGTCAATGGCGGAGATTTGAGAACATCCTTAAACAGAAAAACATGCTTTATCCAAAGCTACTACCGGAAAGTACTCTGTATAGAATAGTCCTAAAAGATGTACCGAAATTATCGCCAACCTTGAAGGAAGATTATTCCACTCTAAAAAAAGCTAAAAACAAATACCAATTGGCCACTTGATTTTTCAACAGACGTGCTTGTGGTAAGAATAACTTCTTGGATTGGTATTAGTATTGGTATTGGCAAGGAAGTACCAGGTGATTGTGTGATTGTGTGATCATCAACTTTAAATCCCTTAGTTCTGTTAAATTACTTCAAAGCGGTCCGCACAATTGGGAACGAGTGCCAGGTTCAATTCAGGCCAATTGGACAATTTTAAAGACCCACAGTTCTTTTAACCACCAATCCAGCTGCAAATGTTTCACGTCCCCTAAATGATAGGCAAACTTTCAATGTGGAAGTTCAAACCCATTTTAATGTACTGACTCCCTTGGAGGACCTGGATTGACTTTGTCGTAAAGTGGGATTAGTGGCTCAGGGACGTAAGAATATTGCTGAAGCCCGAGTGGTGGGCTCAATGACCCTAGATAATGAGGTGGTCCCCAAAGTTAACCCCGCTTTGAGGTTGGTAGGCGCTAAGGACATACCTATGAGGTCCACTGTTGTATGGCGAAGTCTTAAGCTTCTTTCATGGAACATTGCACGTATCCACTCAAAGCTGTCAAATCCTGAATGGTTGTCTTTTATTGATAATGCTGATATCATCTATAGGCAAGAAACTTGGACCCTCAAGGACTTTTGTATAAATGGTTTTCATTGTAGTCCAGTCACCCCATTACGGGCAGGAAGAGCCAAAGTTGACTTGGCCATATTGATTTCAGTGAGGTTAATCAGACTCCTTACAAAGTAATTGATTTTACTTTTTATTATCTATTGGTACTTTTGCAGATCCCCAACTCCTTTTATGTTATGTTCATTAATTTCTATAGTAATATTTTTGATGTTCATGTTACTATGGTAATAGATGATCTTGAAGACAGTTTGACAAAATTTCAAGATGAACATACTGGAAAGGTCTTACTAATTTGGGGCGGGGGATTTCGATATACAATTAGGTGATAATAGTAAAATATCGATATGTGGCACAAAAAAACTGCAAGGGATGGATGCAATTTATTTCAAGCTTGTCCCATATAGGGAGGCCCTGAATAGGATCATAATGTCTAAAAATGTAGTATTTGCTAAAGAATATGGGGCAAAGGAGTAATCCCTCCCTCTCACCTATAAAGGAATTGGGAATGATAGTGAGGTAGATTTTTTAATGTTGTCTTTGGATCTAATTGTTTTGCTGAGGGGCTATAATGTCAATGTCTCCTGTTTCAGCGATCACAATCCTCTTGTTATGGTTTTTGATTTACACTAACATGATGAGATAGGGCATAAGGAGAATTTGACTACCATATACACGTGATAAAAGTACTAAGATTAAATGGGATAGAATAGATAAAGAGGAATTCTTACAAAGGCTTATTAAGGATAGTAACCATGCGATCTCAGCACTGACTTCTTCTGATGTAACCCCTAATAATATTTTAGATTTTATTTATTTATTTTAAAGGTTTTATATAGCGCTGGCTGGACCCAAGGGTATCAGAGCGCTTTACAAGAGTCACATGGGTAGATATAAAATAGCGAAAATACAATGAGGTAGCATACAAATCAAATTAAATCAATAGGTAACAGCTCAATTAATATGATCTGGTAATAACAAATTGCGGTATTCAACAGCAAGACAAGAGAAGAGAGTATTGTTGTGGAGAAGGGGGGGAAAGCGAGTAGGTGGGCAGGATGTAAGAATGGCGAGAGGCTGTGAGGGGGGGTAAGGAAACATCAAGTGTATCCGCCTAAGAAGGGAATAGTGAGAAGCGGGAGGAGAAAAGAAAGAAGTGAAGAAAAGGGGGTGGAGAGAGGGCGTCGGGAGCACTGAAGGGAGGCTCCTATCAAGTAGGAAACCGGGTTGTGATATGAGCCCGAGGAGGGGTTAAGGACCCCAAAATTTGCCGAGCAGGTGTAATTTGAGGACTTTTTGAAGCTGAAGTAGGAGGGGTTGCAACGAAGTTCTTTAGGGAGAGCATTCCAGATGGTAGGCGCATTTACGGAGAAGGAGCGTGATTGAGTGGATTTCTTGTTTAACAGAGGAGGGACAAGAACGAGTGAGTTTGAGCTCCTCAGAGTTCGAGAGCAGCCCGCTTTGAGGAGTTTTTCTGCGAGGTACGGCGGGGAGTGTTGATGCAGGGCTTTGTGCGTAATGCAGGTGGTCTTATAGGAAGATCTGCCTTCGATGGGAAGCCAATTGAGGGCTTTAAGGGTAGGGGAGATGTGATCGAACCGATTGAGGTCGGTAATGAGCCTAGTAGCGAGGTTAAGAACAGATTTGATTGGGGCTAAGTGGACTTTAGGTGTACCAGAGAGAATGGCGTTGCCATAGTCGATTTTAGACAGGACCAGCGATTGGACAGCTGATCTAAAGTCATCAGCAGGAATGAAGGGTTTTAGTTTCTTGAGGTGATAGAGAGTGAAGAGAGCGCTTTTGGCCGAGTTTTTTATGTGGGAGATAAGAGAAAGGTTCTGGTCACTGTTAATTCCGAGGGATTTAACTGAATTTGATAAGGTGAGAGAGCAGTTGAGAGCTGTAAGGTCCGAGATCCAGGATTGGATGGAGAGCGAGCTGTTTTTAGGGGACAAAAGAATGATTTCAGTTTTATTTGGGTTGAGTTTGAGGTGGTTGTAGTGGAATCAGGCTTGGATCTTAGTCAAGGCGTCATTGAGGTGTAGCACGTCAGAGCGGGATTGAATCTTATGATAAAGTTGGGTGTCATCGGCGTAGAGGTGATACTTGATTCCTGCATGCTTAAGAATAAGGGTGAGGGGTTCCATAAAGAGGTTGAAAAGAGAGGGAGAGAGAATAGAGCCCTGGGGGACACCCAGCGAGACAGGCACTGGTTTAGAAAGGCAGTCGTGAATTTTAATTTGCTGGGTTCTGTGTTGGAGAAAGGAGGAGAACCATTTGGGAACTGAACCGTTGAGGCCAAAACGATCTTTAAGAGTGTTAAGTAAAGTAGAGTGGTTGACGGTATCGAAAGCAGACGAGAGATCAAGGAGAATGAGAAGGGAAGATTCGCCCTTGTCAAGGGAGTGATGGATGTCATCAATTATATTGAGCATGGCCGTTTCCGTACTACAGCCTTTTCTGATACCTGATTGCAACGAGTCCAATAGATTGAATGTGTCGATGTGTGAGACTAATTGGCGCAAGGCACATTTTTCAAGGGCTTTAGAGAGAAGGGGTAGGTTAGAGATAGGCCGAAGATTATTTAGGTCATTAGGGTCGGCAGCAGGATTTTTGAGGATGGGAGTGATTTGTCCAAGTTGGAGGGAAACAGGGACACACCCCGTGGCAAAGGAGGAGTTGATGATAGAGGTCCAAAAAGGGGCAATGATGTGTTTTAAATTTGGACTAGGTTGGCAGGGAGAGGGTCTCTGGTGTGAGAGGATGGTTTAAGTCTGGCCATGACGTTGAGGACTTCGAGCTCGGTAACTGGATGGAAGTGATGCCAGGAAGCATTGTTTTTTATCTCAAGTTTGGAAGGGTCGGATTCAGGAAGAGAAACGCCTAGAGGTGGAGATGAAGGGTCATGAGGAAGAGTTAAGAGGGCCAGAGGATTTGCGGAAAAATCTTGGGGGGGTAGTGTGCAATGTGGAAGGGGAGTTAAGACAAAGGAGTGATCAATTTTGGAGATTTTTTCCGAGAAGTAGCTAGCAATTTCCTCACATCTCATGATAGTGGCCGTCACCTTGGGGGGGGCGGAGGTGGTTTGGTTTTTAATAATGCTGAATAGTTCCCTGGGTCTATTTTTGGCCCGGTCCAGTTGTGAGCGGATGAAGGTAGCCTTAGTATTAAGGATGTGCTTTTTGTAATTGAACCTGGCGGATCTGAGGAGGGCGAGATTTGGGGGGGAAGGGTTTTGTCTCCAAATGCGTTCAGTCGACCTAAGGGCGTGCCTCTCATTGTTGAGATCAGTATTAAACCAGGATTTGGAGGAGGTATTTTTCTGAGGTTTAAGTTTGGCTGGAGCAATTTGGTCAAGGACAATCGTGATGGATTTATTGAAGTGCTCAGTGAGGTCATTAGCATTTTGGGACAGAGGAGGAAGACGAAGTTGTGCTTTGACTTTAGTCTCAAGTTCGCCCGGGGGAATAAGATGGACATTTCTAGTCAATTTCTTCTGTTTGATGATTTTGGGGGGAGGGGGGAGCATCGTGTTAGAGATCGTGAAAAGGATGAGGTGATGGTCAGACCAGTCAATGGGTACGATGGAGGAAAGGGAGGCCAAATCTGTACTTGTAATGATAGCGTCCAGAGTGGCTCCTTTTGTGTGAGTAGGCGAATGGCAGAGTTGTTCCAGGTTATTAATGTCAAGTAGATCCGTAAGGAGGTTAACCATAGGATCAACTTTTTTGTTCCAATGGAGGTTAAAGTCCCCAAGGAAGAGGTTTTTAGAATTTGAAAGCGAGGATTGAGAAAGAAGATTGGATAGTTCTTCTACAAAGGGAAGTGAGTCACTAGGGGGGTGGTAGATATTGTGAAGGCGAATTGGCGGAAAGCCATGCCCTCGAAGTTCCGCTCCGAGGTATTCAAAAGTAGAATGATCGGGGCTCTGCACTAGTGAGAGTTGGAGTTCGTTTTTATAGATTATGGCAAGACCACCTCCAATTCTGCCAGGTCTATCTTTTCTGAGGATGGAGTAGCCAGGGGGAGAGAGCAGTTCAAGAAGTGATCATTGAGCCAAGTTTCAGTTAGAAAGGCGATGTCAATGGTTTCACTAAGGATAGTTTCCGATATTTCAATCGCATGACAAGCAGCAGAGCGGCAGTTTACCAGCATGCAGGAAAGGGGTTTAGGTTTGGTTTTGGGTGGGGGGATAGAATGGATAGTGGTAAGTTGCGGAGGCAGCCTGGGAGAAGCTGGGGAGGTTGGCATTCTGTTAGTTCCAAGGATCACAGTGATGGAAGCGTGGGGGACAGGAGGGACCATAATCAGAGGGTTATGGGGGAAAGAGTGACCGAGGACACCGAGATCAGGAGAGGGAGGATGGCTTGGGGCACGGAAGGTACCATCTGTATCGTTACAGAGGGGGGTAGATTTCCGTTGTTGGTTGAATGAGGTGTTGGTTTGGACAGTGCCCCGGGAAGTAGAATGGTTGGGGCGGTTAAGAGCGGAGAGGGAATTGACGTCTTTCCCGAGTGAAGTGAGTTCAAATGACAGGTTAGCGAGATGGAGTTCTATGTTAAAAAGTGTCTGTGTTATAAGAGAGATAGGGACGGGGGCAGGGGGGTCGGTGGGGAGAGGAGAGAGTTCTGAGATAGTCATGGCGGAAGGTCTGGGGTGAGGGCGGGGAGGGAGCCCAGGATGGGGTGGAGAGGGGTATTCCGGTAGATGGACGAAGGGAGGGGAGGGAGGAGAGAAAGGAGATTCACTGGAGCCCATTGAGAGTCAAGGGGAGGTAATTGTGTGTGCGGAGAGTGAGTAGGGCCGACGTCCTGGTCAAGGGGGGGAGGGTAGTTAAGGGAGGGAGCAATTGGAGTGAGAAGTTGGGCCGAGGGGAGGTCGACTTTAGGGAGTCGGGAGGAAGGAGAAGATGAAAGGGGGGAATTAGAGTAAGGGGGTAACAACTCAAGAGGAGGAGGGAAAGTTTGAGTGGCAGGGGGGCTGAAGGGGACTCGGAAGGAGGGACGGTAATTGATGTGGGAGGGAAATAGTGAGTCTGGCCTTCGGAGACATCTAAGGCAGTTGAAGTGTCAGTGAGAGGAGGTATGGAAGTAGGAGAGAGAGAGAGGGAGGGAGGTCTACATGTGATTGGGAGGCTGGAGGGTTGGAGGGAGATTTCGATAGAAGATAAGATAAGGTGCTGTAGTGGTGTTCAAAGATGGTGAGGTGTTTTTCTGAGGCTTGAATGAGGATGTTACCAGATTTGAAAATAGAGATGTCAATTTCGCCTTGAAAAGCAGGGGAGGGGGAGGTAGACAGTTTCAGACCATATGGGATTTTGCAAGATTTCAAGATGGAGAGGTGGTTGAGGAAGATACTTTTCCATTTGGAGGGTCGTTTGGAGTAGAAGATGTAGTTGGTTTTTATCGTGGAGGTGAGACTGAGGTAGTTATCGACGAATAAGGTTTCTTGGTGACGTATTAATAATTTGTGCTTAAAATTCTTCTTCGCATTTTTAGAGAGGTTAGGGGGGTAAAGGATGGTCCATGAATTGGGGCCATGTCTAGTAATGGGTGAGTCCAGTGTCACGAGGGGGTGGTTGCGGGGAGGCATGTTAATCCTCTAGATAGGTCATGGGGGAGGGAGGAATAGTGAGGGAGGGAAAAAGGAATGGGGCGAGGAGAGGAGGGGAGTGAACTAAGGGGAAACAGGAGAGAAAGCCAGGGACTCGAGTGAGCCCCGGGGAGGGCCAAGTTATGAGGGTGAGCGGTGGGGGGCGTTCCAAGGGAAAGTAAAGGGGGAGGTGGGGGTGGATCAGGAAAGGTGATTAGCAGATTAAGAAGAACCATATGGCATGTGAGAAAGAGGGGCGAAAAACCTGAATTAAAAGCCAGGACGACAGAGTGAGAAGAGAAAAGAAAAGGAGGCAAAGAAAGATTAGAAAAGACTACAGGCATTAACAATTCAGTGGAGCACAGAGCGGTGAGTGTGTTCTGTGAAGTTGCGTGCGTTGTCAAGCTACCGGAAGTGTATTGTACTGGATTGTCGAGCCGCATGTAAAGATACATTCGGTGCCTTAAAGAATCGGAATGAGGCAGAGCCGTTAGGAAGCATAAAGGCATAACATTGAATTACCATAAATCTTCAAACATATGGTTAATAATATCCCGCAGCTGTTCCGTATGCATTACATGAAACATTCAGTGCAATAAAGAATCAAAAGAGGTAGATCAGTAAGAATGCATATAGAACATAAGATTAAAAAGTAGCATGCAGCAGTTCACGTTAAATTACAATTACAATACACATAAGACTAATAATGTCATACGGCAGCTTAGGCTAGATTACAGGGAATGTTCAATGCATAGAGAAACGACATACGGTAAATCCGTAAGGGTGCAAAAAGAGCATAGGATTAATAATATCCTGCAGCTGATTCAGGCTAAATTACAAGGTAGGCGCTCAGACCTAAAAAGACATAATAGGGGGTAAACATCACTGTGAAATATTAGACAAGCAAGAAGGTGTAAAATCACCTCGGATTAATGTGGTGTAGGATAGTAGGTCGGCTGCCTTTAAAATAGCTTATTCCTGTAGTAGGTTCAACTCCCAAAATGGGGGAGAAAAATCGAGATGCATTAGGAGAGAGTCGCAGTCCACAAGCTCAAGGACAAGCTGCTATTGAAAGCCTAGGATCAAGCTTGCAAAATAGATTGGGTGGGAATCAGTGTCAGTTGGAACTATTTCGGTTTCGGAGATAATTGACAAGGGAACCAGTCAAATTAGTATAGTCTTTAGAATAAAAGGGCTCCATTCCAAGATGGCCGTCCTAGGAGTGCAGAGGAGGAAGACCTTTTTCTACTTCCCTGCCAAAGCCTCAGGTCCAAGGTAAGGGGCGTCTTCTCTGGGCCTGAGGAGGGGGACAAAATGGCGAGCCAAATAACTAAAACAAACAAACAAAATGGGCCCCAAGAGTGAGGACCACCATCCGGACAGGGTCCCAAAAACAAGACAAGGTTAACATGACCGCCGTCACTGGACTGTTTCTAGCTGCATCTAAGAGAGTGCTAGTCGCATCAGGAGGCCAAAGTTGTCAGGGCTCAGACTGCTGGGCAGAGGAGGCAGCAGCGGAGGGGTAAAGCCGAGGACCCAAGCATCTCAGAGGACCCTGAGTGTGTTTCCCCCTTCAGACATCATCATGTTTCCCCCTTCAGGCATCATCAGGGACTGTCAAGAGCCTCTCCTTTCCGCCGCACCAAGCCTCATGTATTTCGAGCCGTGACTCAAGGCAACCAAACCCGGCAAGGAGTCACTCAAGAGGGTGGCGCCATCAGTCCCACCCTCGAGGCAGCGTCTCAGCTCACCTTCAATCTCCAGTACACCTGGGACAACCGAATGCGCCAGCTGGATATGTAAATAGCCCGGAGTGAAGTCCTGATTCGTGGCGTTCCAGACCGCCTGACTGGGGCAGACTGCCACCGGCTCAGGAGCATGGGGCGGAGGCCGACGAGGGAGGGGGCTTCATCCGGCAGCCACAGCGCCGGAGCTTACCATCAGCACCAGCGAGGTCCCGTGAGGACAGGGGACTCACCCCGTGGCAACCGCGCAAGGGCTCCGCAACCCCACCAGCGATGCCCTGTGATGTAGGGGGACTCACCAGAGGGAGTGGCGTCACAGCTCGGCACTCACACCAGCCCGGCTCACCTCCGATTCCCACCCGAGTTCAGTTGTGAGCCCAGCAGCAGAGGGGAAATCGGCCGCACGTTCCAGACACGGATCCACCAGCTGACCAAGCCCGAACACTCATCCACTGGACGTTCCGGCGCTCGGCATCCACTTAGACCGGTCTCAGCTCCGAACCCCTCCCGGGTCAATCGGCTGCAGATATCGGGTAAGGATATTACCCGCTGTTCACCGATTGTTGTTATCGTCGATCCGTTGTGGAGATATTCATCTATTGATGCGTGTCGAGTGTACGGATGGCTGGGGGGCATATACAGGAATTTTCACAACTTTGTGACTCCTTGCCCCGGTGCTTCTGTTGAGAGCTCCTGCTAGGCGGCCATCTTTGACCAGCTTGGATGCTTTGAATGCTTTATGTATATCTACAGCCAAGGGGCTAACTAGAAATAAACGCTTTAAAAATACTTGGTTTAATCATGCCTGTACAGCTGCTCCCAAGTGATTAAAATTAGCATTATCAAAATAACTGTGCGCTAGATATAATGTGTGCCAGGAGATCATAAACAGAAATCCTAAAAACCAGAAAACTGAGCTTAGACGGAACGTTTGGGAGGAGTTGGAGGAGGCAGCAAATACACAGGATATCGCTGCTTTCTGGAAGGTTGTAAATCAACCTCTCCTGTCAGGTTATCAAAGGCCTCTGATAGAATCCCTTATACCACTTCAGGCTTGGGTGGATCATTTTCCCAACATTTTCAACTTGGATAATAAGGATCCTACCTCTGATAAAAGGAAATTAGTAATTTGTAGATGTGAGGATTATGTCCAATTTAGTGAAACTATTGAGGTAAGGGATGTGATTGCTTTTACTAATCTTAGCCCTCCTGGAGAGGCCCCTGGCCCGAAAGGTGTGCCATGAGACCTGTACGAAGATAATATAGCCTTCTGGGCCCCATTGTTAACAAATGTCAACAGGGCAGCTATAAAGGGCCAACTTGCACCCTCTTGGTAGGAAGCTGTGGTAGTTCCCATTTTTAAAAAAGGGAACAGACACTCTCCATGCTCTTGTCGCCCAATCTCCCTCCTCGACAGCTCTCTTAAAATACTAGGCAGGATTTTGGCTTTTAAATTAGAGGCCTGGCTGGAGGAAAAGCATGCCCTGCCTGGAGTGCAGCACGGTTTTCACCCAGGGTTGGGCACAGTGGAACAGTGCTTATATCTCCAGTTAATAATTGGGAAGTATGTCAAGGCATGGAGAGGATCCATTCATTTAACATTTATGGACCTCTCCTGTGCCTTTGCCATGCTTAACAGTGTGTAACTATGGGCCATTCTGGGGGGGATTGGGATAGATCAGGCTCGGATTGACTTACTTCAATGGAAGCATTGGGATACAGCTGCTAAGTTTAGATTTGGGGCAGAGGCTGAACTTTTGCCCATGATTAAATCTTCTTCACGGGTCTGCAAAGGTTGTGTGATGGCACCATTGCTTTTCCTTATCTACATAAATGGCCTAGAACAATATTTGTGCAATATAGGGAAAGATTTGTCGCCAAATGAAATCATGTGAAATACGGATGACGTGGTTTTAATCTCAAAAGCAGCATTTGGTGTACAACTTTTCCTTGATGCTTTTTATACTTTTATGGGTGAGTTGGACCTTAAAACCACTCTAAGCAAATCTTTCACCATGAGAGTTGGCCCAGAAAATAGGACAAGATGGCCACACTGTAAGAGAGCTCCCGGGCATTAGCTGAGTAAAATCCTAACATCTGTTTCATTATCTGCCCTCATCTGCACTTTTGTGCGTGTACTGCCGCCCCTGGGTGCCGGGGACAACTGAAAGCGCTTTGGGGCTGAACCGCGCCTGAGAAGATCGAGTTTGGTCAGTCTGGAACTTGGCAGCTCGGACTCCAGCTGGGCCGTAGATGCCAAGGCCAGCCCGCGTTGGGGAGTGCCCGCTGATCTAGTGAAGTGTTGTGGAGCAGGAAAGGAAAGATTGCGACTGCTGTGGATGCCCCTGGGGGCTGGGAATAACAGTGCTGCTGCTGTGGGATGCTCTGGCAATCGAGAGAGGCCTACGGCTCGGGCCTGGAGTTCTGCCGGCCGGGCCTGTGATGTCTTGAGGGGAGCAGCAACAGTGCTGAGAGAGGTGCCAAGTAGGCCCCTGAAGCAAAGGCGAAAGAGAGGCAGTAGCAGGGGGTGCTGATCCTGGCGGTACTTGAAGACTCGGCGGCAGTTGGATCAGACCCCCGGGCGAGGTAGGACCTTCAAGGCTGGGCACCGGGAGACGGCGGTGAGACCAGCTGGGTCACGCTCCCTCATGGTGGAGTGACCTGGGTGGTGGAAGGCACCTCCCTTTCGGGCTTGCTCGCCGGGAGGCAAGCGGACAATAGCGGGTGAGAAGGCAGAAGGGAATCGCAGACCTGCAGCCCTCGCGCTGCCGGAGGAGAGCATGACGCAGAAGGTGGCTTAAATCTTCGGCCCCAGCCAACGTGCCAATTAGAGGGGATAGGCAGGGGGCCACAATTGGTTGGGCAACCCTGGTCAAACTTTCTGGAAGGCCTCCCTCCCCTTCACGTCTATTATATCTACAGGGGATTTGACTGCTGCCACTGGATTGGGCATGGACTGCATTGAGAGATGAGGAGCTCCTAGAGAGGTTGGTGCATATATCCTGGATGATCTCTTGGATGCCACTCAAAAGACTGGTGTAGAGACGGCTCACATTGGGTGGTATCGTAGACCCCACAATCATCATAGGGCTGTGGCACGTGGTTGGGAGGAGGACCAGAGGGGGAAGTGCACACTCTTGGCCTGAAGTTGAGACTGGCAGTGATACAGCCCTGGAGCACTTGCTGTAGGTAGGCCATTCCACATTGAAAGTGCGCACCTGAATCTCCTCAGCTACACCAGTGAGGTACAGCCTTTTTCTCCCTCCTCCTCCATCTCCTCCCCCTCTCTTTTCAACCTCGCAACTCTATCAACTGGGAAATGGTGAAGCCGAAGGGACAGCAACTGCTGCAAACTAATAAGATAGACAAATACATAGGGGCATATTTACAAGCCCCTTGCGCCACTTTTGCGCCGCCGTTGCGTCACGCAAGTGACGCAGCGCGCATGCAAGCCATGCGCCGCGTTGCGCTATATTTACAACGTGACGCATCTAGGGAGATGCGTCACGTAGTAAACCCCTGCGCCACATGAAACCTGCGTCAGGTTTCATGTGGGCGCTACACGGCGCAGAGGGCGTTCCGGCGCAGGTACGCCTCGGAAAAGTGACGTAGTGAAATCTACAAGATTTCACGCAGTCACTTTTCCGGCAGCTGGTGCGCCAAATCCTTACGCCTGCTTCAAGCAGGCGTAAGGATTGACGCACCATGTTAGGGATAGGGAAGGTTGGAACAGTGCTGGAGTTGCGTCGCGCTTGCGACACGACTTCAGCACTGCGCTAACCTTCTGCCGGCAGATGCGTCACGCATCTGCTTATCCTTGCGCCACGATGCGCCGCATTGTAAATGCGGCGCATCGGACGTGGCGCAAGGGTAAGCTTGCGTGACGCATTTTCCCTGGCGCATCCCTGCTGATATGCAGGGATGCGCCAGGGAACGTAAATATGCCCCATAGTGCCCAAACAATCACTGGGTGGGTAGGTCAGGCATGGAGATGCCAGAAATGGTGGAACCCTCCCTTAGAGACATAATGGCAGCGATTTGAGACCTCAACGGTACTCTAGAGCCCATAATCGATGCAGTGACTGCAGATGTTAACCTTCTTTGGGCAGACTCCAAGAAAAAGTAAGAGAAAGTAACTATGGCGGAGGCGGACATCCATACATTACAGGCTCCGTCACAAAAATTGGAAACTCAAGTTCAACATCTAACTAAACAACAAGAGATCATGGCCGCCAGACTCGAAGACCAGGATGGCCGGGTTCAACACAATAATGTTAGAGTGTTGTGGTCACCGAGGGAGCGGAAGGACCTAGTGTCGAACTGTTCATCGAAGATCTGATAGTCAACAGCCTACGCCCTAAGTGCCTCTCCAACTTTTTCTCAGTGGAGCGGTCACACAGGGTAATAGAAGAAAAACTCCAAGGCAACTATCGGTCTATACAGTATAACAGACCTAGTTAGGCACAAACATGATATTAGAGACTCAGTGTACAATTCAATTCAATAAAAATGTATTTTATTAATATAAATTCTTTTAAAATTGTCATTGTAAATATTTCAATAATTCCATGAAAAATGAGTGCTGAACAATAACATCACAACGTAACTCACAGAATGGACAATAAGGAATACAATTAACAAACGTGCATATCAACTAAACACAATAATCTCTATAATGATTGATCTTCAAAATAAATTGTTAGAAAAAACAGAATAAATCAGGTATACAATAATATAGTCAAGTGGCTAAACGTTTAATGATGAATCTTCTCAATGTCTACGCCCGTTTCAGCGTACAAAACGCCTTCTTCAGGAAAGCCACAGTAATTCCTAAGCCACAGTAGAATAATGGATGGACCAAGCGGAAGGGAGTTGAAGAATATAGATAAACGAAAGTATAAAAATGGTAGAGGCTCTCGTGAGTTTTTGCAGGTTTTTTTGCAGGGTGCTGGAGCCCAAGTAGCCTTTAATCCGGGTCAAAACTCAACAAAGACGTTTTGCTAGGTTAACTGAATATTAGTATGACTGTAACGTAATTGTCGAGCTCAAAGACTTCTAAAAGTAAAGCTTGGTCTTCAAAGGTGAAGTATGGATTCACATTATATCGACTCGTAAGGATAACCAAAAAGATACAACTGGATAAATATGTCCGCTTAGAGCGTGATGGCGTGCCACCGATACATCTAATCTCAGAAACAGAAATATTGTAAACAACTAAAATATCGAAATAAAAAATATAGCCCACATTATTAATGTAAACACACAAATATCAACACCTTAAAAATAATAAAAATAACCCAACACATAACATTAAAAATACAGACAATAGTACAAACACACACAATATAATTAACTAACTAAAAATCATTTAAATACTAAAATAAATCACCACTACACAATACTTAACATAACTCGGAAAGACCGACCGCCACACATCCGACGGGCTCCTTGAGCCCGCCGGTGCAGCGGAGGGGCTCGTAGTCCCTACAATTGTGGCGGTGCCTACCAGGCACCGCCGTAAGGATTACGATGTACCTTTCCGCCGGCCCTTTCATGATGGTGAACCCGCCATGAAAAGGCTGGTGGAAAGGAACATTGGGGGCCCCTAGTGGGCCCCCTGCCCACCAGACACGGGACCTGGGGGGCAACTGTGGTGCACCCCTACATATCCCTGCACCATGTGGCAGGCACTGCATTGTGCCTGCCACGTAGTGAAGGGATATGTCAGGTGTCCCCTTTTTTTAATTGCAGCGGGTGCTGCAGCAAGCAGTACCCGCCGCAATGCAAAATATAGGCTTTGCGACCACCGTGGTGGCTGTCACATCAAAATGCCTTCTGCTGGACCGCCGACGGCATGTCTGGCGGTCCCATTTCCTGATAGCTGATTTGGCATCGTGCGGGAGTTTCGTTCCCCGCACGCCGCAGGAGGACTATGGCCGCCGCATTTGAATATCCCATTGTGGATGTATTTTGTATTTTCCTGAACACGCGTCATTGAGCGTTTTCCTTGTGGAGATTGGACTCATTCTGAATATTACCCTTTCGTTTTTGAACCACTATTCAAGCCGAGTCGGATGACCGTCTTGTATGCCTATCCCTCAGCTGTATTTATCTAAGGTTTCCGACGCATCTATTCTTGGGTCCCACATTTGATATGACCGCCCTGATGAAGGTGTGACCCATATTGGGTTAGACACCGAAATGCGCGTTGGCGCTGGAGAACCTTGTGCCTCCATTTAGTTTCCACCTTCTATAACAAGAAGACACATTAATGATTACTGATTATTTGATGTCTACTATTGTATTTTGTATCATGAATGTGAACAAATTTGATTTCTGATTATATCACAAATCGTGAATTTTCTTTGAGTGTGGAGAGTGTATGAGCATGTATGTATTTGTGTTTGTTGGTGTGTATTGAGTGTATAAATGTGGGACCTCATGTATATCCATGTATGCTGATATGATATCATGTCACATGTCTCTCATGAATTTTGATAAAATATTATAAATAATAAAAAAATATATATACTTTTTTTATTCCTTCTTGGCGTATTCGTTTGGGGGAATTTGTCTGTTTGTATAGCGATGTTTTATAGTATCAGTGACTTTGTTAGCATTTTTGTATCATTTTTCAGGCAGCTCGGGTCTTTCTAGACTGTTGTTTTGGCTCTCTCCCCTGTCCGACCTGCCTGCCATCTGCCTTCAGGGGCCCTCTTGTGTTGTAGTGGTTACCCATTTCCTGATAGGGCCATCATAATCGGTCCCAAAGTAACTAAATAAAAAGAATATTTTATACATTTACAACATTATTACCTTACAAAATAAATGCTAACATATTACTAAATATACACTTAGGGCCTCGCTACGATTTCGGGCGGAAAGCCTCCGACGACAGTCAGATTCCCCTAGACCGTGTCGGAACCCATCCGCCCGACTTGGTCGGAACCCATCCCCCCGACTTGGTCGGAACCCAATCCGCCCAACCGATTACAATGTACGCGGTCGGAAGGCAAACCATTCGGACATTCCGAATCGGTTCCGACCGGCTCTCTGAGAATCCGTGTCATCGGAGCTGAATCATGCAGCTCTACAAACATCATTTCCAACCGACCGATTACGATGTTGGATTCCAACATCCTTTCCGACTCTGTCTGTCCGACATGAAAAGGCAGTCGAAAACTGATTTTGGGGGCCCCTAGCAGGCCCCCCTTCATCCTGAAGCATCGGGTTGGGGGTCAAGGGGGTACCCAAGCGAACCCCCATTTAAATCCATGCACCGTGTGGCAGGCACCATGAGGTGCCCGAGACAGGGTACATGGTTTTCCGCAGGCATCCATTTTCCCCAGGGGAGCCAGTGTTGTCAGTCGGAACATGGCCTCCCATAGGAGTCAATGGGAGTCTGACCAAACGGTGTTTGGAACCATTGTAATCGGTCGGTCGGAACCACCGACCGCGAGTCAGTCAGATCCCGAATCTGACACAGTGTCGGGCAGAAAGTTTCCGCCCGACATTGTAATGAGGCCCCAACTTGAAAACATTTCTGACTGACCGATTACGATGGTTGGAAACCATTCGCACTATCCGACTTGGTTCCGACTCGCGTCCGAACAGCATTCAGAGACTCTAATGTCGGATTCGGACAGCCTTTCCGAATCGGTCTGACCGACACAGATCGGCTGTCCGAATCTGACTTTGGGGGCCTGTAGCAGGCCCCCCTTCACCCGGAGGCCTCCAGTTGGGGGCCATGGGGGTACCCAAGGGACACACCTTTCCAACCATGCACAGTGTGGCAGGCACCATGGGGTGCCTGTGACAGGGTGCAAGGTTTTCCGCAACCACCCCTTTTTTCAATGGGAGCCTGTGTTGTCGGTCGGAACACAAGCTCCCATTGAAGTCAATGGGAGTCCGACCAAACGGTGTTCGGAAACATCGTAATCGGTCATTCGGACTCCCCGAACCCGAGTTGGTCGGAAACCATTTCGAAACCGAGTCGGTCGGAATGCTTTCCGACCAACATCGTAATGAGGCCCTAAGTAAGGGAAGGTGCTGGACATTAAACATATATAATTTACGATTCCCACTCCAAACTACATTAATTCAGGGAAAGGTGCTGGACACTAAACATATATAATCTACTATTCCCGTTCCAAATTACATATGATTCGAAACCTTCCTACACATTTAACCATTCCAAATGTATAACATCACCCCAATATACTTTAAACTTAACCACCAACACACTATGTTAAAACAAGTTAAATTATATTTGCAACATATATAACAAATTAAAACAAATAATAAACATTACACATATACTCTGCTGTCTGCTGCTTACCCGTTTTTCTTGTTGTTTGGTGCCCTGCTGTCCAGCCGTCTCAGCTTTGGTTTCCCTGGCATCTGTTCCCCTGCAGGTGATGCCGCCACCCTGGTGGGAGACTACATCTCCCAGGGTGCAACGCTCTTCCAACAGGTGCTGCGAGTGAGGGGGAGGCGTCCAAACCACTGACGTGCTTACAGCGCTGCCTCTCACCCCACAGCACGGGACTCTGCTGTCTGCTGCTTACCCGTTTTTCTTGTTGTTTGGTGCCCTGCTGTCCAGTTGTCTCAGCTTTGGTTTCCCTGGCATCTGTTCCCCTGCAGGTGACGCCGCCACCCTGGTGGGAGACTACATCTCCCAGGGTACAACGCTCTTCCAACAGGTGCTGCGAGTGAGGGGGAGGCGTCCAAACCACTGACGCGCTTATAGCGCTGCCTCTCCCCCCGCAGCGCGGGACTCTGCTGTCTGCTGCTTACCCGTTTTTCTTGTTGTTTGGTGCCCTGCTGTCCAGCCGTCTCAGCTTTGGTTTCCCTGGCATCTGTTCCCCTGCAGGTGACGCCGCCACCCTGGTGGGAGACTACATCTCCCAGGGTGCAACGCTCTTCCAACAGGTGCTGCAAGTGAGGGGGAGGCGTCCAAACCACCGACGCGCTTATAGCGCTGCCTCTCACCCCGCAGCGCGGGACTCTGCTGTCTGCTGCTTACCCGTTTTTCTTGTTGTTTGGTGCCCTGCTGTGCAGCCGTCTCAGCTTTGGTTTCCCTGGCATCTGTTCCCCTGCAGGTGATGCCGCCACCCTGGTGGGAGACTACATCTTCCAGGGTGCAACGCTCTTCCAACAGGTGCTGCGAGTGAGGGGGAGGCGTCCAAACCACTGACGCGCTTATAGTGCTGCCTCTCACCCCGTAGCGTGGGACTCTGCTGTCTGCTGCTTACCCGTTTTTCTTGTTGTTTGGTGCCCTGCTGTCCAGCCGTCTCAGCTTTGGTTTCCCTGGCATCTGTTCCCCTGCAGGTGATGCCGCCACCCTGGTGGGAGACTACATCTCCCAGGGTGCAACGCTCTTCCAACAGGTGCTGCGAGTGAGGGGGAGGCGTCCAAACCACCGACGCGCTTATAGCGCTGCCTCTCACCCCGCAGCGCGGGCGGCGCCCGGGCTAAGCCCGGGCCAAGGGCGGGCCCATCCTTGCCCGTCATTGCCAGGAAGAGGCAGGGCAGGGTCATCCCCCTTTCATCTAACTGTTGGGTTGAACTGGCCTCCACAAGACAAACTACAAGGTACTGTGCTACTTGGCAATTCTGGCACTGTGGAATTAATTGACTCTACTTGAATGCTTATTTCTGTGCATTGAGGGTCAAAACTTTACAAGGATCTATTGTAACGCTATTGTCCCCCTCCTTGCCATACTTACTTAATCTGCGGCCACACAATGGGCAAAAGAAAATCAATGGAGGGAGTAGGGCTGACTAACGCCCCGCCCGGGGGGTAGGGAAAGGGAAAAAAGCAAAAAGGTCACATAAACGCGCTACTAACAACTGCGTGATGGATAGGATTGATGTCCTCATTCATGAGTGTGAGGACATTTTGGGCACAGAACCAACTGTTCCTATTCTTAGTACACAACTATCAACCCCCAATCCTAGCCCAATGCATACACCCACTATCCCCTCCATGTTTTGCAAGAAGCGCAGGGAGGAAGCACTGAAGCCCAGTAACGAGATTATACACGAACTGTGCGAGGGACAGACAATAGATTGCCCCAGCCTTGAGTCACCACTCCAACTACCGATTTTGTCACCCAAATCTAATCAATTTGGTGTCGCCATTCCTTGCACGAACAGGTTCTCAGTCTTGGCAGAAATCACCGAAACCCCGCTGACACAGATTATTCCCCCTCCATCTTCATTCCAAGTAGGGAGTATCGAGGAGACGACCTCGTCACAGTTAGACCTTTATCAGCTTATCGCCTCTCTCAGGCAGGAAATTGGGGCCATGAGAGTGAAGATAGACGAGCTTGTGAATATAGCTAAAACACTTACCCCGAACAATATTTCAGGCAATCAGAAGGAGCCCCCCAGCTTAGTGGTTGAACAGCCCTCGCATCATACTAGAGTCCACCCCCCACCCTTGAGCGGTAGACACCAAAAAGGGGGCAGATCATTTGCACCACTCCCATCAATATATAATGACACTTTCTTATCACCCACTATGGAACGCTTAGAGACCAACAAACCGTATCCTCGAAATACAGTCTCCCTGCAAACCTTCAAGCATTGCATCATTCCTTCAAGCGCCCCATCCACAATGCGCCCAATGCTTGCTAACCCCTTAAAAATGAACCATCCACCGCAATCTTTGCACTCAGGAGAACATAAAGTCTGCTTGGTCAATGTCCCTAAGTTACAAAATGGGGTTGCCTATGAAAGTGAGGAATCACTAGTTAATAAATTAATCCATTGGATTCGGCAGGTCAGGGGATGTCGCTCACTTATACGGGAGGACATACTTAGAGCCAGAAGATGCACATCACCCACACACTCACGGGACTATATTGAGCTCACCCTGACCAAAGCAGATCTGGCAGAGAACCTTATTCTTCTTGAGTTTCGGACTTGCTCGCCTGATTTTTCATCAATACAGTTTAGGCGACCCTCTGCGATCACAACTTTGGAAAGGCTAAATGATAAACACCTGGCAGGGACTAGAACAGGTTCATCTTCATTAGACTCTAATGACTGACTATGAACCGCGACCATTGAAGCACGGACGACCCAGGTTCTTTCCCCAGTGGCAGATTATCCTCCTACAAACGACTTAATCCATTCTCCTGAACTTACCTTAGTTACATCTAGAGATCTACCCTCCCCCAACCAGTTAAAAATCATCTCTTGGAATATCGCTGGTCTTTCCAATAAACTCTCTCTACCAAACTGGAACGAGTTAGTAGAGGGCTACGACATATGCGTCTTCCAGGAAACATGGAGCCTGGTTCCATTGTATAAATCGGGCTATAGTTGCTACCATATACCAGCTACCACGGTAGGGAAGGGCCGCCCCTCCGGGGGGTTGATCGTATGGGTCAAAATCGCTCTCAACTATAGAATAATAAAGCATCAAGCCTCGTGCCCAGACATCATGAGGCTCACAATTAAGGGGCAAAGAGGGGGGGAAATAATGGATTTGTTTAATGTCTACATAAGGGGAATAGCCGGGGGCAAAGCCTCACCCACTATCACACTACTCGAACAAGGCCTGACAAGTTGTCTGCCCCACTCTTGGGTAGTAGTGGCAGGCGATTTTAATAGTACTTTTGAGCCTCTCAGTACCGAAGACATAATAGGGATCGAGGAGGAGGACAGAAAATGGGGCGTCCCTTCACTAACTGTACCTCCGGTGAAAAGATGGTCACAAAGGGCCATTCAGCTAAATGCACTCACCATGGAATATGGCTTAAGAGCAGTTAATGGTAGGACTAAATCAGATCCGCAGGGAGCCTTCACCTATAATAAAATAACTTGCCCTTCCCGTATCGACTATATCTTAGTAGGCGTTGGGTTTTGGGGACATGTCTTAGATATGACAGTGGGAAGCACATTAGATAGTGACCATAATCCTTTGTGTATGCTACTGAGGTCCCCTTGGGCACCTACCTGCCCTGCACTGATTACCCACATATACAGTGTAACCAAAGAGGTGACACCTTCAAACTCAAGAAGAGCACTAAAATGGCACAGGGTCACCTTACAAGATACAAAACTAGAGGCCATTAGACAAATATTACACAAAAACACCAATGAGTTATGTAAGGGGACAGAAGAGGACCCTAACAACGCCCTCACTATACACACACGCACTATTGAGGAGATTAGTATCCATTTCCAAGCACCCAATAGACCCAGTCGTCCTGTATCACATACGGGGACAGCGCAATCATGGTATAACAAAGAGTGTAGACTCAAAAGGAAGGCCCTGGCAGTAGCTATTAGAAGCAAGAAGGGGACATCTATCACACTTGCCAGGAAAGAATATAGAGAGGCTCAGCTTAAAGCAAAACTAGACTGGGACGAAACTAGATGGCAAGAACTAAAAAGTGCTCGGCTAGCAAGGGACACAAAGATAAAAAAAATGTTTTTCATCTTTTTAAAAAAAATATTTCAAATTTATTTTTACAAATTTTAAATATTTCAATTTTGTTTCGCGCCAGTCATTTCTAGCACATGCGGTGAATCGCGGCTTTACAGCTCAAATTTATTTTTACATATTTCAAAACACTCCTCACCCTTATCCCCTATAAACCGAACAGCCCGCTCCTAAAAAAATAATAAACCATATAAACTTAATACAATTATTAAAATATTTTAAAAAATATATAAAAGATAAATTACTACAGTGAAAAAATAAAACTAAACAAATCTAACTGTATTACATTAAAATTATGATATTTTTAACAACACCATTTTCTACATTCATATTTTTAACATCAATATTTAATACAACACCTAAATTTGATATTCTTGACTTCGATATTACATACCACAATATTTAAAAAACATTATATTTAAAACATGATATTTATAAACCATGATATTTTAAATTCGATATTCTGTCAAAATACCACCTGAGGGCTTTATGAGATGCTCCATACAACAGCGATCCCTTACACGGAAGATGTTGTCCTGCTCTCATTGGATGCACACATGGCTTTCGATAGCATAGAGTAGCGCTATCTCTTTGCTGCCCTGACTAGACTTAGATTTGTTCACAAGATTTGCTCCTGGATTAACCTTCTATATCAGGGACCCATGGCGAGGGTGCATGTTACTGTAGTACACTCCCGCCCTTTCAAGCTTCACGGGGGCACAAGGCAGGGTTGGCCCTTGTCTCCGATGATCTTCATCCTGACTCTGAAGCCATTGGTGGCCTGGATCTGACAGGACCCTCTACTGTGGGTAATTCAGGGGAGCGGTGCATGGGAGGAACGGATCTCCCTCTATGCGACGATATTTTGTTGTATAACGCGGATGCTTCTCTCGATAAATAGACTCCTTTATATCATCCAACTTTCAGAGAGCTACTCTGGTTATCAGACAATGGATAAGTCTCTAATTTTTCCCCTCGCTGGAGAGCGACAAGTTTTGCCACCCGCGTGTGAGGCTCCAGTGGTGACCAGAAGCTTTCAGTATCTAGGCATATATGTGACCAGAGATGTTGAGGATTTTATAGACCGGAACTTGATGTCTCAACGGAAGTGCTTCAGGGACGACATGGCGTATTGCAGGGCACTACCGGTATCCCTTATGCGAAGAGCAGTGCTCTTTAAAATGATGACCTTCCCCCTCATGTTGTATGTTCTGCAAAATACCCTGTCCAGGGTACCACCTGGGTTCTTCCGTAGGGTGAATAGCGTTTTGCGCCAACTGTTGTGGAAAGGGGGCAGTTCACGGATCTCCCTCTGTAAGCTCCAGCAGGGGTGTATGAAGGGGGGCTGGCAATACCAAAATTCAGGTATACTATTGGGTGGCACAACTGACCATAGTGAACGATAGGGCATTTGGGGACATAGAAGATCCTGCTTACAGAGTGGATCGGCATGCAATAGGGGTCCGAGGTTACCCGTGTGCTCTGTACCATAAAAAAAGGTGAGATTGCTGCCACCACACACTCACACTGTAGCTAGGGCACGGAGAGAGGCTAATAAATACCTGGGCTGGG
This sequence comes from Calotriton arnoldi, assembly GCA_963921515.1. NCBI lineage: Eukaryota > Metazoa > Chordata > Amphibia > Caudata > Salamandridae > Calotriton > Calotriton arnoldi. The sequence continues at coordinate 3,311,006 of CAWUFW010000789.1, forward strand.
GTGGCAAGTTGATGAATAGGACTCCATTATGGGAAAATGAACTCCTACAAGAGGTAGGGACTTTACAAGGTTTCCGTAAGTGGGAACTGATAGGTATTGAGTATCTTGGGGACATCTAGAGAGGCGGCATGCTGCTGGCTTTCGTAGAGCTATGAAAAAAGTATGAAATGGGGAGACGAAACATTTTAAATACCTGCAGTTTGGGCATGCAGTGCGATGCCACATGCTGGAGGGAGAGCAGCTGCCAGAGTCCACTCCTTTGGAGGACCGATTACTGCAGTATCCACTGCCAAAGAAGGTGATATCCCAGATACATAAAAAAAATAACAACTCCCCAGATCCGTTGTGTTTCTTGTGAGAGGCATGGGAAGGAGATATAGAGCTTATTAAGGATGATGACTGGGTGGAAGCAATTCAGAGCCCCAGAGAAATAGCCATAAGAGAACGCTTCGGGTGTGACAATTACAAAAATTGCACAGATCCTAAAATTCTAGATCCTGGCTATACCATTTGGGCCAGTGCGATACAGCCCTGTGTGCTAGGGCATTGGGTATGGTAGACTCATTCTTCCACATACTCTGGGACTGCCCCGTAATTAGGCATTAATGGGAGGGAGTGGTATAGGTCATGGCCAGGGTCATAAGCCTTACGGTCTAGTTGGAAGCCAGGTGGTTGTTGTTATGTATAACAGGGGAAGACACCTGGCCCAGGTATTCCAAAATTTCATTGCAATTGGCGGCTGGGTTGGCTAAAAAAATACAGCGAGGGCATGGGGAGCGAATAGATCTCCGATTGTCCTGGATTGGGAGGAGGACTTAGACTGATGCCAACAGATGGAGAAAGTGATCTATCGTAGTTGGGGCTGCCCGAGGAAATTCGAAAAAGTGTGGGACAAATCGAGTTTGTATACAGGTACATAAAGCACCTGTCGGGGGTGTATGGGGGTGGGACTAGGCATCCGGGGAATCAATTATCATATTATTTGTACGTGATCACACCTATGCCTTCATGATCTGTACTATTTAAAGTCCTCCTGTAATGGTAATACAGCTCTGCATTGCGTTTTGGACAAGTAACATTGATTGTAACTGATGGTATCCTTTGTTTTGCAATGAGCAACTGTTTAGTAAAAATATTATTTTAAACAAAAAAACAACTAGGAGGGGAGGTAATCTCTAAAGTGACAACTTTTATATATTTGAGCTTTCCCTGTGACTCAACTAAATTAAACAGTTTATTCAATTCCTGGGAAATACAATGTCAGAAAGCCATAGAGTCAGTCATCAGTTTTACACGCAGACTGGATCATAAACCCGTGAAAGAGTTAGTGAATATTTATAAAAGTAAATGTATCTTACTAGTGATCTATGGAGCTGGTGTCTGGGGATACAAAGGTGCTAACCAGCTGCAGCAGGTTGAATATAAATTCTCACATAGGCTTTGGTTGTACTTCAATCCATATCTTGTTTTATGTGTTATTCTGATGTGAGGCTGGATTCCATTGTGGACAGGATCAATTTGGGCCCTTTACTCCTTTGGCTAAGGATTTGGGGGAATCCAGAAGTCACCTACATGAGGGAACCACTGGCCGATTGTCTTTGTTCAGGCAATGCCAGGGTGATCTAGATAAATTATGTGAAGAATACCGTTGTAGATTTGGGTCTATCTGAGTTTTTTTACAATCCAGAGAATATAGACGCACGATCAAAGAAGCAGGTGAAAGATTTATTCTTGCAGAGGCAAGCCAGCCTTCATCAGGAGGACTTTGATAAATTACGTTCTAGTATTACGTACAGATGAATCAAACAGTCCCATGGATTTGAGCTATATTTGGTAGGTATTTTTAACGTTAAATATATGTTTTATCTCATTAGATTTCATTTTAATATTCATTTTTAGTGGCATTCCCAAGACAGGTTGATTGGAATTCTACTTTCCCAAATTGCCCCTGTGGTAGTGCCTATTAACAAAGCACCATGCACTTTACTCTTTTTGCCAGTTATATTTCTGTGCACAGAAACACTTTTTATGTACCAATTCTGCGTGCTTCTAGTATTATTTAGACAACATAAAGACACCCTAGCTATCCTGCAACAGCTGAGTAGTCTTAATACATGTATTGCAGTGGCTAACTTTATCCCCTGTGCAATGGTGATTAGGAAAATATATGGCACTTTGTAAGGATTTTTATATCTGTTTGTGATCTGAATTATATATATTTATTCTGTGAATAGTGTATGAGAACTACTTTAATTGTGGTTTTATAATTTACTGTGTATTTTCCTAAGCATATGTAACATGAGCTGCTTTAAGTGATATACACGTTTATGATTTTTATTTTAGCTGAATAAAGTTTGATGATGATGATGACTAAAACCGGCTCAGTGTGCATGTTTTACAGCAGTTGATTAGTTCCCATTTTCCTAACCTTGCATAAGTGAGCTTCTTCAGTAACTAAAGAAATAATAGTTTTTTAGTTCAGAGGGGATTGTGCATTACCACTTTTTACTGATAATCTGCTGCTTGCACTTTCTATACGTCACTGGATAACTTCTTCCATATCCAGTGGGTGGGGAGAACCACTCTTCTCCACATGCCTCAAAGAATGTTGTTAAAGAAATCATCATGTAAGAACTGTTCCTGTGAAGAACAGACCACCTGTGATTATGATCAAATCCCTCCACCACTAATGAAAATCTTCCCAATTCCCTTCTTTGATGATAACGTTCTGCTCGTGTTGTAGACATGTGCAGTCCAGGTGATCGCTTCTGCTCTAGTGTTTTGTTTGTGCTTTCATTAATATCCAGCAGGTGTCATTTCTGTTCCTCTGAGGATTAATCAGTGGTCTCCTGGGTTTCAGAAAGCAGCTGCCTCATCTGTTATTCTGAAGCTCTTTTTGAGTCCCTTCTGTGCTGAAAAATCTCACAGGTGATCTAAATCTGTCCGATGTTCAGTAGGTCATCTGGCTCTGACGTGATGCATAACACTGCGGTTCTCGGGTAGTAGTTTTGCCTTTCCGCATTATAAATCTGTATGAAGGCTGCTTTGGAAAGATCGACAATGGGAGGTGAGGCAGTCACCGGTGAGCTGTTTACAAGATTGCTGTCTGTTCCAATTCATTTATCCTGATAGATGCAGGGGTTACCCCACTTCTCAGACTCAAGCCCTTCTCAGAGAACACTGCTCCTGTTCCAGCTGCAAGACCCCTACACTGACTTTGTGCTTGTATTCTGTACCTATATGCAAGGTTTAAAATGGAAATGCTCCCTGCAGAGCATGCCCTGGCCTCTTAGTTTGCTGTGTGTAGTGCTGGGAAGAAATAGGGGCAGCCAAAACAAAAATTGTACCTGCAAGTAAAAGTTGTGGTCAGAAGGAGAGAGAGAGGAACCGAAGCTCCACAATTTGAGTAAAACAACTTTGGAGATACTTTAGAATATGGAGCATGCTGTGATGTAGGGGATGATGCTGATGGAATGGGAAGATGTGTAGATTCTAAGCTGGTTGTCATATTGGCATTCTGCTGGAATCTGCTGGAGGCTACTGTTGAGGTACTTTTGACTGGAAATAAAGAGATGAGAAAAGTAACCAGGATCATGTCCAGTTACTACAAATTTTGGCAGCAAGCCTGTTGTTGGGAATGAACAACTTCAGGTATTATTTGTGGGGTTTGCTCAAAACAGATCACAAACCTCTAGTGCACATTCTCCAGTGTGGTCGGGGTCTGGAATGGAGTGCAACACCCCAGATTTCAAGATGGTTGATGTCTTTGATGGACTACAATTTTGTAATAGAATATGTGAGAGGCAAAAGAAATGTATTTGCTGACTGCTTGTCACGTATGCCTGTGGAGGTTGTTTCTCTTACACAGGAGACAGAAACTCAAGTAGTTTGTGTGGAAGGGTAACTTGCTCTTGGACAGGAGGAGTGGAGAGTAGCTATAGCGAATGTCAAGGAGTATGAGAAACTGACAACATTTATAGGATGTGGTTGGCAACAATTTAATCTGTGGAAACAGAATGTAAAACAATATATGGTGGTGAAGGACAAGCTCAGCATTCAAGGGGGCATATTATCTAGGGTTGGCGATAATTATCGCCGAGCGCGCTTAGCGCGCTTTTCCTTATTGCCGGCTATTGCTGGAATATCTCGCCAAGCTAGCGCTGTATTACCAACGCTCAGCGCTATGGCGATAAATATTCCAGCGATAGCGGGCAAATGGCCAAACATCGCCTAAAAAACAGCGATGTCCCTCCCAAAACGGCGATGATCTTGGTGATAAGGCCCTGTGGCCTTAACCCCATAATCCACCTCCCATGTCAGGTATGCCTAACACAGGAATTTAGCAGACGTTAAATTCCTGCGTTAGGTCAGAGGTAGCGCGATTATTATCATCGCTACCCCTCCTTGCTAATATCGCGAAGCTGCCTTCGTGATATTCTCCCATGTTGTTTCTGTCAGCCACGCCTACTTTGCGTCTCATTATCGATGCGTAGCGAGTGGTGACAGAAACGGGAGTTAAATCAAGGATACACGCGCTAGCGTGTCCTTGTTAATAATGCGTTAGAATTATCGCCGCTTTTCGGCCGAAAACGGCCGCTAAAGTGGCGATAATTCTCTTGTTAATATGCCCATACGTGATAAAATATTGAGGAGAGATCGCATCGTTCAACCCAGTGTGTTGAGGGCGAGAATGATTAGAATTGTGTATGAGAGGCATCTAGACAGGAACTTGAGTAAAAGAAGGTTAAGGCAATTTTTCTGGTGGCCAGAAATGGATAAAGGAGTGGAGGATGCGGTGAGTGATTGCTATGCCTGCAGCAATAGTGACAAGGTTAAAGTGGTTAGGCAGCCACCCTTGGTGTGTATGGAACTTCTGGCTCTGCTGTGGGAGAAAGTGGCCGTAGATTATTTTGGGACCTATAGAAAGCTAGTGAGAAAAGATAGTTTTTTAGCAGTTTGGGTGGATTACCACAGCATGTGGTGTGTGATTAGATCCATGGAGAAGATTACTACTAGTATTGTCATGAAATTCCTAGGAGAGGTGTTCTTGGAAGAGGGAATACCTAAAGTGTTGGTCACGGATAATGGAGTACAGTTGGTTTCCACAGCTATGACAAAGTTTCTTGCAAAATTGGGTATCTGGCATGACCATGTGACATTGTTCCGGCCACAGACCAATGGATTGGTGGAAAGAGTAAACCGCATCATCATGGATAACATTCAATTATCTCTGGCAAATGGGCTGATATGGGAGATGAATTGGAAAAGATGGTATGAGCTCATAGGGTAACGCCTTATTCTGTTACTGGTGTATCATCGTTCATAGCTCTGAAGGGCAGGGAACCTGCAACAAAGGAATCTTCTATGTGATTAAAAGGGAAAGATCAGGGGAGGATCATGAGAATATGAGGTTGAGAGGGACTAATTTACAGAAGCGTAACAAACCAAATTATGACAACCGGAAAGGTGTGAAGAATGTGGATATGAAGAGTGTAGATTGGGTGGTGGTAAGGAAAACAGGTTTTGTGAGAAAAGGCTAGAACAGATTTTTCCAACCACAGAATGTGATACAAGTGAAGGGGTTGATTGTGAGGTTGGATGATGGGAGAGAGTGGAGTTTTGGGAAACTATGTAAGGTCCATGGTCCATGAATTGTGGAGTGAGGATTTGTTTATTTTTATCTAAGGATGATCTCTGTATTCCAACTGCACTGCTATACTTTCTTTGTATTCCTGTTGCACTGTTCATATTTTTCCTGTATTTGACTTATGCTCTGTAGAATATTTCATGCCTTTATAGTAGAAAAATGTTTATATTTGTTTTTCTTTAGTCATGTATATGAAAAGAGGGGAGATGTGTGGAGATACTTTAGAATAAGGAACATGCCGTGATGTAGCTATTGATGGTGTTAGAATGGGAAGATGTATAGATTCTAAGCTGGTTGTCATAATGTCATTCTGCTGTCATCTGCTAGAGCTTACTATTGGTGTACTTTTGACTGGAAATTAGAGAATAGGAAAGTAACAAGGATTGCGTCTAATTACTACACATTTATAACTAAGACATCTTTGTAGTTGACATTTGAGATGCCATTTGAGATGTCAATGACCATGTCATGAGTGATGTAATTTGTGAGGGCATAAGCAGTGCATTGCATGAGTGTGAGTTATAGTTAGCTTAGGTAACTATAACTGCTGCATTTATATGGTTTTTGTATGAGTGAAATGTCAGCCTAACTATAACATCCTTGTAACTTTTGTTTTTTTCAGTGAATTTCTATGTTTTAAAAAAATTCTATTTCCTAACTATAACGTCCCTCTAACCTTTGGCTTTTTCATTGAATTTCAATGGTTTTTCAAATTCTATTTTCTAACTAAAATCATGTCCCTATAACCTTTGGTTTTTAAAGTAAATTCTAATTGTTTTTTAACTAGTAGTCGTGTTTACAGAGTGGTGGAGAAAGGGGGCGGGACCTCTGACCAGCACTCAGAAATCCAGCTGTGTGGGACTTACTGGAGGTAACAGGAGGGGGTTGTGTCCCCCAAGGACCGTTAGCATCCAAGGGGAGTTAATTCCCCAACCAGTAGTGCACCAGGAGGCGCGTTTGCAGAGTGGTGGAGAAAGCGGGGTCATAGCTTCCAAAGACCTCTGTGTGGGACTTACTGGAGGTAACAGCAGGGGTGTTGGCCCCCCAATGACCCTCAGCAGCAAAGGGGACTTCACCCCCCAACTATTAGTGCACCAGGAAGTGTGTTTGCGGAGTGGTAGAGAAAGGGGGCGGGCCTCCTGTCACCTCCCAGCAATCCTCCATGTGGGACTTACTGGAGGTAACAGGTGTGATTGTTGGCCCCCAAGGCCCTCTGTAGCCATGGGTACTTCATCCCCCAATCAGTTGTGTGCCAGGAGGTACATTTGCAGAGCATTGGAGAAAGGTGGTGGGGCCTCAGGCGACTTGCCGGACTGGTTTTTTAAAAGAAATATTGGGAATTTTTTAGGGGAGGGGGGCCGTATGGCCCCCCTTCCCTGGGGTAATTTTGGCCTTGGGTACCCCATCCCCCAGAGCCTGGCCTTTCTTTTTTTTTCATTGAAGGGAGGGTGGACAAGCGGCCCGCCTCCTGGGCCAATTTTTGCCCAGGGGACCCTATTCCCCAGGGCCTGGCCTCTATTCTGGGTGTCCTGGTCCTACCCAGGGCACCCAGTCAATTTTTTCGCCCCTGCGGTCCCTGCCGCCTCCCCGCCTCCTGCAGAACCCAGCATTGCTTTTAGACATAGGGAGCTGCTGGAAAGGCAGCCCCCTCCGTATAAAAGCAATTCTGCTCCGCTTCTAGCAAGAGAGAGCATCTTTTTATGCTCTCACTTGCTAGAAGCGGAGCTTTTGCTGTGACTTGGTGGGAGCGGTAACAAACAGCTATGTCCTGGGGGTGGGCACCCTGGGACATAGCTGGAGCAAGCCCTTGGGGGTGGCGGTCCCCAGGGCCATTTATAGCATCCTTTCTTCAATTTTTCCCCTGGAGGTGGTGGTCCCCGGGACGCGGGCAGGCCACGTGGGCCTGCCCACATATATATGTTAAAGTGCCCCAGGGAGGTGGCTGTCCCCAGGGCTGCGGGCAGGTCTATGTGGACCCCCAAATTTAATTTCAATAACACACCAGGGAGGTGGCAGTCCCCGGGTAGGTGGCAGTCCGAGGATCTGCGGAGGGATCTGCGCGGCCACCCGCATTCAATTTAAGTAAAGTCCCAGGGAGGTGATGGTCCCCGGGGCTGCAGGGGTCCCCGTTGCCTCCCCTAATTTAATTTCAATAACGCCCCGGGGAGGTGGCAGTCCCCAGAGCTGTGGGGGGTCCGGGTGGCACGCCGCATTCAATTTAAATAAAGCCCAGATGAAGTGGTGGTCCCAGGGGCTTCCATAAGTCCTAAGAGGCTCTTATTTTTATTATATGCCCCCGGCACCTGGCCTCACCTGGTGGCTAAATTTAAAACAGCCGCTGGAGCCTGCGCTCATGTTTTTGCCGCAAATTCACGAATATCGTACATTTGCAGCAATCAATATTAACCCTGGGCGAAGTTCGCGTAGCCGCGCTATGCGAGGCTACGCGAAGCGGTAGAAAAACTCTGCGAGGCTACGCGGGGTTACGTGAGCATGCGGAGTTGCTTGTTTCCGCATGCTCGCGTGTGCTCGCGTATGCTCGTGAGATGTTTTTGACGTTCGGCAATGTGGATTGCGCGTTCAGGGGAAATATCGCGCGAACCTCACCACGTGGTCGCCAATGGGCGCGGCCATCTTGTTTTCCTATTCTTTGCATGGTTCTGGGGCCTGTTTTTCAATCCCTCAATAATCTTTTCAATCCTTTGTTTTTACACTGTTTTTCTGATCTTTTTTACTTATTTTCTATCCCTCTCTGACCTTAAGTGTATATTTTGAGTTTTATTTCTACTTTTACTGCGTTTTTTTTACTTTTTTCTACTGTTTTATATTACTTCCTTTTTTATTCTCCTACTTCTTCTCCTGACTTATTTTTTACTCCGACATTTTCTTTTCTGCCCCCCGCCCACCCCAGAACCATGGCTAAGGGCACCGGCTCCAAGTCCAAGGGTAAGGCGGCTGCGCCCAAGAAGAGCCACCTACCTTGTGGCAGACTGCGCCCGGAAGGGGTGCAGGCCCGGGCCCTTTTCAGTGAGGCGTAGGTAGCCGCCCTTGTCTTTTTTGTGCAGCGCTACCTCCCCTTGACATTGGCAGCAGGCGGCAGGCCTGGCTCCGGTTACGCTACCCAGGAGCGTCACCGCCAGTGGGCGAGGGTGCATCGGGCAGTGTTTCGCTGCTCTGGGGTCCGGCGCACCCATAACCAGCTGACCCACCGGTGGTCTGACATCTTGGACCGGGAGCAGGACCTGCTGGACCTGCTAGGTGTCGAGGTCGTGGGGCTTGGTGAGTAGCTAATAGTATAATACTAGCAGTATGGTGTGTTCTGTAGACTGTTACTGTTGTTATTGCGAATATAATTGTTTTCCAATAGCAAGAATGCTGCTGCTTACATTGCAGGTAGGTAAATTACGTTTAAAAATCTTCTGTGATTGTTATTCTTCTAGACACAGGTGCTCGGCGGCGCTACTAATCTTACTTGTTTGCAACTTTGCGCTCGCTTAGGCTGATTATGTAAGAGAGTTTACTTTAGAGAACTTAAGTTAGGTAATGCTAGAGAGACTCTAGTCCTTCCTTTGTCCTCCTGTCACTAAGATAGTGGTGGATTGATAGATAGTATTAGTTGGTAATTTTTTAGCAGTCTGGGTGACGCATCCTCTGTCACGTCACCTGCTGCTGAGTGCTGCTTACTCCAGTCCTTAGTAGAACCTGTAGTTTGTTAGTGAGTGAGTAATAGGCTTAGCAGAACATCAGCAGCAACCAACCAACAATTTGGTGTATGCAAAAATTTATGCATCCGTCCTCCATCTATGCATTTTGAGGACTAAAATAAATGGAAATGCAGACTTAGTGAACAATTGGCCCGTCTGGAATAGGTGGGCTAGGTCAGGTGGTACGTAACTTAACTTAGGCTTAGGATTCTGGAATCAGAATGGAACACTGGATTAGTGTTCATAAATATTAACTAGACGGTCCGCGAATCCCGCGATACTACGTCGATCAGATTAGATAGGTCAATTTTATTGCAATTGTTGTTTCCAAAAATGTTTTTCTGAGCGTTTTTAAAAATATTTTATTTGTTTCACACCAATCATCAATGTTTGTCTCTTTCTTTATTATATCTTACATGATCAGCACCCAGGGGCAAGAAGACGGGTTCAGAGTCGGCGGGAGCTGGGCAAGAATCGCAGGATGCCTCCCAGGGCCAGGACCGCTCCTCTACCGAGGGCTCTGCTGCTGGCCCCAGTAAGACCTCCAGTTGTTAATATTAATCATTATATTTCCCTATTTTTACTGCACCTTATTTTCCAAACTATTATTTCCGTTTCCTAATTCTATTTTTTACGAAATCTTCTTCGATCTAGACTATCTGTTTCTAAATTCTTGTTATCCTTAGACTTAGGAGTCTGGGAGTGACAGGTGGCATCATCACATGGATGCAGTCCTTCTTAGAAGAATGATCCTTCCAGGTCTTTGAAAGTAACATCATATCCAAACGTATGTCCCTCAGTTGTGGTGTGCCCCAGGGATCTTCCCTGAGCCCCACACTCTTTAATGTTTACATGAGTCCATTGGCAGAGATAGTCCATCCATTTGGCATAAAAATCGTTACCTACGCCGATGACACGCAGCTCATGGTGGCATTGAACCATCCCGAGAAGTCATCTGGCGACCTAGGAAGCTGCCTAGAGGAGGTAGCCAAATGGATGAAACTCTCTTGCCTAAAACTCAATGGGGACAAGACGGAGCTTATGCTCCTTGGTAACTCGCCATCTTTCAATTCCGAGCTGCTCTGGCCCAACTGTCTTGGCCCTGCTCCAGAACCCAAAAACCAGATCAAAAGCCTAGGCATTTGGCTGGACCGCTCCCTGAGTTTTGATTACCAGGCGGCAAAACTATTGACCACTTGTTATGGCCTGTTGAGGATGTTACGTAAAATACTCCCTCTCCTCCCATTCCAGGCAAGAAGAATTATGTTCCAGGCTCTTATTCTATCTCGCCTAGGCTATGGGAACACCCTTTATTTAGGAGCCCCCCAATCCACTACCTACAAGCTCCAGATCCTCCAAAACGGTGCAGCTCGCCTGCTCCTACAGATCCCTTACCGGCAATCCGCAAAACCTGCACTGAAGAGCCTTCACTGGTTGCCTGTCAGGGAGAGAATAAAATTTAAGGCTATGTGTATCGCACATAGGTCCTTTTGGGGAAATGGACCAGCAATCAGCCGATCTATGATCACCCCATACCAACCTAGCAGAAACCTCCGCTCGGCGTCCCTCTCTCTTGCCATGCTCCCGAAAATAAAGAGAGCTAGATGTGGCGGACGCTCCTTTTCTTATAACTCCGCCAGACTATGGAACGCTCTCCCCCCCCATATACGGGGGGAGCCTAATCTGCTGCCCTTCCATAAACTCATAAAAACCTGGTTTTTCCAAAATTGCACTTAATCATGGGCCTCCTCTGTTTGTCCGCGTCCGTTCTCAGCGCTGGGATGCCTCAGGGTAGCTATTGCGCTTTATAAATGTTTTTTCATTTCATTTCCGTTCATTATCCCTGCCTCTAACTGCCTCTGCTCTTGACTCTCTGTACTACTCTACTACTATATTAGCCTGTCTGTAGCTAAGCTTGCCCAGTTGGCCACTCTTTATTTTTATTTAAAAGGTTTTAAAACTCAGATTCACCAATAGCTCTAGCCACTGAGTCCAGTACTTTGGGTTGTCCTCTTCTAGTCTTCTTAATCTAGAGAGGCTTTTCGACAATTCCCTCCAACAAAATGCCCAACCTGAAATTTTACTATTTTTGATAGGATAGGACATACTACTACTAGTGTCTACTCTACTCTAATACCATATTTGTACTAGTGATGTATGTGGTATATGTATGTGTATTTTAACTTTTTTTTCAATCTTGTTAGTGAAAACGAATAAATAGGGGGAGGTGTATATGGCATCTAAAAAATGTGTAATGTTTTTTCTAAGCGTACCGTTCACCAGTGCCGGGGCCAGCGGCGGGGCAGGCGACGCCAGCCAGGAGGGAGCAGTGGATGCGGCAGCTGCTACAGGGGTGGATGCAGCAGCAGCGGTGGTTGGCGGTGGTAAGTTATACTTATATTCATTACTTATTGACAATAGTTACGCACTCGCTGCAAGGGCGTACACTGTATGTTGAGAGAGACTAAGTTGTTGAGAACAACGGTTGAAGAAGACACCCTATACTTAGCATTAGAGCAATAGCATTAGCGGCAGGAGTAGTAGTTGAGTAACTATAGGCCTCTTCTATCTGACTTCAACTCAGCTGGGAAAGTTTTATGGAGAAGACTAAGAGTCAGATCAGATGACTTTGATGGATGGGTTGAACAATAGGGGAAAGAAGGATGGAAGGAGGAAGGACGGGCGAGATGTAATATATATGACTGGCAGAGAAGGATACGTGTGATGCATGCATAGGTGGCTGATAGGAATCAGATGCATGGGTGGTTGAAGCAGGATGGGTGGAAGGTGAAAGAAAAGATGCCTGCCTGGGTGGGTGAAACTGTATGGGTGATAGCAAGAATCCTCCGGGGTGTTTCATGGGTCAAACTCAAAGGCAAGCAAGGAAGGAAGGACGCATGGGTGGTGGTTTAAAAAAAATAATAAATGTTTGTTGTTGGTGAAACAAACTAAGGTTTGTTGAGAGATTAAGAAGAATGATAGACATGTTTACTTTGAATGGATGGATGCCTGGATGGTATGTATCATAGCATAGGTGGAGACTGTCACTGGATGAAGAGTCTTTGAAGAGAATGTAAAAGAAAATAAACTGCGCCAGAGTAGCAAAGCCGAGGAGAATAAAAGTTGTATTTTCAGAATACTCCCTTGACTCACAGTAGTTTGCAAGCACAGCATATATATTGTGTATGCATGTTGTTACTTATCAAGCGTCTCCCTCCGACTCCGAGGCCCACTCCCTACCTATTTAATTCATTTTGACTGTGTCAGCCTGCCATGGGTGGCCTATCGGCTGCATGGTTACACAATCAATCAAAACAAAGTTACTCATGTCGTCCCATATATAAGCAATGATCATTTGGATCAGATATCATCTGCCTTGTTGTAGTAGTCAGGGCAGGGTGAAAGTGAAATTGAGCAGTTGCCCTTGATGTAATAACAGAGTATGGCCAGTGACACCCATAATAGAAAAATAAGATGATTGTGTAGTCAGCTTCCCCACCTGCAGACAGTAGTAAATAAAAATAACGGTAGTCTGCAGACTGCGTCACGAGTATGTTTGTCTTCTTGGGCGCAAGCCGACTGAGCTAGCATGCCGGCTACAACAAGGTTACTTAATTTTGCTAAACAAGAGAGAACTTGAGTCCATAGTGCTAGTATAATGCCTGAAACTCCCACAAATGTTAGAGGCCGAGGAAGTGGGAGAATGATACCACAAATGTTATGTACTGTGCTTGCTAGTGCTACTGTGCCACTATGTGTAGAATTAATTTTGTGTTACTGTTTTGCTAACAGTATTGGTTACAATAGTCTTTTTTCTTTTTTGATATAGCTACTCCTTCCCAACCAAAAAGACCAGACAGGAAGGAGTTGGCAGCCATGGCCTGGCGCCGGAAGCTTGAGGCCATCCTCACAAAATATCGGCGGCTGGTGGTTCTGGTGGAGGAGGAGGAGGAGGCAGCAGCAGCTGCAGCCTCCTCCAATGCCCCGGGCCCCAGCCAGGCCCCTCGAGTGGTACGGCGCCGCTGTCAGGCAGCCGCCCGCCGTACTTCTGAATCCAACACTGCTTTCCCCCCCTGTGGATGCAATTGTAGACTTTTCCAGCGCCGCATGCTCCTCCGAATGGCGCGCCTAGAGGAGGTGCGAAAGGAGGTCCTGGCTACTAACCGGCGACTGCGAGCCCGCCGATATAGATCCTGTTTGATTGCCCCTTTTTTTGGTGGGTGGGCGGGCATTGGGCGTTCTTGGGGAAAAGTTGGGGTTTATATATTTATGGACAATTTTATTTTTGAATTTAAGGAGATTGATTGGAATTTTTGGGCATTGGTTGGGTTTAGGAAGAGGGGTGGGTCAGGTGGGATTTTTTACATTAGTTTATTTTGTTAGGGATTAAATTATATTTATACTTAAACTTTACATACAATGTAAATGTTTTGTGGGAGGGTTACTCTTTACGTCACACGGTTTCCTTCCTTTGCTGCTGCAGGGCCGCAGCCAGTTTTTGATTTAAATAATCTGCCTATTTTGTAACACACGAACAGATAGATGCGGTCCCCTCACTGAGTGACTTGTCCTACTAGTACTGTCAGTCTCTCCTCCTAGTCTATGCAGTCTGCAACTAGACTCAAGGGTGTGGGTGTGTGAATTAATGAATTAATTTCCATTATTAATTATGCCTCCCCCAAACTTCTTCTCTTACCTGTGATTGATGTTTAAACTTAGGCACAGCGATGGCTGCATGGTGATGATGGTTTGGTTTCCCAAGATGCCATGGTTGTGGTGGTAGTACAGTATATACTGGCAGTAGCATTTGCAAAAAAATAAAATGAGACAGTCAGTCGCCTGAGAGAGACTATGGAAGGAGTAGCAGAACAAAGTAAAATAAGACATAAACATAATGGTGGCGGGGATAGCCTAGTACAACAAGTTACAACTGTAGTTGACTCGAGTCACTCTACACAAGCATAACCTTTACTGCTGTAACTTAGGAGGGGGATGATGAATCCAATCGATGCCGGCAATTAATTATGATGGATTATGTTCCTTTGGAAAAAAATTGACTTGCAAATATACTGAGCATGGGTGGGCATTGGCAAGCAGAAGAAGATCCTCGCCCTGCCTTGAGTGAAATTGAATTAGTGTTGCTTTCACCACATCCGCCCCAGCAAGTGTGTGATCAATTATTGGTATAAATTTAATTTAGTCACACCTCAATATAAATCACACAGCCCGGGGGAAGAGGGTTAGGGTTTGATGAATGGTTGGGAAGGGGTATTTGAGGGAAAGGTTTGACAAAGACAAACACTACACATGGACAACAACAACTGAACAACACACACAATCTTGCCAGACGACCATCATATATCTGTTAAGGGAGAAAAAGGAAATGCATGCATGATGAGGACTTGATGGTTAATGATGATAAGTAGTACTTACTAACTGGACTAGTAGACAGTACAGGGCAGCAGTATATTATTAATTATTATTATGCTATTTGCCTTGCCTGTCTGACCTCAGAGAGACCCAAATTACATACATTTTATGTTCTGTTGTACCGGGCTTCCTTTTAAAGCTAGCAAAGAAAATTAAAAATATCTGTAGGGATCAATTATAAGCAAAGAGCAAACATAATAACAACAACAACAAACACACAGTCGTAATAATTGGAGAGAAAAAATAAATCAAATTATTTAAAAGATAATAAATGATACTAAAGTTACTGTATGTTATCCTGGTCAAATTGGGGAGTTGCATCTCGGCATTCCTCTTGGTCCTCCCTTTCATGGACGCTGCGTCCGTCAATCTTGGGTGCCACTGCCTGCCTGGCGGATGCGGATTGGTAGGTGAGTGTGAGTTGTTTTTCTCTGTTTAGCACAGGGTGAAGGCCGGCCTGTAAGTGTAGATGGAAAAACAAAAGGGATATTGAAAAATCAAGGAGAAAAAAAAAGCATGAATTACGGAGGAGTGCAAACACTTTCAGAGGCGGCATGGCTAAATCATGTCTACTCTGTTGTATGTTTCCAGCATTAACATACAACAGCAACAGGACAGATCAGGCCCACGGCACCGACCCAAACTCCACTTAGCTTAGATTTTGACTGTGCCAGTCACAGAGCACACATATACAGCAACATAGCATTTTCCAAAGTAAGTAACTAAATCAATGCAAGGCTGAAAGTCATACCACTACTACACTCGTGAGTCGTGACTACTCGACTCCACCACTACTACACAGACATGTAGGTCTGCTGTGGTTGTTGTTGACTTGTTTACCTTTTATGCCACTTCATGATTTGAAACGCCCTGAGTTATTCCATCAATCATCTCCGATCCAACTGACTGACTGCGAAGATACTATGTGGTCATCATCATGGTGTTGTCCAACTCAGTCTGTAGTGTACTGAGTGAGTCCAGATTCCATATTCAAAAATGCAGTAGAAGTACAATTTTGTTATTAAACAACAAGAAGGGAAACATTGACTTGAGTCGCTTTTAGTGTGTAGATTAAATACTAGTACACTTTGACTTCACTTCATGCACAACAAACAACAACACAAACACCAATCACTCAGAGTCAGCGTCCAATGCATGCCATCATTACCTATTCCTTCTCATCTTAAGTTAAGGGGCAGTCTTTCTCGGCTCGGAAAGGAGGATAGCTATAGTCATCATGTTCCACTTCTTTTGGAGGGACTCGACGAGGCAACATTTCTTGTACTATTCTCCATCCAATGTCTGGCTTGAGGGAAATGGATTTAGGGTGAGTCAGGAGGATGGAGCAGGACTCGGAGGAGTGGACTTAAATGCACACAGCTGCAACTCCAATATGGCAATAAAAAGAGAAGACGGTGGTGATGGATTTGTTGTGATTCGAACCAGAAAGACAGAGACACACACAAATAATAAAAGTAAATAAGGAAGAAAGAAAGTAACAAGTTGAAAGCCTAGTTGTCAGGAGAGTAGAGCTCGTCCTCAAACTCTGGTGGTTCAACCAGAAGTAGGTCATCTAACACACTACTTCCGTCACCTAAGTCGCTGTCCTCATCTTCCTGCTGTGATTCATGTATTTTGTACTCTGGTGGTATAAAGTGCTGATTCATTTTGATCATGGTTAACCTCTCCACGTTTTTGGGCGAGAGACAGGTCCTTTTCACTGTTACAATGGCACCAGCAGCACTGAAAACACGCTCAGAAGAGACACTTGTGACAGGGCAAGCCAGATAGTTTATCGCCAGCGTGCTGAGGACTGGCCATAGGCGCCTTTTCCCATACCAATACACCAATGGGTTTTGATCAATGTAGACCTCTGTTGGGTCATCCAGATAGGCCTGGACCATCCGCTCAATGCTCAGGGGTGCTACGCTTTGCTGGGCCTCTTTTGCCTTTTCATCAGCACTGGACCTAACAAGCCCTTGCTGTAGATACCAATGCTGTGCCGATTTTACTGGGGATGATGATCCTGTTCTTGCTGTTGTTGATAGTGTTGGTGACTGCTGTGAGCCAAATGCACTGCCCTCAGGCTCTGAAGTTGAACTTGACGCTGGATGCCCTGCTGCAGTACTTGTTGTGGGTTGGAGTAGCGGCCTTTAATTACCAGCCGTTCTTTTTCCAAGTCATTGGCTGCCTCAGCTATCCAAGTTTTGTACTGGGCAACATCCACTTCTGAACAAGGAATTAATGTCTTAGTGTTCAGTGCTGATTTGTACCGTGGATCCAGAATTGTGGCAGAAATGTAATGTTTGTCTGACACAATCTTAGTTTGCACCCTTGTATTTTCAGCTAAGCGAAGGGCTAAGCTCTCCACCAACTCATATGCTTCTTTTTTTTCCTCCACACCTGCGTACTTGTCAGACACCGCCTTCAGCTGTTGCTCTAGCATGTTCAACAATGGGATAGCTTGGCCCATAGTACAGTCCTCCTTGCTGACTTCACGTGTGAAGAGCTCGAAAGGAAGTAGCATCTCTGTCAGGCATTTAACTAGGCCCCATTGGTCCATCTAAACGGTCATGCCTTTCACAGTAGATTCCCCTAGTCTTTGCATGACATAGTCATTTATTGGTCTGTACTGCTCAAACAGACGTTCAAGCATGTAATAAGTTGAGTTCCCACGTGTTGGCACCTCCTGGATGAGTGCTTTGACTGGCATTCTATGCTCACGTTGAATGATCCTCAGCTGCTTCCGGGCTTTAAAAGAATGGCTGAAATGTGTGCATATTCTTCTGCAGGTGGTCAGTAAGTGGCTGACTCAGTATTCTTTTTTCAGAAAGTCTTGTACAATGATGTTGAAGCAGTGCGCCAAACACAGGACCCTGAAATAGCCACCATCGCCCATGGCCTTAACTATATTACTGCCATTGTCCGTGGCAACAAAACCAATGTTAAGCCCTCTTGGGTGCAACCATTCAAAGACCTTGCTGTTAAACTCTTCCAAAATGTTTGCAGCAGTATGAGATTTCTACATGGCGAACATGGCTACAGTTGCATGTTTCCGAGTGGCATTAAAAATCTCAGCAGTGTCAACAACACCTGCTGCAGATATCTTTTCTCTAATCCCCACAAAAGAGATTCAGTGTTCAGTGATGCACATGTAATCAGTGGCTTGGCAACTGGTCCACATGTCTGTTGTCAGGTGGATATTGTGAACAGCACTCTGCTGCAAAGCTTGTCCAAGCAATTCCAGCACGTCGTGATGTAGTGCTGGAACAGCAACTCTGGCGAAATATGACCGGCTGGGAACCTTCCATTTTGGGCAGATGGCTGTCACAAATTCCAGAAAACCCACCCCTTCCACAAAAGAAAAAGGGAGAAGGTCCAGCGCTAACATTTTCGCCAGCTTCGCATTGTACAAACGTGCCGTTGGGTGGTTGCGTTCGTACTGCCCCTCCGACCTAAGCATGCTGACAATGGTAGGCTGGATTTTTTTCCTTTCTGGTGCCGCTGATGCAGGTGACTTCTTGAACCCAGATTTTGTTAGGCTCAACAACGCACTTTTTTTCATTGCGGTACTCTGTTGCCTTGGTGTCTCAGGCTCAGCCTGACTCTTACTACAGTGCCACTGAGATGTTGCTGAGGATGATGACGATGTGGGCGGTAGTGGTACCACTGCACTGCTGGGGACAGGGCTACTTTGTGTACCAGAGAAAATGTCTCCCTCTTGTTCACCTTCACCCGCGATCATATCTTCTTCTACTTCTTCATCCACACCAACAGCAATGGGTGCAGTTTTTTCTTTTTTGGCCTTTAAGGTGTTCCTCCCACTGGATCAAGTGGTGTTTTTTCAGATGGGTTGTTTGGCCTCCGGTACCATAGTTTGTACCAAGCTTACCCCGACTAACACTATGTCAACAAATTGAGCATATAGCAACGTTATCCTCCTTACTGCTAACCGAAAAGAAGTCCCAAACTGGGGAGGTGAACTTTCTTGCGCTGCTGGAGGTGCCACTTGCAATGCCGGATGAACTGGAGGGTGTGCCTGGAATTTGACTCTGTGCAGTACCACTACCTACTGAGGTGGTGGTTGTGCTGGATGTAGGTCCCTGCCGGGCCTTTGCAAATGCAAATATGGAAGCTGGAGGTGGTGTTGGTGTTACCTGTGTTGGTGGTATCCGTGCCACATCCCTCACAGCAATTTGGGATGGGCTAATAATAATGTCGGTCTCCATCTCCACTGGGGCGGGAGTGATGTTCATGATGACTGGCTCATCATCATCCTCCTCTTCTACATCTGCCTCCATAACTCTATGGCTTTCTGGAACCTTCCTTTTCCCTAGCCTTGTCTTGTGGCGTGCCTCACTCTCAGACTGAGCTGGTGGCTTCCAAGTGGCATCTAGATCATCAGAAGGGGGGCTTGAAGAAGAAGTTGATGGA
The DNA here is from genome assembly GCA_963921515.1 of Calotriton arnoldi. Taxonomy (NCBI): domain Eukaryota; kingdom Metazoa; phylum Chordata; class Amphibia; order Caudata; family Salamandridae; genus Calotriton; species Calotriton arnoldi. The sequence goes on from CAWUFW010000789.1 coordinate 3,330,221, forward strand.
CTAACCCTCCTTTTCCTTGCTGGGGATCTGGAAGACAATGGATCTTCTGAAAGAGTGGCTTGCTCTTCTTCTTCCTCTGCAGGAAGCTCGAATTCCTGAACTGCCCCTACTTCGGGAGGAACAACTACTATTGTGGGCGGCGGTTGCGGCTGTTGTTGTGGCTGTTGTTGCGGCTGTTGTTGCGGCTGTTGTTGCCCACTTATCTGCTAAGTTTCCTCCTGCGTTGATTGGGTACTACTTTGCGATAATGATAAGTCAATTTCAACATCACTGCTCGTTGGCGTTTGCTCAATTAGACTGGCTGCCTCTGCGACACTCATGGGCTTAGGCCTAGGTTGGTGGGGTGGGCCCACTGATGCGGAGGTGCTGCTCCCAGCTTGCTCCCCGGACACCACTGATGCAGCATTAATTTTTTGTTTCCCAAAAAACATCCTGGGCGGCACACCAGTCTTGGTAAGTGCCACTTCTTCCTTCTTCTGTTCCTTCTTCTCACTGGCAACTTTCTTGGTACTGGAGGACCTGGTACCTTTCTTTGGGGCCATCTTCTTCAGATGTCAGCAGGACGCAGTTGCACAAGTTGCAGAGATGTCTGTGGTCACACGTCACATGACGTCGTGCGCAGCAGGACTTCTGTCTGGCAGTACAACGGGTGATGATGATGACACCTCCTCCTCAGTCTTTTGTGCACCTAAAAGCAAAGCAGCCAGAAGAACATCAGTGAAATGTTGCATTTGTTGTTGTGGTTCAATTAATACTAGTACAAACAAACAAATGTAATATATAACTTAGTGTGTGGTGGTCACACTTGTTAGTGTTATATTATTAAATTTTATTAACTCAGTTAATAAAAAAACATAACAACAGTGTAGCCATTTGTGAGACTTTGACAACAAGGGCTTTCATGGTATACTGTGTACACTCAGGAAGGATAGGAAAGAAGAAGAAGAACAAAAACAAAAATACAAATGTAATGGAAGTAGAACCTGTTTGGCATTAATTTGTGCATCACGTCATTCAGGGAGCTGCAGCTGGCAAAAGGGATGGAAGCAGTAAGCCAAGAGGAACAAAGCAAGACATGCAGGCATATATGGCAAAAGCAGCACACTACTAAACTACCACCACAAAATGGCCACCAGCCACACGGTCACTCACTGTCACAACAAGCAGGAGGCCTGGAAAACAATTAACTCAGGCACGCCTGGCCAGACAAAGGAGGCATGCTTGCTAAACAACACAGCTTTAATGCAAAAATGCAAAAACGAAAATCCACAGGGCTAAAAAAGGTTGGAAAGTTACACAACACAAGTAAAACCACACCACACACACATCCAACAAAGGCATTTATTTAACACACTTCAAATAAAGTGAAATACCCCAATAAACACATTTTGCAATTCAATCCAATGCCATCCATGCCCTAAATGATGTTTAAATTCAACAGACACCACAGAAACAGTTGTTTCATGCAACCATGACTAGCTCTGGGCCTACTGGCTGAAAGGCCTATTGGCAGACTAGGCCACAAGCTTGCAGGCCTATGGCAAAAAGCACTCTGGCTGGCTCTACAAAATGGCCACCAGCCACATGGCCAGGCCACCTACAACAACAAGAAAGGGAAGACAGACAATGCAGGCCTTTGGCAAAAGCACACTGCCTGGCTTCACAAAATGGCCGCAAGCCACATGGCCAGGCCACAACAAGAAGAAGCATAAGCCAAGAGGAACAAAGGAAAGACATGCGGCCTATATGGCAAAAGCAGCACACTACTAAACTACCACCACAAAATGGCCACCAGCCACATGGTAACTCACAGTCACAACAAGCAGGAGGCCTGTAAAACAATGAACTCAAGCAGGCCTAAATATGGCCAGACAAAGGAGGCATGCTAAACAACACAGCTTTAATCCAAAATTGCAAAAACGAAAATCCACAGGGCTAAAAAAGGTTTGCAAGTTACACAACAACCACACCACACACACGCATCCAACAAAGGCATTTATTTAACACACACCAAAAAAGTGAAATACCCCAAAAAAAGACTTTTTGCAATTCAATCCAATGCCATCCATGCCCTAAATGATGTTTAAATTCTACAGACACCACAGAAACAGTTGTTTCATGCACCCATAAGTAGCTCTGGGCCTACTGGCTGAAAGGCCTATTTATTGGGCCAGACTACTGGACTAGTGAATTAAATAAATATTGCAAATTGATTGCAAAAGTTGGAGGAAATGTAGTGAACTTTGCAACATGTTTCCTTTATAAAACAAAACTAGTAGAAAAATTACATACATAGAAAAACACCTAGGCCCCTACTGAAACTACAGACCACCCACAACAATAAATTCTAAAAAAACAATGAAAAGTACCAAAAAATGTAGGTGCAATGCCCCAATCAAACAAACAACACCAATTCTCCAACTTACTTGTAAAATCTCAAACCCAAAAGTCCTCAAATCCAATGATATATGATGCAGCAGGCACAAAGAGTGATCCTTCCAGCTCCAAATCCAAATGAAAAGTGAACAGGACATGGACAAAGCACTGGGAGGAGCCTGCTGGACAGGAACAGGAAGTTGGAGACTCTGGGGCACTTCCTTCCCCTTAAAAAAAAAAGTAAAAAAGACTCCTTGCACAAAAAAGTACAGCCAAATGTCAATCTGAGGAGTTTTTTTCATCCAAATCATCATTTTTGAGAAGGTTTTATGCTGCTCGAGAGATATTCTTCTCCAGATAGCAAATTCTGCGTGTTCGGCATCGCGATCTTCACGGAACTTCCGCCGGATGTCCGATGGCGCGTCTGAATCACGTGTTCGCGATCGCACACTATCCTGGCTACCAAAATCTCATACAGCACGCGAACGGATAGGAAATCTCGTCGGCGAACGCAGGGATCCTGGTAAGTCACTACTGCGCCCGCGAAAACGCATTTTGAAAGCGCAAAAAAGAAAAAAACTCCGCTCCGCCGCGGATCGCGGAGTTTTCTGTAACTCCGCGTTCTACGCGGAATGCTGAGTTGCCAAAAATCCGCAAACTTCGCGAGCGGAGCGGATTTTAACGCCCAAGGTTAATCAATATATTTTTTTTAATGCTTTTATGCCGGGGCGGGTCCCAGAGGGCCCCAAGACTACGGCTTGGGGGTCAGGGTATTCCTACCCTGCCCACATTCTTTTTTACACTACAGAACTGGGTTTCCTGATTGGGTGAGGTATGCCACCAGCCAGGAACCACCACTCTAGGCAGCATAAGCTAGATACACCATAAGATAACCTGTGCTCACCCTCTGGTAGCTTGTCACACATCTACAAAGGCAATGTGTAAAGTATTTGTGCAACACACACACAGTAACAAAATGAATACACCACACAGGTTTAGAAAACAAGAGAATATTTAGCTGAACAAAATGAGACCAAAAAAACAAACATCCAATCAGTAGATCTTGAGATATGGATTTTTAAAGATTAAATCAAAAATAGTGCTTAGAAGTCACTAGTGGTCAAAAGTTTACTTGATGTCGCGAGGGACCGGCACAAATCTAAAGTTCAGGATGACTACGATCGACGGCAGGCCGGCTACAGGACCCAGACAGGTCTCGCTGAAGAAATACCTTGGCTGGAGCAAGATTCAACATCGAGAGCCTACTGTGTCATTGTCAAGCTGCGCAAAGGGGGTCCCCCTTTGGCGTTGAGCTCCATTGAAGTGAAAGCAATGCGTTCGAGCTGCACAGGTTGTGGATCCACTGTCGTCGAGCAGCCTCTGCGTTGGTGTCGAATGGCGATTTCTCACGCAATCGATGCAATGCTTTGGTTTTGGGTGAACGCAGCTGCAGAACCTACTTCTGAAGCCCAGAGCTTAGAGGGGGCACCTCAGGCAAGGGTAGGGCTCACAGGAGGCAGAGTCCAGCAGAACCAGCAGAATTGTAGGAAGTCTTTTGTGTCCTTGAGACTTTAGAAAACAGGAGGCAGGCCAGCAAGCCCTTGAAGATCACTTGGAGGGAAAGCAGGGTCCAGCTGTCCTTCCAGCAGAGTCAGGGAGCTTCAGGCATAAGGGCAACAGGCAGAAAAGCAGTCCTTCCATAAAGCAGTCCAGTTGAGTCCTTTAAGTAGCACAGATTTTTTTCTGACAGAGGTTCAGTTCAAGATCCAAAAGCGTCTTATTTTAGGGGGTCAGGGACCCAGTACTTATACCTAAAAGTGTCTTTGATGTAGGGAGTGACTTCAAAGGAACTCTCTGAAGGGCACAACGATCTCTTTCAACCCAGCCTTGTCTGCCAGGCTAACCCTAGTGTGTAAATCAGTGCTTTGTGTGTGGACAGGACACTACCTATTGAAGTGTAAATGTCAGCCCCTTCCATTCCTCCCTGCTCAGGAACACCCATCAGAACGCAGATGAATGCAGATGAGTGCTCAAAATGCAGATGAGCCTCACCTTCCTGTGTTTGTAGCTGTCTAGAGGGAATGCACAAAGTGTAGCTGTCACCCAACCCAGATGTGTATTGGAGAAAGGCTGTCAGGGAGAAAGAGCAGTAAGTACAGAGAAATGTCCACTTTCTAAAAGTGGCATTTCTAAAACAGATAATGTTAAAACCAATTTCACCGGTACAGAGGATTTATCATTACCATTCCAAATATATCAAACATGAAAAAGCTACTCCTTCTCTCATCAGGAATTACAGCTTAAACCAATGCTGGCCTATGAGAGTGGTAGGTATCACAGTAGTGAAAAATGAAATAGGCTGTTTGTCACTACCAGGACATGCAAGACTTAAAGGTCCGTGTCCTACCTTTTACTTCCATAGTACCCTGCCCTTAGGGTTACGTAGGGCCTACCTTAGGGGTGGCATATGTAACAAAAGGGGAGTTTAAGGCTTGGCATGTAGTTTTAAATGCCAAGTCGAAGTGGCAGTAAACTGCACACACAGGCACTGCAGTGGTAGACCTGAGACAGGTTTAAAAGGCTACTTCTGTGGATGGCACAATCAGTGCTACAGCCCACTAATAGCATTTGAAGTACGGGCCCTGAGTATATGGTATGCCACTTTACAAAGGACTTACCAGTAAAACAGTTATGCCGATCAGGTATACTCCAATTTCATCATGTTTAGGGGAAAAGCACATGCACTTTAACACTGGTTAGCAGTGGGAAAGTGCTCAGAGTCCAAAGGCCAACAAAAAGAATCAGCAAAAATGAGAGGCAAAAGGCATACATTTGGGGGAAAGACTACCCTAAGGGTGACAGGTCTAACACACCCTCTCCATAGAGTAAACAGCAGTGTTCGTAGTACCTATTTTATACTTATATCCACTTTTTTTCTCTGTGTATGTTCAGTGATTGTCAGGGGTTTAATACAGGTATAGACAGCCTGTAGAAGGGCATTAGTTATGTAACAAGGCTTCAGTATTTGGAAGAACTTGGTTTTCCCTGAACAGTTGTATTCAGATTGAACCCTGTGTGCAGGATAGGTTACCCTTTCATCTGTGGTTCATAGTCAACATGAACTCGGCTACCCATGAAGTGTATGGTATAGGGTCAATGTTGCACATAACACAAGCTTGCTTGAGCTTTGGGGTTTGTATGTGTGATCACAGTAATGATGCTTCATGTATTTATGAGCTATTTTGCACTTACTTTCATAGCTCAAATGCCAATGCTCTAACTTTTATCTAGCTATGTGTACAAAAGAAGCTTGGATGATGTCATCTGTGATGTAATCAGTGATGTCATCAGTGATGTCATCAATGATGTCATTTGAGATGTCATCAGTGATTGTAGAAAGATGGCTCTGTATATGATATTGCCACTAGGTGGTAATACTGTGCACAGAGTCCAGGGGTTCCCCAAAAGTGTACAGGTCTCAATGTAAAACCCAAAGTGCTCTATTAGTGGTAGTGTGGGCGAGCAGCCTTAGGCCTAACACAGAGGAGTGTAAGACATTTATTGCACAACAGTGATCAATAATGGACACACGACGCAAGAAGAAGATCCAGACCAATTTTATAAAAGTATACTCTGGTTGTACTTTATTTTAAGACCCAGGTCTTCGTAATCAGGTAAGTAAGTTTTTAACTAAAAATACTTTTCACTTTGAAAAATGAAAACTTAGAAACTTTTTCACACAGTCCAATGTTATCATATGGGGAAAACAATATTGCGGTTAAACAGGTAAGTATTAAACATACAAACCCAGGCTTCGGAGCCAAAATTCAGCAAGGGCCAGGGGTCAGGTGAGTATCAAAACTGCACCCCCAGTGGCACAGGTGAGGCCAGATGCAGAGGTCAAAATCAGAGCCAATGCTTTCCACTGGAGGCAGGGGATGCCTGGATCCACACTGCTTGCAGGTAAGTAAATCGGTTGCAGGGGCCAAGCTTTGGGAGATAGCGCAAGCACAGGGGGCCACAATGCAGCACCAAACATACACCACCAGCGGCAGAGGGGCGGCCGGGTGCAGGGTGCAAATTCGACATCGGGCACCCAACGCTTTTCAATGGGGATTCTTTTTTAGGCAAAGAGGCTGCAGGCGTGGCACCATAGGTTGCAGGAGGAAGACCAACAAAGCCAGAGGAAAGTTGGGATGAAGGGGGATGTAGGGGCGCAATCGGTTCAGCTTACCAAGGCCCAGGGGCTTCGGGTACAGGTGTGCCTTTCGACTTTGGAGTCTTGTTACAGGAGCCGGCCGCGGGAGCCTCTGGATTCACACTGCAGGCACCGTTGTGGAAGTCAGGAGCAGTCAGCCAATGCTGGACACGAGGTCAGGATCACTGGGGAGACTTCACTGCACAGGTGAGGCACTCAGACTTGGGCCGTGGGCTTCGGGTGCAGAGTGGGCAGGGGATGCTGATCCGCGTGGATCCGGAGTCGGTTTCTTCTGGACAGGTCCGCTGTCCACGGGAGATTGGAGTGTTTGTTGAAGGCAACAGTCCTCTCAGGGGTTTCAGAGGTCACTATTGCAAGACAGGTTGCAGTGTCTTTGAAGCAGGAGACAGGCTGGTAGGGCTGAGGGAAAGGCTGTTGTCATTTTCTGGCTTCTGCTGCACAGTGTCTTCTTTCATCTTAGGTCATCATAGATCTGCCTGCCAGACTTGGGGTAGCCACCTAAATACAAAATTTAAGAGGCTTTTTAGGGGAGCAGCAGGTAGGGCCAATGGGCACCGTACCCGGGGTAGCTCCACCCTCTATTATGCCACCCTCCTGTGGGAGAGGGCATAGACCTAGCCCTGATTGGAGGCCCCCCCCCATCTTCAAGATGGTGAGGACTGAAAGTGGTGCTTCGCCTCGCCTCCCTCACCTTTGGGTGGGGTTGGCACAGGTGGGCACACCTCCTATCTTTTTTAATTTTCCTGCCAGTTTTCCCACCCAAAGTGAGGGTGTAAACCAGAGGCTTCCATCTGCTGCTAGCAGCAGAGGTTAGGGTCACATTACAAAGGCGGCAGGCTTTTGAAGTTTCTCTCTTCGAGCACTGGCCCATCCTGGGGGAGGAGGCATGACACCTCTGCCCAGGATTGTGTCTGGTCCCAGAGAGCAGGGACTCTCTACCCAGGGGTCCATAAACATTTGTGGTGGTTGCTGGCTGCCTACAGCTGGTCAGAGACCACACTAAGGTTGGTAGGGGCCACCTCTGAGGTGCTCTCTGGGTACATGGTACAATAAATCCCACACTGGTATCAGTGTGGATTTATTAAAAGGAGTAGTTTGGTACCAAACACTCCTGTATTCAGTGAAGCCATCATGGTGCTTTGGAACTGGAGTTGTCGAGTTCCCAGCCCATGTAGTCTCTCTCTGGCTTCCCTGGCACTTACAATATTAGGAAATGGGGCCCAATATTATAAGGGCATATCTGATAATGCAGATATGCCCCCACCTGTAGTATAGGGCACCCTGCCTTAGGGCTGTGAGGCCTGCAAGAGGGGTTTCTTACCTATTCTGTCAGGCAGTGGTAGTTGACATTGCACCCAGACAGGGTGCCATATTGACTTTGTCATTTTCTCCCTCACAGGGGCATGCAAGCTGGACGGGCAGTGGCATTGTCCCAGTGAGGGGGATCCCAAGGGACCCTCTTCAGCCCTCAGGCCCTAGGCACCCAGTGTACCATTTACTAGGGACTTACAGTGGGCAGATGTACCAATTGGGGGTTTGTTTTAGAGAAGGAGCACTGGCACAGGGGACCTGGTTGGTAGGGACCCTGTGCACTACGTTTGAAACCACATCAAAACCAGGCAAAAAGTGGGGGATAACCATGCAGAAGAGGCATTTTCTCACAATGATGTTATAAATTATGTCATAGAACATGTCATGAGTGATGTAATATGTGAGGTCATAAGCAGCACACCCTGGGGGGCAAGTGGTAGTTAACTCTGCTAACTATAACTTGTAAATGTCTCTGCTTTTTTAGTTCAAAACATTAATGTTGACACTGACAAATTCACCTAATTATAAAGTTACTTTAACGTTTGTTTTTCAGTATATTTCTAGTTTTTTCTTAACGTAAACTAATATTTAACTACTATACGTAAATCCAAATCCATGCTGTGCACTGCAAAGGACATGCAGCCAACCACACACTGCGTGGCCAGGCCCTGTGGCCAACCCCCATAAAGGCAGGGAACACCACACTGCGCAGGGCCTTCAGTCATGCATTGCGGGGGTTGGCCACAGGGCTTGGCCTGCAGCTATGAGTGTCTGAGTGGGTCTCTGACTGGGTGTATGAGTGTCTGAGTCGGTCCATGAGTGGGTGCATGAGTGTCTGAGTGGGTCTGTGATTGGGTGCATGAGTTTCTGAGTGAGTCTGTGAGCCTGTGACTTGGTGCATGAGTGTAAATTGTAAATGTACAGACACTCTGTAGTCTTCCTGTAACACGCAGATTCTATTCCATGCAAGGCTAACTTGGCCTTACATCATTTTGTGAATGTGAGAACAGATACCATTAATTTGGCTGATAAAGCCGACTGTTGTTTAAGAACAATTACACATTTAGTAATCCCTGTGCTTTATACAATGGTACACAATGGTCTACATTAAACTGTCATATTTGTTTTTCTGTATTGCTAAAAAAAGAATTTTGAACCCTGCTCAGCAACTATTTAGCTGCTCCCCAAGGGCTCCACCTTTCAGCCAGGATCCAAACATGGCTGTCTTTACGTGTACCAGTGGACATGTATTTCACCTCTTCAGCCTGGCAGAGTGGCACACACAGCTTCAGTACCTACACAAGCGCGCCCCACTGGCAGCAACAGGTTGAATACAACACTACCCTTATTATGTACAAAATTAATAGGAACCCCTGGAGAATGGGTTTCCTTCCCTCCTATCAATGCTGAAAACTATATAGAATGAGAAAATGACAACTTTTAATGCATGACTTCAGCATGGAGCTTGCAAATATAACCTATTTGTGTTTTACTTCAGGAATACTTTTTATTAAACTGAAACAACACGTGCTTTAGCCACTGTCAGATGCCGTTGCTGTTGTACCTGTTCACACATGTGGACATTGTGTTAGAGCTTTTGAGAGGTGAAGTGTCACAGATGCCTCATTGATGTCCTTGTGACACTTGGCATAGAGTGTGAGAATTAGGTGTTAGGTGCAGCCAACAGTCTCGTCTACCCTCTCACTTCTCCATTATCCTTCCAAACACAGTGCTAGATGTTGGTGACAGCAGGTTGTCAGTAATCTCGCCTGCCCTTTTAACACTCCAGTAACGATTGACACATGTGTTATGTATCAGTGCTAGCTTGTTTTACTAGTCTCGGCTGCCCCTCTGGGCTCTGACGGTTCTCGGCACACATAGCTTGCATTCAGTAGTCTTGACTGCCCCCTTTCACGCCTTGGTGCAGCTTGCTTGTAATAGTCTCGGCTGCACTTCTGGGCTCCTGTGATCCTCGACACAAAACCCTCCTCACTCACCTGCGGTAGCCGCGGTAGCCTCTGTAGCCTCGGGTCGTTGATGTCCCATGTCAGATTCATCCTGTAAGAGCAGATGCAGTCCTGGTCGTCAAAGGGATCTCCAGGGGCCCGTACATGGTGGGGGCAGGGGGTCTGCACCCCATGGGATGTGAGAAGGGTTCAGACAGTAGCTGTGACCGCTGGAGGAAGTGGCAAGGGAACCTTCGGTGTTAAGAGACCAGGATGAGGGTGCTGGGGGAAGGTGTTGGCTGAAATCCTATGCCTGTGGAGCTTGCAGCAGTGACCCGCTCCCTTCCTCTGCTGCTGACAGTGTGTGTGTGTGTGTGTGCACCCAGAGCAGGAAACCTGTAATGACTTTAATGTTTTCTCCTCCTTCCCTCCCCTCCCCTCCCTGCCCTCCCACCTCTACCTGACATCAATTGTCTGTGCCAAGGGAGCAGCTTTATGATTCACCTGTGCAGAGCCTGCTCCCCCACCCTCCCAAAGAGAGATAGATCAAAGGAGCCTGAGTACTCTGACCAGCCCTATTATATACAAATCACCCTGAAAGGGTCTCTAGGTGCTTCTGTATATCTTCAGGTTTGGGCCACAGACTAAGGTGTTCTGAGTAGGGGACTAATAGCATGGCTAATACATCAATGTTGTAAGAGCTTTTTTAAGCTGTCTGTAGTCGGTTTTAACACAAAGATGTATTGGGAGCTGGTTCCAGTATTGAAGGGCTAGGTACAAGAATGATCTGCCCCCATTTCTGGTGGTACGGATGTGGCGAGGGTGTAACAGACATTTCCCACAAGACCTAAGACTCCTGATGGGGGCATACCAATTGAGTTTTTTCTGTAAATACTGAGGTGCACTCCCATAAGGGTATTTGTGGACCAAAGAAACCGTGAATGCTTTTTTATGGTCAATCAGTGAAGGCTTCTTAGAATGGGTTCTGAAGGCGGTAGGGGTGGAAGGTGACAAACTAAACATGTTGCTGTATTTTGGACCACCTGAAGTTTTGAAAACAATCCTTCATTCATAGAACCCATAAGCACATTTCCATAGTCCAGGCGACTAATTATAAAGGCCTGGACTAGGGGTTTTATTGATTGAGGTGGTAACCACTGAAATACTTTTTTTAAAAGGCGCATAATACCAAAACATGTGTCCATGATGTATTTTGCATGTTTCATGGACAGATTCTCATCCACCATGATTCCTAGGTTTCTCACCACTGCCTTAGGAATTGGAGCTATGCCTAAACTAGAAGGTCACCAGTTATCTGACCAGATCGAGTGGGCCTTCCCAAACAGTACAGCCTCTGTTTTGCTTGCATTAAGTTGCAAACAGTTCTTCTACATCCACGTGGTGATGTGATCCATGCAGACTCAGAATCTCACTTTATTAGGCTCTGGATTTGATCCAATTGTGATGACAAGCTGAGTGCCATCTGCACAGGAGATGACCTTGAACCCATATGATTTTATCACTTGTGTGAATGGTGCCACGCAGATGTTAAAAAGAGTGGGACTTAATGCAGATCCCTGTGGCATTCCCCTGTCCACGGGTTTGGAGAGAAAGGACTCTAACAGCACCGTCTGAGTACGACCACTCAGAAAGTTCATTAGTCACCCCACGGCTTTCCTGACGACACCAATCTTTTCCAGTCTTTTGATTAGGACTGCGTGAGAGGTGGTGTCAAAAGCTGCTGATAGATCCAATAAAACCAGCATTGCTGCATGTCCATAATCCAGGGAAAGTCTTATATTGTCTAAGACTTCTACCAGTGCCGTCTCCATGCTATGCAATGCACGTAAGACTTACTGGGATGGGTAGAGCAGATGGTGGCTTTCTAGAATGCCATCACTTGCGTGTTCACCAATGTTTCCATAGCTTTACCCAGAAAAGGAAGTAGGGAAATAGATTTAAAATTTCAAAGTTCATTAGGATCTTTGGGCTTTTTAAGAATGGGGTTAACCCAGGCCTATTTCCATTTAGCTGGAACTGATTCGAAGTCAATGTGTGATTGAACAGGTGAAAGTGTGTCCTGCACTTGCCAATAAAGTGTAGTACTCAAACCGGCATGTGATCTCAAAACAACAAATAACAAAAGTGCATGTAACATAAAAACAGTAACAAACCATCAAGCCCGCACAGGCAATAAGTAAATAATAATTAAGCAAATCACATATTAATTGTGGCAATTAATAAACACAATTGTGCAGTAGTAGAAAATACCCTTCCTTGGAACATCCAGTCTGGTCAGAGGTACATGAATGAAGCCCAAGGAGGCAAGGATATTGTATACATAATTGGGAAAAAGAAACTGATCATGAAATAAGTATAAAAGAATACAGCCAAATCCAGCATACATTTCCTCCTGCAGGGAAACAGACTGCTGTGCTTTCAGCAAGTAAGAACATTTTCTGCTCTCGCTCACTGAAAGCAGAGCAGGTTTGCTATGGCTTGGCGGGAGCACCACCATAGCAAACTGCAATGTCCCGGGGTACACACCTGGGGTGGGCGGTCCCCAGGGCCATGTAGGGCTTCACGTATTATTATTTATTGTAGCCACGGGTAGGTGGTGGTCCCCGGGGATGCAGGGGTGCTGTAGGGGCTCCCCCGCATTGCTTTAAAAAAAATTAATTAATGTTTGTGCCGCGGGGCAGCAGAGGGGCCCAGCGGGCACCCCGCATTTGAATACAACAGTGCCCCGGGGAGGTGGCGGTCTCTGGGGCAGCGGGGAAGCCACTAGGGCTCCCCTGCATATAATTAAGTTACTGCCCTGGGGAGGTAGCAGTCCCTGGGGCTGCGGGGAAGGCCATGGCCTTCCTCGCATTATTTTTATATTACATTTGTGCCCTGGGGAGGTGGCGGTCCCCGGGGCTTTAAATAGCCCTAGGAGGGGGGCCCTGTGTACCCCTCTTACATTTCCTCAATGCCCCTGGGATTTGGCCCACCTGCAGTTATTCTAAAGCAAGCTCAGGAGCCCACGCTTGCTTTTAAAATTCTTTTTTTACTGCGGATTAGCGGATCTACCCTCTGAGTCTGCATCAAAATTTAAAAAGAAAATGCTTTTTACCCCAGGTGGGGTCCCTCAGGGACCCTCCCACCACCATATCTCGGGCATCAGGGTATTCCTACCCTGCCCCTTTTTCTTGTAAAAAAAGTTTTTAGTAGGGTTCGCGAGTCCACTGCAAAGACTTGCGTCCCCAGATATCTATATTGTTTAAAGATAGATATCTCTAAAACTCCTGAATGGTTTCACACTAAATCACAAAAAGCACGCTCTCTGGACCAACATCTAGCTTTCTGCCAAATTTGGTGTAATTCCGTTCAGCAGTTCGGGCTGTAGTCGTGTTCAAAAAATGAAAAATCCCCATAGACTTAACAAGGGGAAAACGCATTGTGGGACCCACCCTTTTTTCTCGGCTCTCGCTTGACAGATCACCCCGAAAATTTCAACACAACAGCTGAACCAAAAAAGGGACGTTTTGTGAAAATTTCGTGGAGATTTGTCAAACAACGCCAACGTTATTGGCAAAACAAAAAACAATTTTCTGATGGTAACTTTGGTCCTAACTATAACTACCTACTGGTGATCGCCAGTAGGCAATATATAATATATATATCAATATGAATGTATATATATATATATATATACATACACAAAAACAAAGGTTATAGGGATGGTATAGTTATGTACAGATTTTAAACACACAAAACCATAGAAATTCAGCAGTTATCTCAAGTAACTTTAACTCATGCCCTAGGGTAACTAACTATACATCGTGCCCCCACAACGCACAGTTTTTCATCAATAATTTCACTGCAAATGTTGCTGTGACATTATCAATGATGTCATAAGAGATGTCATGAGTGATGTAAATTGTGGGATAATTAGCCATGCATGGCAAGGGAGTGAGTTATAGTTACCTTAGGGCACGAGTTATAGTTATTTGAGATAATTTTAATGATAACTGTTGAATTTCTATGTTTTGTGTGCTTAGAATGTGAACCTAATTATAATGTCCCACTAACGTTTGTTTTTTAGTAAATTTGTAAGGTTATTCTCATTCTACTTCCCAGCTATAACATCAATGTAAACTTTGATTTTTTTCAGTGAATTTCTATGGATTTTAATGCTATTTCCTAGCTATAAAGTCATTGTAATCTTTGTTTTTTTCAGTGAAATGCTAGTTTTTTTAACATAAAGTAATTTTTAGCATACATTAACCCAACCGCTGCCTTCCATGGCTTTTGGCCATGCAAAGTGGGGGGTTGGTTGTAGGGTTGATTCGTCAAATGATGCCAAAGTTATTAGAAAGAAAAAATGGAATTTCTATGAACATATGTTCCTAAATATAACTACCCTAGGGCGACCACCACTGGGATATATATATATATATATATATATATATATATATATATATATATATATATCACTGAAAAAACCATAGGTTTCAGGCACGTTATAGTTAGAAATTTGCATTTAAAAAACCTTAGAAATTCACTGAAAAAACCATAAGGTTTTAGGGACAGTTATAGTTAGTTGGACATTGCACTCGTACAAAACCCGTGAAATTCCCCGTTATAGTTAGTTCAGGTAACTATAACTCGCGCCCCACAATGCACTGCTGATGACGTCACATATTACATCACTCATGACATGGTCAGTGACATCACTGATGACATCACTGATGACATCTCAAATGACATCACTGATGACATCACTGATGACATCATCCAGTGACTGTGTGTTTGTGTAAAGTTTAAATATGTTTAATATATATAGGGAAAGGCGTATTGAAGAATGAGTGGGTGTATAAGTGTCTGAATGGATGATTTAGTAGGTGCGTGACTGAGTCTATAAGTGAGTGATTAAACGTATCTTACTGGATGCATGGGTGAGTGACTAAACTGTGTGAATGTCTGTATCCGTCTGTCTGTTGTTGTGTAAGCAGCTGCATGGGTTTCTGACTAGCTAAATGAGTGTCTATATGGGTTATGGATTGGTTCTCTGAGTATCTGTATGGGTGCCTCAGTGTTTGTGTGGGTGGGGTGAGTGTGACTCTGTGCATAGATGTGTGAGTGGGTGATTCACTGGGTGCATGGTTTCAAGAGTGCGTCTGTGATGGACTGTATGGGTGGGTGAGTGTGTGTATGGGTGTGTTAGTGATTGAATGCATATCTCAGTGGTACATGTGTGAGTAACTACATATGTGAAAGGCAGTATATATGTGTGTTGGAGTATATAAATGGCTATAAGTGAGAGTGTGTGATTGTGAGAGTGGCTATATGGATGAGTGTGTGCTTGCATCAGTGATTGCATAGGAGCGTAAGAATGTGCTAGTATTTTTATGAGTAAGTGAGCTGGTGTGTATAACTGTATAGGTGAGTAAATTGGAGTGTGATTAATTATTTGCATGACTGACTAGGTGTGTGAGTACCTCTATGGATGAGTTGCGTTGTGTGAGTGTTTATATAGGTGTATGAGTGCATATGATAGTCCTGTACTGAGTGACTGTAAGTATGAGTGACTGTACGGGTGAGTGAGTAGATGTGTGTGTGTAGACCTAAGAATCAGTGAGTGGGTATGTACTTATTGGTATTGGAGTGTGTATGGTTTTGAGAATGGCAGTCTGTAATTTAGAGTGGGTGTTTCAAAACTTATATTAGGGTGTGAGAAGATGCATTAAATTCTCACATGGATGATGTCATCAGTGATGTCATCAGTGATGTCATTTGAGATGTCATCAGTGATGTCATCAGTGATGTCACTGACCATGTCATGAGTGATGTAATATGTGACGTCATCAGCAGTGCATTGCGGGGCGCGAGTTATAGTTACCTGAACTAACTATAACGGGGGAATTTCACGGGTTTTGTACGAGTGCAATGTCCAACTAACTATAACTGTCCCTAAAACCTTATGGTTTTTCAGTGAATTTCTAAGGTTTTTAAATGCAAATTTCTAACTATAACGTGCCTGAAACCTATGGTTTTTTCAGTGAATTTCAAAGGTTTTTAAATGCTAATTTCTAACTATAACGTGTCTGAAACCTATGTTTTTTTCAGTGAATTTCAAAGGTTTTTAAATGCTAATTCCTAACTATAACATGTCTGAAACCTACGGTTTTTCAGTGAATTTCAAATGTTTTGTAAATGACAATTTTTAAATGTATTAATTGTTATATTTATTTTTTTCATACTGATTTACTACATTTTTAGAAACAATTTTTTTTACATATTTTATTTTTTAAATTACATTGTAATTACATTATACATTACAAAAAATACTTTCTCAGAATGAATTACTTTAGTTTAAATACTTTGCACATAGGCAATAGACTTTTAAGTACAGTAGTTACAGTTGTTGCAATGGGCAACACATTTTCAAACACAATGCAACATTCAGCTCAATGTGAATTTCTAGTTAAATGCAATTAGTTACTTTATGGATTACTTTTCTAACCACAGGACTGGATCCTAGATTCAGTCCTGGGACATCTCCTGTAAACAGTTGAGTAAAAGCGTTTTGGTTACAGTAGTGATTTTTAAGGAATATTATTGTATTTTAAAAGTTGACACTTTGAAACTTTTTCTCATAGAATCACCAATGTTATCCTATGGAAGGAAATTCACTTAGCAGGTAAAAACTGTTATCGTTACTTTTTCTTACTCAGTGTTGGATCCTGGATCCAGCACTGGTGCATCTCCTGTAAACAGTTGAAAGAATGCGTTTAAGTCATACAGGCGATTTTTAAGGAATATTTGTAGTTTGTGAAAATCAACACTTTGAAACTTTTCTGCTGAAAACCAGACAATGGATTCCTATGGAAGAAAATATAAGTTACTGGTAAGTACGGTTAAAATTACTTTTCAGGGTCAGTGCTGGGCTAAAAGATGCAGCACTGAGGTCTCTCCTGATAACAGGTGAGTAAATCGGAATTCGTATTTCGGCTGATTTTAGAGGAATATTTTAAAGTTCCAAAACTCCACACTTAGAAGAATTTCCAAGTGAAACCAGTCAATGTTAGCCTATGGAAGGAAATTCAAGTTACTGGTAAGTACGGTTAAAATTACTTTTGAGGATCAGTACTGGGCTGAAAGATGCAGCACTGAGGTCTCTCCTGATAACAGGTGAGTAAATCAGAATTCGTAATTCGGCAGATTTTAGAGGAATATTTGCACAATGGTGAAGGGAGGGGCGGGGCCTGGGGTGACATCTGTGCAAACGCGCCCGTGGCGCGTTTTAAGTTGAGGGATTAAGTCCCCTTGAATCATGAGGGTCCCTAGGGGCCAACTAGCCCACCAGGAACCTCCAGTATGCGCCAGGAGGCTGCGTTGCAGAGACGTGTAGAGAGGCCACACCCCTTTACACCTCTCTGCAACGCAGCTCTGTGGCGCTTTCTGGATGTACCTGTTGGGCTAGTTGGCCCCAGGGACCCTCAGGATTGAAGGGATTTAATTCCCCATCTTAAAATGCGCCACGGGGCCTGTTTGCACACATGTCACCTCAGGCCCCGCCCTCTCACCACTGTGCTAAGCGCGCCCGTGGCGCGTTTTAAGTCGGGGATTAACTCCCTTGAATCCTGAGGGTCCCTGGGGTGCAACTAGCCCACCAGCTACCTCCATTAAGCGCCACAGAGCTGCGTTGCAGAGAGGTGTAAAAGGGCGTGGCCTCTGTACACCTCTCTGCAAGGCAGCCCCTGGCGCATACTGGAGGTTCCTGGTGGGCTAGTTGGCCTCAGGGACCCCAGTATTCAAGGGGAATTACTTCCCTTCTTAAAATGCGCCAGGGCGCGTTTGCAGTGTACTGCAGGGAGGGCGGGGCCTCCGGCACGATGCCGTTTTTTTATGGGAGGGGGGCTGCGTGGCCCCCTTCCCTCAGCCACTTTTGGCCCGGGGACCCCATCCCCGGGGCCTGAGCATTTTTTTTGTTTTATTTAAAAAAAAACAAAAACGGGAAGGGCGCGTGGCCCCCTTCCTGGGCCTCTATTGGCCCGGGGACCCCATCCCCGGGGCATGCCCTGTTTTTAAATAAAAAATATGGAGGGGGCTGCGTGGCCCCCTCCTCAGGCCATTTAAGGCCCGGGGACCCCATCCCGGGGCCGGCCTTGCCCTTATTTATTTATTTATTTTTTTATTTGGGGAGGGGGCTGCGTGGCCCCCTCCCGAGCCACTATGGCCCCGGGGACCCCATCCCCTGGGGCCTGGCCTCTGGTTGGGGACTGTGGGGGTCCCCAATCCCCCACAGTCCCGCCGGCTCCCGCATCCTATGGGAGCCGGCATTGCTTTTCCACATGGGGAGCAGCTAAGATGCTGCTCCCCATGTGGAAAAGCAATTGGTTTGCATTTTGAAAGAGAGAGCAGGTTTCCTGCTCTCTTTCAAATGCAAACTAAGTTTGCTATGACAGGGTGGGAGCCGCGAGGCTCCGTCCTGTCATAGCAAACAGCAGTGTCCCGGGGTAGGCACCCGGGACACTGCAGGAGCCGGCCCTGGGGGTGGCGGTCCCCAGGGCCATCAAGGGCTCCAGGAGGGGGCCGCGCGGCCCCCTCCCTACATTTGAAAGCCCCGGGAGGTGGTGGTCCCGGGGCTTGGAGGTCCAAAACGGACCCCCATTTTCAATTTTCTTAGTGCCCCGGGGAGGTGGTGGTCCCGGGCGTGTGGGGGCTGGAGCCCCCACACAGGTTTTAAAACAAAAACAAAAAAAAGCCCGGGGAGGTGGCGGTCCCGGGAGCTGCGGAAGGGCTCAGAGCCCTCCCGCACCATTTATGATAAAGCCCCGGGGGTGGTGGTCCCCGGGGCTTGGGAAGCCCTGGAGGCCCCCATGCATAAAATAAACACCCCCAGCATGCCCCCGGGTCTTGGCCACCCTGAGCGCAACCTGCCGATTTTTTTAAAAAATGCTTTTTTGCCCAGGGGTCCTTGTGGGACCCCTGAGCAGACCTAGGGGTCAGGGTGTTTCTACCCTGCCCCCTTTGTGCGTTTTGCGCACTTTTACTGCTTTCTTGTTCCTCGGTTCTACCGAGGAACAAGATGGCTGCCAACACTTCCTGGTTTGGAGTGTTGACAGCCAATTAGCAGACAGCTCATGATCGGGAGGGTGCGCGAATCCGACGCGGCCATAGATATATATGTACTTTTACTTTTGATTTTCTCAGCAACTACTGAGCGGATTTACACCATTTAACAAAAGGGTTCTTTCTGAACCAAGAACTACCTCTTTGCCAAATTTGGTGTAATTCCGTTCAGCAGTTCGAGCTGTAGCCGTGTCTAAAGTTTCCTATGGGAAATTGATTTTTGACTCTTATTTTTAATTTCTCCGCAACTACTGAACGGATTTACACCATTTAACAAAAGGGTTCTTTCTGAACCAAGAACTACCTCTTTGCCAAATTTGGTGTAATTCCGTTCAGCAGTTCAGGGCTGTAGCCGTGTCTAAAGTTTCCTATGGGAAAATGACTGGGGAAAACACGTTTTGGGACCCCCTTTTTCTCGGCCCCGCTTGACGAATCACCCTGAGACTTTCAGGGTAGGAGCGGACCGGAGCGGGCCATAAAGTTTGAAAATTTCGCGAAGATTCGTCAACCGACGCAAGAGTTATTTCAAATAGAATGTCGCGGATTTCCTATGGAAAATAGGTCCTAACTATAACTATCTACTGGCGACCGCCAGTAGATAATATATATATATATACATATCAGGAACTCCTCCAGATAAAATTATAACATAAAGTTATAGTGAGTTACAGTTACCTTAGGGCATGAGTTATTGTGACATGAGTTATTGTGAGTTGACTTGAGATAGCTCTAACTGGTGAATTTCAGTGCTTTAAACGTAGAGTTTAGAACGGCATGTTTTAACTGACATTTTACCTAACTATAGTGTTATTTAAAAAAAAAAAAAATTCAGTGAGTGTATGTATGTATGTATATATATATATATATATATATATTATGTAGTTTGCTCCTTCCGTTTCTCCTCGCATGTGCAGAGGATCATAGACGCCGGCGGAGCGCGCCGGTCATATGTACGATGCAGTCCCAAATGATACGATCACTCGAAGTTTGTAGACAACAGCAGTTGCTAATTTTACAGTAACGCGTTTCGCTCGCACAGCGAGCTTGCTCACACACTGAATGAAAGGAAATTGCTGCATACATAGGGATACATGGAAAGGAAAAGGGGACTGGCGAAAGATTTTGACAGAATGGCATCCATTTTGGAAGAGCTTAAACATAATGCTAAACATATATATTGTGCTAAATACCATATATCGCAAGTGCTGACATATAGCTGAAGTTGCTAAGTCTATTGTTAGAGGTCCCTCTAATATGACTTAACCCAACTGGTCCAATTAGGGTGAAATTCTGAAACATATGTGTGCTTTGGTAAAAATGTAACTACACCTGGTTTGATAATAAAGTTTTGTGTAGGAAAACACACATGCTATAAATTCAGCAGTATGTAA
Organism: Calotriton arnoldi; assembly: GCA_963921515.1. NCBI lineage: Eukaryota > Metazoa > Chordata > Amphibia > Caudata > Salamandridae > Calotriton > Calotriton arnoldi. The sequence continues at coordinate 3,350,584 of CAWUFW010000789.1, forward strand.
TATGCTTGCGCGTCAGCGTTGAACGTCAGTATCTATTTTGGACAATCATAGAAAATTATTTCAGATGTTCTTTGTATGACATAGTGTCGGGAGAAGCATGATATGGACATGTAGGGTTTTGCCTACAGAAACTTTGTTCAGTGTGTGCATTTATGCTGCCTTTGCTATATAAAATAAAATACAAAATATGCGCGCATTTACAAGGCCCAGAAATCAGTATGAAAGATATTATGTGTTCATAATGCACGTATACACTGACTATAGTTAGTATAGATTTCTACTCTGCAAGTGCTCAAGTTTGTCATAATGGTATTATGACTCGCCTAGGGTGCATGGAAAAATATTTACGGCAAGTGCTATATTAATACAAACACACATAGTCTCTGATGTTGGATTGTCATTCCTTCTACAAATCTCCCCCAGATGCAAGCAATACCTTGGACCATCAGAAACAAATTCCACAAATAAGAGGAGTACACAAATTGACAAACAAACAATTAAGGCAATGTAGCCTTACCACTAGCCTCTCAGAATAACAAAATATTGTGAAGAACAAAAGTGCAATAGAATAAAGAGATGTCTCTTATCTGGTAAGTGCTGCCCTTCCCCAAGTGCAGATGTGGCAGAAATAACGGAAGAAAAGGGTAGGGGGGGTGAGTCGACATATCCAATCCTGGAGTCGGCCCCTTCCTTTTCTCCTGTGGTTAAAAAAGAGAGAAAAAAAAGGAGAAAAAAGAACCATAAATGTTACAGTAAGATTAAAAACATGAAATGCAAATTTCGTTGCAATATATACATGTAGAACAAATTACGGTTTCAAAGCAGTTAGAACAGACAAAGTAAGATCATATATGTCAGCACTTGCGATATATTGTATTTAGCACAAAAGGAGTGGGCTTGGCTTTGGTATTCGGGACACCAGTGTTTTCGTCCCAGGATACTTCCTTTTCACCAGGAATTTCAACTAATACGCCAATCATGGCTGAGGGGTGGGAAAAGCAAACCCCAGGAAAAAGGAAACGAAAAACAAGAAGGGGAGCCTGTCGCAGGAAAAAGCAATTTTGTACCCAGGGGAACACGCAGCAAGAGGGGCAAGAAATGGCTATGAATGATGAAAATCTAACAGTGGTCAATCTTACACCAAGGATTTTAACATCAACAGAAGAAGAGGTTCTGAAATTAGGACTAACTTTCTGTCCGAACAATCAACTCGAATATACCCAAACAAGGATAGATCTTTTTAAATTCGTCCGTAAACTGAAATTACATAAATATTTTAAACTGAAACCTACAACTAAAAGTATGAAGAAGAGACCGAATATCATATCTGCAACTGATATTTTGACAGTAAGAGACTTGCCAGCCTTGGAAACCTTGGAGCATTTATACATGGACGAGGTTGAAGATACAATGAACATAGAGGACATTGTACAAAGAACAGATAAAGTGGGCATAGAGGAGCAGACTGAGGAAAGTCCATTCAAACCAGTCTCACAATTTGTCCCACAAATGCCATTTGATGCGATCGATGTGTTCTCGGAAGCAGTAAATAATGATTTACTAAAATTAAGAACAAAAAAGAACCATCAAAAAAAGAGAGTGAATAACATCACGAAAACTCAAAGAGATGCATTGGAAAATCTGCAGAAGGATACATCATTGGTATGTAAGCCTTCGGATAAAGGTGGCAACGTCGTTCTTCAGACCAAAGAAAAATACTGCAAAGAAGCAATGAAACAGTTGTCAGATGGCAGGCATTATGAGAGATCCACCAAAGAGAAGTACAATGCCAGTATCAAAGACTACCACTCCCTCATAAAGAAATGGTATGATAGAACCATGCTGGGGACAGAGGAATATCTTTTTTTAAGGAACTTAAACCCCATTACACCGACATTTTATCATATTCCCAAACTTCACAAGAGCAGCCAAGATCCTCCTGGCAGGCCTATAATATCCTCACAAGGAAGCCTAACGGAGCACTTATCGATGTTTATTGATCATTTTCTATTTCAAGCAGTGTTACAGTTGTCATCGTATGTAAAAGACACTAAAGACTTTTTAAACCAAATTGAGGCATTGAGCTGGGACCCATCCTATAAGCTAATGGTACTGGATATAACTAGTTTATATACCTGTATAGAGCACTCTAGTGGATTAAAAGCTATCCAGTATTATTTAAGTAAACGTCCATTGAAATATGCAGCGCACAATGAGATGTTACTGGAATTCACTGAGTTCTGCTTAACTAACAATATCTTTCTCTTCCAAGAGGATTACTACAAGCAGATCTCTGGGACTGCAATGGGCACCTGTTTCGCCCCCAGCTACGCAAATCTTTTCATTGGCTGGTGGGAGGAACGGGTGCGCAGGTCGCACCAGGGAGTAATGGAATCTGGTGAAGCCATTGCCTGGCACAGGTATATTGATGACCTGTTTTTGGTCTGGAGGGGGACAACTGAATCTGCTTTTGAATACATTGAAATTTTAAATGACAATACTTTAAATCTACATTTCTCTGGAGAGGTCAGTTCAGTGGCAGTGAACTACCTCAACCTTAGGGTATTTGTAGCAGATGGCAAAGTGAACACGGCTTTATATAGGAAACCAACGGCTGGAAATTCGACGCTTCATGCGTCCAGCAGCCATCCGCCAAAATGAATACAGAGTATTCCGTACGGAGAACTTTTGAGACTCAAAAGAAACAGTTCTAGAAACTGTGACTTTGAGAAAGCAGCATAGGAATGCATTACCAGATTCAGAAATAGAGGATATGACATTATTCTCTTGGAAAAAACTTTGAAAAGGGTGAGAAATATCCCAAGACAGAACCTGGTACATGAGGATAAGAGGCGTACAATTAACCAGAGTGAAGGGAAATTTAGAATGATCACCACATTATCAGATGGAGCCACAACTCTAAAAAGAATTCTTAGAAACAACTGGCATATTTTGAAGACAGACATTACAATGAGCAAAAACATACCCAGTGGTCCACTAGTGACTTTTAGGAAAGCAAGAGCAATCAGGGACATGTTAGTTCACAGCCATCAAGACAAGGGCATACACAGGGAAGGAACTCTCAAAGAAATGAGGGGGTTCTTCCCATGTGGTAAATGCAAGGCCTGTAAGAACAGTAAAAGGGTTTTGAGCTATACTATACCTGATATCAAAACACATAGCCAAGTTCATAAGTTGTAACACGGTATATGCAGTGTATTGCCTGTCATGTCCGTGTGGATTAAGGTATGTCGGTAGCACCATCCACCCAGTGAAAGTCCGCATTTTGGAACATATGCGGGCTATCACAAAAAAAGACCAAACGTATCCAGTAGCCAGGCATTTTGCTAGGATACATCAAAGCAACAGGGATCTGTTGACGTACTTTGGCCTGGATCATGTCCGGGTAAATGTTAGAGGAGGGGACAGGATTTTGAGGCTATGTAGATTGGAGTCTCGCTTTATCATTGACCTGCAGACCAAAACCCCGAAAGGCTTAAACAGTGGGGAGGAGCTAGCAGTTCATTTAGGCAATTAACTGGCCGATATTCGGCTAAATGATGCTTGTGAGTTGTAATTTGTCCTGAATAACCAAAAGTGTAGTTCAATATGATGATGTGACCAGTACTATGATTGTCATATAATGCCATAACTTTGAGCCGATACACGGCGATAATGCATTGTAGGCTATCAAGCCGATATACGGCATAATTGTGGATATATAAATGGTTTGTCCCCATGAATTAAGGATGTTTGGTCAGGCTAAGCCGATACACAGCGCAATTATTGTATATATATAGTGCATTTAGACGTAAGCCTGATGCCCTCAAAGATGGCCCCCATGTTTTTAGCCGATTGCGGCTTAACTTATGGCCACATTAGCCGACACACGGCGTAATGTTACTCTGAAATTGGTGGACACACACTGTTTAAATGTTATTTAAACATTTTTTTGCAACATGCCTAACAATGCGTTAATTGTATGAAATGTTATTTATAAGATGTATTGTGACATTGGCATTTGGACATTTTAAGATGGCGCCTATGTAAGGCAGCGAAACTGGTCCTTCGTCTATGTTGATGATAATGAAAGGAAATGGTTAAAAATGGTTGCTACCGGTGTGCCAGTGACACCGAAGCAGGCGCGCAAGCCAAAACGCGTTTGTTGTTGCTTTGAGGAGATTAAAATCTTTTGCAATCACCCCGAGAGTGCTGGATTATGTTCCGGGATAGTGAGCACTATGAGCTTTGAGATATATATATATATATATATATATATATATATATATATATATATATATATATATTGCCACAATATCCCTTTTGACAGGGATTAGTCTCACCGCACTCGCTGCTCCTTGTAGTAAACAACAAATAGGCACACATTAGTAGTTCAAGGGTGTTTAATTTCCAAAGCTGCCAACACACAACTCCAACGCGTTTCAGTCTCAGCCGAGACCTTGCTCACGGGGAAAATCGATTTTTCCCCGTGAGCAAGGTCTCGGCTGAGACTGAACGCGTTGGGGTTGTGTGTTGGCAGCTTTTGGAAATTAAACACCCTTGAACTACTAATGTATGATTGGTGCCTATTTGTTGTTTACTACAAGGAGCAGCGAGTGCGGTGAGACTAATCCCTGTCAAAAGGGATATTGTGGCAATATTCAGAACGGCTTGGTCCTGCCGTACTCTACACGCACCACCAGAGAGGCGCCCAACAGTCAGGAAACGGGACTATGCAGAAAGGAATATATATATATATATAAAACACAATATATAATCAATTTAAAAAACAACGTGAATAATATAAACACCATATGTCCACTATATTAAATAGCAAAATAGCTATACAAGCATTCCCAAAAATTAATAATAACAAATATAAAAATACACAAATATGTCAATAAATGCTAATATAAATCCACTTCAGTCCATCCGCCATCATCTCGGGAAGTGGGACCACCCGCCTACAAGGCGGCAGTCCCACAGGGGGAATTACGATGTAACCGCCACCAAGGCGGTCGCACCTGCCATAGTTAACAGTTGTATGATTAAACAACTACCTCGTAAATTACGAGTGCCTAAACCACGAAGGCTAAACAACGAACAATGCCAAACCACTAATTAATGAACCACGACTTACTGAACCACGAAAAATATTCATTTTAGATATAAACCGAATCTACCACTACGTTCAAATCAACTCATCTAACCCACGTTTTATTACCAGTGCGGGCGTTTTTAGCTAAAGTATGAAATGCACAACGCAGTCATGGGTTAAACAGAGAAGAACTAGTAAGTGTCACACGTTTATTTTTAATGCGAATGTCCATGTTGTCTATTTGTCCTTTAATTGCGCAGTATTTGCAAGATAATAGACAATCCCGTTTCAGGGCAGTCACTCTACCAAGGCCCGTGACACTCCCTGGCCTTGAGTGATAATTAAACAGGATGGGACGGTCTGATGCCTGAGGAACGGCGCTCAATCACTCCCAGAAATTACTATGTCTCCCCAATAACTCACGCCTCTATCCCACAAATGCCATCTCTGGAACAAAGCCTGTCACAGATCAGACTAACACGTCCCTGAGGCGTCTTGCGGAAACGTTTTTTTTCTATGCAAAATGAAAGTCCGTCACAACTGCTGCGGTAGCCGCTCTCTCCAAGTTGCTCTTTTTTAATGTAGTTTATGATTTCAAACATTAGGAAGCACAAGAACACAAATGGCTCCAATTTCTGTAGCTCATTCTGAGCTTCATCAATGTCATGGAGACCGGTGTTCACAGAAGCAGCGATTAAACATTTACGTGGGCTGGTTAATATTCATTGTAATTCTGTGCCATATTCTCGACATTCGCGGCTTCGGCTCAGTGAACTGGATTCTATAACTTTAAAAATAATTTCTTTAAAACAAAAAATAATAATAATATGTTAATTAAACTTACCTTTAGCTTGTTGTAAATGAAGTAGTGGTTAAGGAAGTCGTGGTTAAGGAAGTCGTGGTTCAGGTCCAGGTCGTTGTTTATGAGTCGTTTTTCAGGCCACTCATTCTAAAAAAATCGTTGTAAAGGCCGTTTCCCATAGTTAACATTGTGGCGGGTGCTGCTGGCTGCAGCACCTGCTGCAATGTTAAAAAAGCACTTTTTACATTTCCCTGCACTACGTGGCAGGCACCATCCGGTGCCTGCCACATGGTGCAGGGAAATGTAGGGGGCACTATACAATCAATCAATCACGGGTTTGTTAAGCGCGACTACTCACCCGTAAGGGTCTCAAGGCACTGGGGAGGAGGGGAGGTGCAGGTTCCAGTCCATCAAGGAGGGGGTCTGTCGAAGAGCCAGGTTTTTAGGTTTCTCATGAAGATGGGGAGTGATGTTGTCTGCCTGAGGTGGAGCAGAAGAGCGTTCCATGCTCTGGCCGCGAGGAAGGAGAAGGAGCGGCCTCCTGATCTGGTCTTTTTGGCACGGGGAACCACGGCGTAGGAGAGCTGGGCTGATCGTAGGGTTCTTTGGGGTGCGTGGAAGTTGATTCAGCTGTTGAGGTATGCTGGTCCGGTGTTGTGGAGGGCTTTGTGTGCGTGGGTGAGGATCTTGAAGGTGATTCTCGCCTCGATGGGGAGCCAGTGGAGTGTGCGCAGGTGTTGGAAGATGTGGCAGTGTCGTGGTAGGTTGAGGACCAGTCTTGCAGCGGCGTTCTGGATGTTTTGTAGCTTGTGGGTGAGGTTTTTGTTTATTCTGGCGTAGAGTGCGTTGCCGTAGTCGAGTCTGCTGGTGACGAGGGCGTGGGTGACGGTTTTTCTGTGCTCGAGGGGGATCTTACGTAGGGGGCGGAGGATGTGGAAGCAGGAGGATGTGACGGAGTTGATCTGGCAGTCCATTTTGAGCTCGGAGTCTAGGATGATTCCAAGGTTGCATGCGTGGTCCGTGGGGGTGGGTGGGCTACCGAGGACGGGGGGCCACCAGGTGTCGTTCCAGGCGTCGGGGTGTGGGCCCATGATGAGTACTTCTGGAAAGAGTAGATCCAGTCGAGGGCCTTGTCCAGGATACCTGCGTCGTGCAGTCTGCGTATTAGGGTGAGGTGGGATACCGTGTCAAAGGCCGCTGAGGTCGAGGAGGATGAGGGCTACTGTTTCTCCTTTGTCCAGTAGGGATTCCGTGTGTTGGTTGTCTTCGTCGAAATTGTCGTAGATGTTCTTGATTTTGCGGTGGAAGAAGGTGCTGAGTTTGTTGCAGAGGTCTTGTGAGGGGGGAATGTCAGTCGACTCGCTGGTGGGTTGGGCGAACTCCTTGATGATGTTGAAGAGTTCTTTGCTGTTGTGTGCGTGTGTGGAGATTCTGTCTTCAATTGCAGTTTTCCTCGTGTTTCTGATAAGCTGGTGGTGGGCAGTGGTGGTGGCTTTGAAGTTGTTGTGGGCTTCTGTGGATTTGGAGTTCCTCCAGGTCTTTTCGAGGTGGCGGCATGTGTGCCTGGACTCTCGGAGTTTGGGGGTAAGCCATCTGGCCTTCTTGGCGTGTGCGTTGTTGTTCTTCTTGAGGGGGGCTATGGTGTTGACGCTGTCGGTGATCCATCAGTGTAGAGTTTGGGCGGAGGTGTTGGGGTCGTCGTCTTCCGCGGTGGTCGGGGTGGAGTTGCTGAGTGAGGAGATGAGTTGGTCGTCAGTGATTTTGGTCCAGTTTCTTCATGGGAGCAGGTGCTGGTGTCTGTGGATGGTGGGTGTTCTGAAGGTGAAGTGGATGCATCGATGGTCTGTCCACTGGAGTTCGGTGGTGTGGCTGAAAGGGATGGAGTTTCCTGTTGTGAAGAGGGGGTCGAGGGTGTGTCCTGCTGAGTGCGTGGGTTCGGTCACGATCTGGCGAAGTCCAATGTTGTGGAGGTTGTCCAGGAGGGATGTGGTGTTGGGGTCTAGTTGGTTGTCGAGGTGGAAGTTGAGGTCTCCCAGCAGGGTGTAGTTGGTGGATGCGATGGCATGCGGGGAGATGATGGAGTTGGCGAATGGTCCGCGGGGTCCCGGAGGTCGGTAGATGAGGGTTCGCCGGAGGGTGGTGGTAGGGCTGGCCAGTATCTTGAAGTGCAGGTGTTCCATCAGGTCTGTGGGCTCGTCGGGGAGTGTGCTCAGGTGGAGGGTGGATTTGTGGACGATGGCGATTCCTCCTCCCGGGCGGGTGGGGCGGTCCTTCCTGGAGATTTTGTATCCTTGGGGAAATTACGATGGCGATGTCCGGTCCCGAGGTGGTGTTGGTACAGGTTTCTGTGAAGAATGCTACGTCTGGGGTGGTGCTGTCGAGAGGTCCCAGATTTCGGTGGCGTGTTTTTGAGGAGTGATCTGACGTTGAGGAGGATGCATTGTAGGGTCTTCGGTTCGGGTGTTTTCTTGCGGGCGGGTTGTGCTGGGTCCGTGTTCCTGGTGGTGCTGTAGGTGTGCCGGCAGCGGTGACAGCTGAAGGGTCCGTGGGTGTCGGCTGGTGATGCTAGCTTGCAGTTGTTGTTGTGGCCTGGGTTGAGTGCGTGGAGTGCCGCTGGGTCGTAGCGTTGGCGGTGCGGAGGTCCAGGGTTCCTGACGCTGGTCGTGGTCGGGTCACGGACGGGCGCAGATGGGCTTGCCTTTGGCGCGCCTGCGGCCCTCCCGCTGCGCACGTCCGCCATTAAGTAGGGGTCGGGGAGGGCTGGACAACTGGGAGGCGGGAGTGGGGAGGGGAACTGGATTGGGCCGGTCGCGCTGGTCGTACTGGGGGGGAGGGGCCGCGGGGGCAGCAGCGGCTTGGAAAACGGCCGGAAAAAGGGAAAAGAGAGGAATAAAAGTGGAATAAGGCAGAAAAGTGCAAGAAAAGTGGAAGAAAGAGATAGAAGGAGAGTGAAAGGGGGAGATTGAAATGAGGGTAAAAACGAGTGAAACGGAGAGGAAAAGCGGAGCGAGAGAAAGGGGACAGAGGTCCACTGGACCACCAGGGATGAGGCGCAGGTAAAACCTGCGGGTGGAGGAGGGCCTCGAAGACCAACACTCGAGAGTGCAGGGGCTCGGGGGAGGCCTCACTTAATGGTGGAGCTGCGAGGGTGGGAGAGCAATTTCACTGACAATGAGTCAGAGTGCCCCCTAACTCCCAAAAGAAAGGGCCCTGGATGAAGGGGGGCCCACTACGGGCCCTCAATGTCCATCCCCACCAGCCTTTCCATGGTGGGTGAACCGCTATGGAAAGGCTGGCGGGGATGGTCCATCGTAATCACAATGGTGGTGCCTGGTAGGCACCGTCGCTAGTTCAGGGAATACGAGGGCCTCCGCAGCACTGGCGGGCTCAAGGAGCCCATTGGATGCGCGGCGGTCGGAGTTTCCAACCGCCACGGTACCGCCCACCATCATAATATGGCGGGTGGGAAATGGCCTCACAATGGCGGTGAACCCGCCACCGACAGCCTGTTGGTGGCAGGTTCACTGCCATCGCAATCAGCCCCTATATTATTTAAGAAAAGTACAAACATTTTTAATACTTAAAATAACAAAAAATAAAATAAAAAAGAAAGTTACTTATAATAACATTCACTTACCTAACTGCAACCAAATTACAAAATTTCAAAATAAGCACCACATCATTTAATTTAAAAAACAAATCAAATTTAAAAACAAAAGTCATTCCACAGACAAGCGGGAATATTTATCAAAAGTTTATGCAATGCAGGGCAGCAAGTAAAGGTGTTGTACTGCGTTGAGTGAATAGGAAAGAGATCAAAATAGCTATATCTACTAAGATATGGTGCTTATCCACTCCCTCCCAACTCTGGCTCATTTATGGCTGCCTAGCAACAACGCATGCGTTATGAGCAAGATTGTTTTTGTGCGGGAAGGGGTACCTCGTAAGGCAATTTCCTCTTTCTCTGCATGATGCAGAATGTCAGGAGAAGGAAAGTAACGAGGAGATATAACGACATTTCTCCTCACTGCGGAAGACGTAGCATTTTGACACATTTCCAGGTTTACTAGCTTTAGTAAATCTGGAATGTGCTAAAAATGCATGGGTGGATGCATGGGAATGCCCATCTTCCACCCATGGAACGCCTCTGAGGTGCAGTGTAACACAAACCCAACAACCTGCTACTAAAATAGAAGTTACTTTTACTAATGATAAAATTAAAATATACATTAAAACAAATTAAACTGAAAAATGTAACAATTAACCAATTTACATATTTAAGAATTAATAAAATAATTTGCAACAAAACCTAATTATCATTCAATTTAAATAATTATAATGTAATTAACTTCCCACCCTATTCCCTTAGAAACCTAACAACCTGCTACTACACTATAAATTACATTTAAAATTAATTTCCTAAAAGACTTGAAAATAAAAACTATATTTAAAAAAATAGTAACTATGCTAACAATACTAACACCAAATAAATAATATATTAACTAAAGAATATTAAATTAATTAAAACATTTTTTTACAACTATATTAAAGAAAAGTATATTAAAAACAACATTATTCTTGGAAATATTATATACCAAAAACAAACTGCCAACTATATTCTGTCCCATGATATTTTGATAGTAACAATACTTTTTTTAACTATATGTTCCACAATATTTAAAACTCAAAATTTTGTCCAAACACCATCAATTCGCAAGGGTTTGCAGAATAGCCTCCCTCGTGAATATTAATTAGGCAGGTTGCACTTTACAATCCCCTGCTGTTTGTTACAAACACAGGAAGGTGGCCAGAAAGAAAAAGCAGACTCCAATCCCTGTGCTTTCATTCCCAACCAAAACACTTTATATAGCAGCCCGTTGTCTTTTAAGGGGAAGGTGCCACTTTAAAAACAAATTTCTCATTTGAAAAGATATCTGGGGAGCTGGCTGTGGTTCTCCAGACCACAATCTGCTTCACCTGAGGCAGCTCAACACAATTCCCAGAGGGTAAGCTGTACAACGAGACACAGCAGCCGCTTTGCAAATGAGTTACCACCTCTTTTAAGGTGGCATTAACTTTTCAGTGGTTTGGGACCACAATTGCAGTTTGAAACGCAGAAGGGTTTAGTACATTGTAAACAGCACCTTTACCAACCCTGGGATTTTGTGGATCACAAGGATTACGAATGCAAAAGGGCTTTGTACAGCAGAACAATTAGCCAGTACTTAATTTGTAGTAGAACGAGTGTTAGTGGCCAAAGATCTGCTTAGATGACCGCGACTGGTACTATGAAATGTCAGCGCACCAAATAACAAGGCTGCATGATCATGAATCTATAGCAAAAAAGGCGGGAGTTCCCCTAATACTAAGAAAAGGGACGGGGTAGCAAGTTAGAAAAAACAAGTAGTCCTTAATCAAGAGTCAATCTTTTTGGGCAAAAGTCTCCATATTTAAGAGCCTGCCTCAATATGGATCATGTGCTATAACCAGACATAGGCGTTACTGTAGACCAATGCATTCAATATCATCAACAAAAACATAAGATATATCAGTGTGCACTAGATTATTTTAACAAATTACATTAAGGATATACCCAATATGTAAATAAAGACTTTATTTATTTTATAAAAACATCTGTGCAAAACGGGATAAACGTTACAATTCACACATAATTAAAAACATCTTCTCATGTGAGAAGTTACAATACATATGTTAGAGACATATATAATTCCACATTAAAATTAAAAACACAGAAAACTTAAGGAGTCGACGTGGCATTTCGGTGATAACAGATTCCTTCACCTTCTTCAGGACAAAGTTTTCATAAAAAGTCTAAATAGCAAAAAATATTTTATTAAAACACAAATATATGTCTCTGTGTTAAATTACAAACAATATCCCAAAATGTATCTTATGGTATTTGATTAAGCATTGAGTACTATTAAAAGGGGCTAATACCCTAATGTAACTTAATACACACAGAACCCAATTATTAATGAATCACTGACATAATATCGACAGACATATTATCGACCTACATTTTTTCGACACAAAATTATCGATAGCAATAATATCGACACTATATACTTATTTAAAAAAATACAATATTATCGAAACCATAATATCGTTCTTCAAAAATATCGACATCAAAAATATCGTACACATTATTATCGTTTTAAAAAATATCGGACATTGTTTAAATACATACACCATGTCTAAAATATCGACCACAAACATATCGACAGCTAAAGTATCATTATTTTATAATTATCGACTATCCAAAACTTGAGCAAACATACAAAATTAAATACCACAAATATAAATAAATACCTAAACATACATTGCATATCAAATTAAATTACACACATATTTTTTTCAAGGAATAAAACATAACTAAAAATTAAATTATAAAATACACTATTAACAACATTTATACATATAAACTTTCATCATATAAAATCATTTTCTTGCATTTCATATATATTATAACACATAATACAATAATTCTAAAAGTAAGGAGGGAAAAAAAAATAACTGACTCTTACGGGGTCATTACAATGACGGGCGGATCGCCACCGCCCGTATGGCGGTGGCGATCCGCCCGCCATTTCCCACCGCCCGCATGCCATTTCCCCCCCACCATATTACGATGGCGGGGGGAGCCCAGCGGACGGAAAGACCGTCCGCCGGTTTTCCGCCGGTTCCACAGGAGACCGGGCGGTAAAGGACCCTAATATGGTGGCGGTGTCTGCAAGACACCGCCATCCATATTAGGATGTTGGCGGAAAGCAGCCTTTCCATGGCGGTGTTGCCGCCATGGAAAGGCATGTGGTCTTTGCTTCTGGGGGCCCGTTGCGGACCCCCAGGATTTGGGGGGGTGGTGGGTGCACAGGTACCCCCCCACATTTTAATGCACAAGGTGGCAGGGACCGCGCGGTGCCTGTCACCTTGTGCATTCAAATGCACAACATGCGTTTTTCGCCTGCCGCAATGCGAACAATATGGGATGCCACCGCCACCGTGGCGGTGGCATCCTAATACCCATGGCGGGACCACCGCACCTCTTGCGGACGGTCCCGCATTCCGTTGCGGTGGCGGGCGGACTTTGTCCGCCCGCTATCGTAATGTGCCCCTAAATTAGCGTTTTCCATATAAGGAAAACAACTTCCAAATCAATTAAAACAATATAGATTAATCAATAGAAACACACAATATTAAAGCCTACCAATAAAATTAAACTAACAATTAAATAAACCCTATATAAACCAACAAATCTTACTCTTATTTTCCACCTCAAACAAACAAGCCAAAGAAAGCGGAACTCTGCTGGTTTTCTACCTGAAGCAAGAACATCATCAAACCAAAACCTCTATAAATCTACTAAAAGTAAGTAAATTAGAATGTCCTAAATAACAGTTAAACTAATGTTCTCTGAATAATAACTTTCATACTCAAATAAGTAATTTATATCTTTGTTCTATTTTATATTTCCACTACAGACAACTCTAAACACATCAACAAAATTACAGAGGACACCCTAAAACCATCCACCTAATAAAGTAAGTATTGTTCAAAATGCATTTAATAAACCTGTAAAACAACCACCCAAACCCAAAATCCATCCCAAACACCCACCCCACCCCATGTAAAATTAATGTAAAACAAATAATAATATCTGCTTTCATTTTTTTCAGAAAAACAAACTACTTAAGAAGATTCCACACAGAAAGAATAAAAATCATCATTTTCAAGCATCTAAATACGAACTTTGTAAGTATATTGTGAAAAAATGTTTTTTTTAAAACATTAACATCTATAACAATAATTTAAATAATTCTTATATGCATTTATTATAGAATTTTCTACATCACAATGACAGAAGGCGCACAATTTATAACATCCCAAAAAGGAAAAATGTTATTATGTTACATGGGGTATGTCTACACCCAGGAGAAACAAACTGGCCTAAAAGTCAATTGGAAATGTTCTAACTTTTATTCCAATAAATGTTACGGTCGTGCTACTACCAGAGAAACAACTGTAATGTACACCAGGGAACATAATCATCCTCCTAATATTACAGAAATTGAAGTTAGGGGTGCGCTTGAAAACATTAAAGAGGCTAGCACAAGCTCACAAAGACCTACCAGTGCAATTCTAAAAGAACAGCTGCCTAGAGTCCCCAAAGAAGCAACTGGACAAATGCTGTCCATTGCTTCATTAAAAAGAACCACAGCTCGCACAAAAAGGGCTACAACAACTCCCACACCTACTCCTAAAACTTTTGAGGAAGTGATAATTCCCCCAGAACTAGCTATTACTTTCAATAAGGAACCCTTTATTCTCTATGATAATAAATGCAAAGAAAAGAGAATAATTATGTTTGGTACAGCAAACAATTTAGTAAAGCTTCAACAAGCTGAGATATGGATGATGGATGGAACTTTCACAATATGTCCCAAACCATTCTTCCAACTCTATACTATCCATGGCCTACATCAAAATTGTAACATTCCCTTTATTTACGCCTTGCTGCCTAACAAACACAATGCAACCTATGTAGAAATCCTAAATAAAATTAAACAAGAGACAAATAATTATTTTCCTCAGAAAATAATTATAGATTTTGAACAATCTATGATAAATGCTATACTCAAAACATACCCAGATACCTCAATTCAAGGGTGTTATTACCATTTTAATCAATGCCTATGGAGACACCTACAAAAATCTACACTCAGGGGCCGATTCCGATCTCACTCGGACAGCCCTCCGAGAGCTGTCCGTAGCCTTACCTTGCGACCGACTCGTACTGGGAGCCGGTCCGTCCGGCCGATGAAGTACGATGCGCAAAAGTGCCACAATTCCGAACGACACGTAAGCTTCAATTCCAGCAACATTTCCCGTCGGAGCCGCTTACCCAAACGCCCATCCGAGTCGCCCGGAAGCAGTTTCCACAATAGTTTCCGGCCAGACAAGTACGATGCGCAAATCCGACGCACCGAACGAGTCGCCACTAGCAGCACGTCACAGCATCCGGGAGAGATGAATAGCAGGTCCGATTCGCGCCACAACATGATCCACTGCTACGAAACGGACCAACTCACAACGTGTACGAGACGGACCAACAATTAGCAAGTACGAGACGAACCTTTGATGAATCCCATCACGCAGGTCATCCCAGTACTGCATATCTATGACCGGATCAGGAACAGACGCGTACGTCGCAGACGGTAAGTCAGACACCCACATAAACAAACGTCACGAACACGCGAAATGCTACACACATATAGGGGGGGGGACATGCCATCCACCAGCAAAAGCAAAACCACAGGGGTAGCATGGTCCACACCACCAGCAGTGCCCACACCTAGGGGGGGGGAGCCCAGCACCACTACCATCCCCACTCATAGGGGGCTGGATGTCCATCAATACCAGTACCCTCCACTCATAGGGGGCTGGATGCCCTGCACCACTACCATCCCCACTCATAGGTGTCTGGATGCCCTGCACCACTACCATCCCCACTCATAGGGGGCTGGATGCCCTGCACCACTACCATCCCCACTCATAGGGGGCTGGATGCCCTGCACCACTACCATCCCCACTCATAGGGGGCTGGATGTCCATCAATACCAGTACCCCCACTGATAGGGGGCTGGATGCCCTGCACCACTACCATCCCCACTCATAGGTGTCTGGATGCCCTGCACCACTACCATCCCCACTCATAGGGGGCTGGATGCCCTGCACCACTACCATCCCCACTCATAGGGGTCTGGATGCCCTGCACCACTACCATCCCCACTCATAGGGTCTGGATGCCCTGCACCACTACCATCCCCACTCATAGGGGTCTGGATGCCCTGCACCACTACCATCCCCACTCATAGGGGCTGGATGCCCTGCACCACTACCATCCCCACTCATAGGGGGCTGGATGCCCTGCACCACTACCATCCCCAATCATAGGGGGCTGGATGCCCTGCACCACTACCATCCCCACTCATAGGTGTCTGGATGCCCTGTACCACTACCATCCCCACTCATAGGGGTCTGGATGCCCTGCACCACTACCATCCCCACTCATAGGGTCTGGATGCCCTGCACCACTACCATCCCCACTCATAGGGGTCTGGATGCCCTGCACCACTACCATCCCCACTTATAGGGGGCTGGATGCCCTGCACCACTACCATCCCCACTCATAGGTGTCTGGATGCCCTGCACCACTACCATCCCCACTCATAGGGGGCTGGATGTCCATCAATACCAGTACACCCACTCATAGGGGGCTGGATGCCCTGCACCACTACCATCCCCACTCATAGGGGGCTGGATGCCCTGCACCACTACCATCCCCACTCATAGGGGGCTGGATGCCCTGCACCACTACCATCCCCACTCATAGGGGTCTGGATGCCCTGCACCACTACCATCCCCACTCATAGGGTCTGGATGCCCTGCACCACTACCATCCCCACTCATAGGGGTCTGGATGCCCTGCACCACTACCATCCCCACTCATAGGGGGCTGGATGCCCTGCACCACTACCATCCCCACTCATAGGTGTCTGGATGCCCTGCACCACTACCATCCCCACTCATAGGGGGCTGGATGTCCATCAATACCAGTACACCCACTCATAGGGGGCTGGATGCCCTGCACCACTACGATCCCCACTCATAGGGGGCTGGATGCCCTGCACCACTACCATCCCCACTCATAGGGGGCTGGATGTCCATCAATACCAGTACCCCCCACTCATAGGGGGCTGGATGCCCTGCACCACTACCATCCCCACTCATAGGGGGCTGGATGCCCTGCACCACAACCATCCCCACTCATAGGGGGCTGGATGCCCTGCACCACCAGCATTCACACGCATAGGGTCACTAAGCAAACCCCTACCCCTACCATCTTTGCAAGATTCTATGTATGTGTGTCCCAAATGCCCACAACACTGATTCTGATAGTGAACATACAATGTGACTCCCATCACATGTGTGCACAAAAGATGACTGTGGGGCTCAAAACCCCAGCATCTCAGGAACATTGTGGTAATGGGTTCCAAAGCCCACATCACTACAGTGACCAGAAGGTGAGTGTGGACAAAATAATAGCAGCATCACCAGACCAGCATTTGTGCTTACTGGCCCCAAATCCACAACCAATGTAGTGGCAATGTGGTGGTTGTGTCACATACAAACATAGATTTGAGAGGCAAAGATTGCTGTGTATCACAAGAACTCCCTCTGCCATGTGCAGACAAGCATTGGCCATGTGCCCTGACAATGCCCACAGTGACCAATTAGACTATGTGAAAAGTGAGCATCATGATGCATACACACATATCTCTACGAACAGACACACAAACTGAGGAATCCTGTGGAGGCTGTCGATGTTAGGTGACAAAGTCCCATACCATGGCAGCAATGGGACATACCAACCATGAGCAATGTGCAGGATGATGAGCTACAAGATGCATGGACATTAGGGAAAAACCTCCAAACTACAGCCACACAATGGAACGCAAAAGAAATACCAATGCAGAGGTGCAGATGCACAAACACAGACAGGCAGACCCACACTGCATATCATACACAACACTTGTGTTTGTCTCAGTGTCCCCAGGCCAGTACACAACACATGACGGTGGGATGAACTCCAATCACACAGATGTGTCCACAGTGCCATACAAAAAGTAACTAATGAACTGGGCACCCCTTTGTGGTCAAGCATACATCGTCAGATGAGTGGTATAGCAACGTATTCATGTGACACAAGCTGGGTGGAACAGCAACCAACACAGCAAGAGACAGACCCACTACAGCACTACCCTCTAGTACCCTAATTTGTGGTGACAGTAGCCTGTACGCCAATCCCACTGTGATGACAAAGGTCTGTTTTGCCTATACTGTGGAGCACAGTCAGCTGTGCATACTGGGTCATGTGTCCAGAACAACAAACTCACATCACACCTCCATAAACACAAATCACTGGCCATGTCCTGCAACCAATGTGCAAAATGTGGGTAGGGGCCTAGACATGAAACAACTCACATGTGGCCACCCTCAAACCCCACACCCTGATCTGCAACAATGTGCATCAGCTAGGCACACAGGGACTGTTGACATTGCCCAAGCACCCATTACAATCCCAGGGTGGTGGGGGGATCTAAGGTACACAAAAATCAACACAAATGGCCTGTCAACAACACCTGGGAATGTCTGCCACACTGCACAGTATGCGGAACATGGGCATAATGTGAAGACAACACGATTCATTGGGAACCCTGCCACACACCTACACCAATGAGGAACCAAAGGAGACCCACAAAGAACACATGTTGACATCTTCCAACATTGCAGCAATGACCCTGATGAGTGGGAGTAGTCACACACACATACGAGTGAGCCTCACACTGACAGATACCACATACGGAAAACAACATGATGTTGGAAACACATAAGTGCCAATGGGAATTCTGAATGTGTCCCATGTGCGTTTGACAACATCCCCTGAAATTACAACTAAAACAGCCATGGATGACAACCTAATGACCAGTAGTCTGCCATGCACGTACATCCCAGTAAACCCAGGGAAAAGAAGTCTGATGAACACAGGACAACTCAGCAAGTGCACATAACAGGAACATCTGCATGGAACACAGGCTGAGTCAAAAAAAGGGAAGGCAACACACACAGACATGCTCACACAACACACACCATGTGCACAGGCAATGCCATGGAATGACACAATGCCATGAGGGGTCTCCACTCCTGGGGAATGTCAGCTGTGAAAAACGTTGTTTGTGCAGGGTCCTGTCATGCCAGCACACCACTTGCACAGTGAGCCAACAATTACAACACAATGAAAGCTCTGGTCACAGCACCATGTGTACGGGAGTGTCCCTCAGTCATCTGCACATACGCAATACACTTGTAGAGATAGTTGCACTGATGACACAGCTGACTTGTGTACCATGGATGCACAAACCTGCCTGTCCAGTGTAGATGCGCCCAGTCAGGGAATCCCACCATGTGCCCAAATGTAAGTACAACATATGTGCAACAGTGTATGCCAAAGATGTGAAGTAGCAAACCCAAAGAGATAATCCTGGTTACAACATTTTGCAATCATTACACCCTGTAATTGCAGCAAAGGATGTCATGGATACATAGCAGAGAAGTACACATATCCCATGGACCACATGGAGTCCATCACATCAACAAATCATCCTGTTGTACCTTCAAAACACAAGTACAACATCAAGTCCATGATACTCATCATCAACATCATGTACATTAGATGCAACAACAATGGATACCAACAATTAGCTTTATTACAAAATATAACTCCTCAAAACTGGTAATTCGAGTCCACAATGTCAAAAGGCCAATGGCCAGTCCATTTCTCAAATCAACCAGGGTGACATGTGACAAGTTGTCACCCATTGCTTGCCTGCACTGCTACGGCCAGGGGACATCTCCCCTTGGAGGGGCATACATGGGGCAGGCCAGGCACCGCAGGGACAGGATCAGGGGACAGCAGAATGGGGCAGGGGAGGGGTGGTGGGTGCAGGAGTGTCACTGGCAACTGCAGTGGAGGTGTCTGACACAGTGGGCACCGTCACAACTGCAGGGATGAAGTCAGATGGGGTGGTTGCCGGCACCACAGCAGTGGGCAGGTCAGATGGTGTGGACGTGGTCTCCACTGCTGTGCCAAAGTCAGACGGGGTGGATGAGCTCTCCACTGCAGTGCCAACCTCCAAAGTAGTGTCATGGGGTCCAGGTGGGGTGGGCAGGACAGAGGGGGGAGACACGGACTCCACACCAGTGGCAGGAACATGCTGAGCATGTGAGGTGGGGGTGGAAGTGCATGTGGTGGGGGGGAGGGCCTAATCATTTTGGGGATGCGGTATCGGTGTGTGGGTGAACCAGGGGCAGGGTGTGGCTGGGGGACCTGTGGAGTGGTGGCCTGGGGGCTGCAGGACGGATGCTGTGTGGTTGAGCTGCGGGATTGTGGTGGGGTCTTGCTCTTCCTAGTCCGGGGGACTTGCGGATGGGGGCCTCAGTGTCCGTGCGCCTGGGGGAGGGTGTCCGTGTGGCAGGGGAACTCCCCCCTGTGCGTGGTGACTTCCTCTTCCCCTTGTGAGTTGGAGCAGATTGATCGGTGGGGAAGAGGCCAAGGTCACAGAGGAAGAGCTGCTGGGAAGGGGGGGTTGCAGGTGAGGCAAGGGAAGGGGTTTTGGAGGGAGAGGCATCTGATGACTGCGGAGTGCTTGTGGATGTCTGTTTGTGTGTCTGTGACCCATCCCCTGTGTGTGTGCCATCAGTCCCCGGAGTGTGCGTGCCTGTGGCTCTGGATTTTGGCTTGCGTGGCTGTGTGCTGCTTGTGTCTGTTGTGGTGCGTGCCGGTGCTGGTGTGTGTGTGTGCGTTGGACAGGTAGGGCAGTGGGTATTGTGGATGTGGCAGAGGTAGGAGGGGTGAGGGACTGTTGGAGGAGGGACACTGCTGACGTCTGTGTGGAGGCCATGGCCTGAAGAGTCCGATTGAGGGCAGACATGTTTGATGAGATGCCCTCCATGAAGGACACCAGTTGTGTCAACAGACTGGTGTGGGAATGGAGGACACTCAGCATCGCTGTCTGCCCTACATGGAGCTGCTTCAGCAAGTCCACAGACTCCACACTCAGGGCAGCAGGGGAGGCAGGGGCAGGGGGTGTGGTGCCTGGCACAAAGGAGACATGCTCCCTTACATGGGGGCCTCCACGGACCTCTGGGATGGGAGCAGATGGGAGGGTGGAGATGGTGGTGGTGGTGGGGACAGACTCCCTTGGTGTTGTCTGGGGTCTGCTGACACCCGCCTCCACAAGGGAGTCCTCACTGGAGATGCTGTGTTCCTCAGCCAAGGTGGTTGTAGCTGAGGTATCCTCAGTGTGGCTCCCCTCACCCTCTGGGCCACTGGGTCCCTCCAACTCCTCTCCAGCAGACCCAGTCTGGCTCTGCGGCTCCTCTTGGTCCGTGGAGCTGTCTCCTCCAGTAGCCGAAGATGTTTCTGCAAACAATCAGGATAAACAGATACACATAAGTCACTCGTTACACCTGAGACATCACAGTCATAACAGCACATTACAGATGACGCATTTTCCGCATTTGCTAAATATTGCTAGAAGTGCTGGCACATATTGAAAAATACACCTGTCATTCTGCCAGTCAACCATGCCACTCATACACTTCCCTCCATGGACCCATCTGTCTGGTGCATGTAGTATGCCACTACTTATATGTGCACACATGCACTGCATAGACATATATCAGAACATCTTAAATTGTGAATGAAATGTGTCAGTACACACATATCCCATCTCCTGCCACTGACTCAGTAAATGTGTCAGGAGAAGGGATGGCCACACTCATTGTCAGTAAAATGGATATGCTTCCTTCACAAGACACCATGATGTGCCCATGTATTGATGGTCAATGCCACAATAGAGTGTATGCCGTACAACTGACATAACGGCAGGATACACATTAGCAAGTGGGATACCATGCTACGGGCCAGTCTGGCTAATCAGTCATCACTGGATAAAGTCACAGGGGCAGTGCACCCATAAATAAAAAAGTCTGCACTGTGTCACAATCATAATCATTTTGGGGAATGTAAGCCCTGCAGCTGTCAAGTGCACATGTTCCACTACTGCTACACACATCTTAAGGCATATGATGATCCCACGTAATACAAATGCGACAGTTGAGTGACTGCAAGCACCAATCTGTGAACATGATAACATCACAGTCTGATGAGAACGAATTGAGGCTGCCTGCACTATTATGTATGATACATCATTGTGCACTGTCAAGTGATCACACACCTATGTTTTTCCCCATTGTGATGATCCATTTCCACACCTCAGCTAGCTGCCAAAACCAAAATGCTCAACACCACAGGGGTCTAAGATGCTAGGCCACTCCAGAATGACACCGAGGCAGACACCATATTGCATATTTCACAATTAACTAAATGTAGGCTGACACACAGGAGTAGGAGCACAGAGTGTTCCTCATGTCCGGAGTAGGCATACCTGTCCAGTTCCATGTGCAACATGGGATTACCCTGAACACTAGGCATGTGTTCATGCATGTGTGACACACATGATGTACATTATTATGAGGCCCCAAGATTGTCTTAACTGCTGCATGGCTGTGTGGTAAATACCACAAACACATATGGTGAGCCAAAGCATCAATTGGAACACATATCATTTGCCCACATAGAGTACATGTCTGATTTCTGGCAATGTGCAGACACATGGCAATCAATTGCCTCACTCATGAGGACAAAACAATGCACCGGTAGCAGATGCTGTTTACAACCTTTAATTTTGGACAACAGCAGGGACGCCCAACACAAGTGACACAAGTCACAGACTGAAAGGGCCACACCTGTGTATCAGATGAGGATGGTCCATGAACTAATTTAGGAACATGACTCCTGTTCAAGCAGACAGGAGATCTGTGGGAGTGTAACCAGGATGAAGGAGTGCAAAGAGCATGTGAGACATAGTTCACAGAAAAGGCATGCACTTACCCCCTCCTTGCTGCTGTCTGGCCTTTAACTGCCCATCCAGGTCAGGGAAGACCACCGCCAGGATCCGGTGCATGTGGGGGGTCAGTGTCTGTCGTCCGCCCCTTCTGCGAGGAGGCGACAGCTTCAGCTGGACTCTGTCGATCCTCCAGGTCCAGCCACGAAGGTCCTGCCACCTCTTCTGGCAGTTGCGGATGCGGCGTCTGTAGACCCCCACAGAACGAACAGCCCGGGCAATGGTCAGCCATATCTCCTGCTTCTGATGGGCATTAACCTGTGAGGATGACAAGGATAAAAGTCCATTACCAGAAATGCAACATGTTTGTGCAACACACAGTTGGATATACATGTCTTCATCACAAGGGCATATGATGTACACGGGTAGTGCAACTATGGTGATTGACAGTTGTCCTGCATTTACAAAATTGAAACATTGCCTGAGTATAATAACTGTGTCAAAATGCCCTTTTCATGCACAGTACCTGTCCACTACAGGTACATACACACTTTGGGGTTAACAACTACTCAGTGAGCATGCTAGCCACTGGTGTACACAATGCCATTAGTGCCAGTAAGACAACATGCACAATGAAAAAGGGATGTGGACTGCACACTCACCTGCTCCCCTGGTGTCCCATACAGCTGTACTGTGGAAGGAGGCTGTCCAGCAGGGCCTTGTTCTCCTCCTCTGTGAAGGCTGGGGCCCTCTCCACAGTACATGCCATTCTTTGAGCCAGAGGATGCAGAGACAGCAGCAGTGGTAGCAGAGATGTCAATGTGGAGCATGTAGTGCAGGCAAGTGAGCTCTCAGGGGAACAGACAGCCTTATATCTGTGCTGCAGAGGCAGATTCTGTCCCATGCGTCCAAAGCGATAGGTCCAACACGTTTGCATCCTATGAATCTGGCCAATCCATCGCATAGCACGGCTCGTACACGCCTTCCGCATCGTTCAAATATTTCAAACCCATTACACCAACGAGTCTGATACATTGTTGTAGGGAGCCAACTGATTTTTCACAACACGAATCGTACAAGGGCCAAATCCGCGTCAGTCCCCATTGCAGGCAATGTGCAAGGCGTGTGTGCAAGGCGTGTGCTCGCCTCGTTCCCTAGGTGTCCGACGCGTCTTTTGAATTGGTCACCCGCGTCAGTCCCCATTGCAGGCAATGTGCAAGGCGGGTGTGCAAGGCGTGTGCTCGCCTCGTTCCCTAGGTGTCCGACGCGTCTTTTGAATTGGTCACCCGCGTCAGTCCCCATTGCAGGCAATGTGCAAGGCGGGTGTGCAAGGCGTGCGCTCGCCTCGTTCCCCAGGTGTCCGACGCGTCTTTTGAATTGGTCACCCGTGTCAGTCCCCATCGCAGGCAATGTACAAGGCGGGTGTGCAAGGCGTGCGCTCGCCTCGTTCCCTAGGTGTCCGACGCGTCTTTTGAATTGGTCACCCGCGTCAGTCCCCATTGCAGGCAATGTGCAAGGCGGGTGTGCAAGGCGTGCGCTCGCCTCGTTCCCTAGGTGTCTGACGCGTCTTTTGAATTGGTCACCCGTGTCAGTCCCCATTGCAGGCAATGTGCAAGGCGGGTGTGCAAGGCGTGCGCTCGCCTTGTTCCCCAGGTGTCCGACGCGTCTTTTGAATTGGTCACCCGCGTCAGTCCCCATTGCAGGCAATGTGCAAGGCGGGTGTGCAAGGCGTGCGCTCGCCTCGTTCCCTAGGTGTCCGACGCGTCTTTTGAATTGGTCACCCGCGTCAGTCCCCATTGCAGGCAATGTGCAAGGCGGGTGTGCAAGGCGTGCGCTCGCCTCGTTCCCTAGGTGTCTGATGCGTCTTTTGAATTGGTCACCCGTGTCAGTCCCCATTGCAGGCAATGTGCAAGGCGGGTGTGCAAGGCGTGCGCTCGCCTCGTTCCCCAGGTGTCCGACGCGTCTTTTGAATTGGTCACCCGCGTCAGTCCCCATTGCAGGCAATGTGCAAGGCGGGTGTGCAAGGCGTGCGCTCGCCTCGTTCCCTAGGTGTCCGACGCGTCTTTTGAATTGGTCACCTGCGTCAGTCCCCATTGCAGGCAATGTGCTAAGTGTTCCACCCACAATAGCTTTCCATGGACTCATGGGCACACCAACAACAATAGAGCCTGTGACACAGTATATCAAGGGGCATGTCAGGCTGCATTACCTGTGTGTGCATATGTGGGTAAACATGTGATTTGGTGTGTGTCACTTCGTGGCACCCACTCCCAGGCAGGGTAAGGTGTCATGGGGACAGATACCGCTGTGTGTTGGACAGATAACCACTGTGATTGACGACTGTACAGTTCAGGGCATGAGGCATGTACACAGTTCCCGGGGTACATTGTGTATGACATGTGACATACACCCTGACTCTTAGGTGGCATGGGATGTGTGTCACAGGGTGTCCCAGTACCACAATTGTGATGTTCATCCACAGTATGTGTGCATTTAGCTACGGAGATTACTCTGTTTTCATGTGCTCAATGTCAAACGGTCACCACATACATGTGTATTGTCAATGTGAGTTGATGTGGCGTCTGTGTGTCACAGACACCATGTGTGAGATGCAGAAAAACATTGTGGCACTTCATGTGTGTGTCATGTGTGCGTTGTGGTGTGTATATGAGACGCTACATCATGATGGTATCCTTGTGGCGACACAAGGTCCCTGTGTGTGTCTGTCAAAAACCTGTGATGTATGGTAGACATCTGTCCTCACTAGTGACTGTGGTGTGTGTCTGGTATGTGACACTCATACTGATGTACTGTGGCAGAGCCCATAGATTGGTCACAGCACAACATGGACCTTGTTGTGTGGACCTGTAGAGCTGAGATTTCAGATGATGGGCATGTATCTGACATGTGTGCACATACACTACAGCACATACATCATGTCTTTGTGTCCTGTTGTTTCATGTGCTATTTAGCATGTACACTGGCACCCAGATAGGGGAACTGACAAACTGTCTTTGCTCATCTATGTACTGCAGGAGACCAGCTGTCCACAGACCGTTCCCTGACCTTGCCACCATGGTTGAACGTGACTGCATGCGACGGTACCACTTCACTAGGCCACTGATTGAAGATTTGGCGGAGCAGTTGGCACCACACTTGCAACCTGGCCGGACATACCCTACTGCGCTGACCCCCAAGGTGAAGGTGATGGCAACCCTACACTTCTTTGCCACCGGTACCTTCCAACACACAGTTGCTACTGCTGGTGGGATGTCCCAGACCATGTTCAGCCGTGTGCTACGAGATGTGTTGGAGGCGATGTTGCATTTCTTCAACCACTACATCCATTTCCCAACACCACAATGACTCCCTGACATCAAGGGTGACTTCTATGCCCTGGGAAGGATGCCACATGTCATTGGCTCCATTGATGGGACACATGTGGCTTTGGTACCACCACAGGCACATGAGCAGACTTACCGTAATAGGAAACATTTCCACTCAATCAATGCACTGGTGGTATGTCTGGCTGACATGACCAATTCACATGTTTGTGCACGTTTCCCAGGTTCTGCGCACGACGCTTACATCATGCGGAGTAGTCGCATCCCAACGATTATGTCACAGATGCAGCACCAGCGTGCCTGGCTTGTCGGTGTGTACTGACTTTTCACTATTATGTGATTTTGATAAAATTTATTTACACCCTCTTTTAAGACTCATCTAATGTGCTATTGTGTTTATGTAGGTGACTCCAGATACCCCAACATGCCGTGGTTGCTGACACTCCTCAGGAACCCTGTGACACCAGCTGAGATGCGCTACAATGAGGCACATGGTCGGAGCAGGAGAGTGATCGAGCGGACATTTGGTCTCCTGAAAAGCAGATTCCGCTGCCTGGACAAGACAGGAGGGGCCCTCCCATATGCACCTGCTAAGGTGTGCAAAATCTTCATAGTGTGCTGCATGCTACACAACCTGGCAGTGAGGAAGGAGTTGCCTCTGATCCAAGATGACGATGACCAACCTCTGCCAGCCATGGAGGATCCTGCCCTGGGTCATGATGCCAGTGATGATGAGGGTGAGGATGATGTTCGTAGCCAGCTGATCCTCAACTTCTTCACATGAATGTGAGTATACACTGATGTGTCTTCAAAGTATTGTGTTTGCCTGATATCTGTTGGTGGTGCACTTGTGCTGCTTGAGTGTGACTGTGTGCTACTTGTCAGGATGCTTGCTGTGATGTGTCCTTTCAGGTAGTCTGTACTCCCAAACAGTGTTTAGCTGATTGATATGTTGTGTGTACGTTGTTTTGTTACATTTGTGGGCATGTATATTGTTGTTGTATGCTGTAATTCAAGGTTTTTGATTGTGTTTTCTGTCTGTCCTTCACAAGGTACTTTGGCTGCTGTATGGTGAGGTCTGAACCCCAAAACCCAGATCCTTGTTCCAGAGTGCAAGTAGTCGTTGTCCCAACCAATGATGTGCCACACACCCCTGGACTTTCCTTGTTTACAACTTGCTTAATGTTTGCTCACTGTTACGTGAGGTTAACTTGCATCAGTTGTGGGCTTTTCACGTTGTGAATCTGTAATAAACCTGTGCTTCACTTTGGGATGTGCTCCGTGTGTATCTACACATCCGACAGTCATTAGCATCCTGTCCCTGTGGAATGCTTGCCACTGACCCAGGATGGGTGTGGTGTATGTGCATTCCACTGTATTTCCTGTTGACATCACTTATGAGGATGAGTTAGCTGTACATGGTGAGTATGTTTTGTGCTGCCCTAGTAGTGTGTCTCCCTCATATGTGTCACATTACCATAACTCACATTACGGTGTTCACATTGCTGTGGTAGTTTGCATGCACAGTGTTCCTTATCAGATCATCATCGCCATGACACAGACAAAGTATAAATCACGACAGAGGCAAGTATTGTGTGAATGTGATTTTATTTACAGACATGTGTAAGGATGGTGAACGGAATTTGAAGTGCTGTACAATGTGATGGTAATCCAAAGTTCACAGGTGAGTTGGTAGTCTTAAGAGATGAAATGTCCAGAGTAGAATCCACAGTCATTAGATGCATTGTCACAGCTTTGACCCTCCATGTCAAGTGGGAGATTTGTGTGTCAGTCGACAAGGTTAATTGGTTTGCACACAAGGGACGACATACAGAACAGGTGTTGAGTTCCTGGGGATATGCATGGCCATCAGCGTCTCAATTCCCCTTCTTTGGACGACCCCTCTTCTTTCTCGGGGGACCCTCATGTGCAGGCAGCTGCGGTGCAGAGGACTCTCCGCCAGAGTCCTCCTCCCTCCCTGTGGCAGTTGCGGATGTTGTGGGAACAGATGTTGTGGGCGCACAGGGAGGTGTGGACATGTTGGTGCTGATCTGGCGGAGGCAGGTCAGTATGTCCCTATGCACCGCTGTTAGTTCATCCAATTTGTCCCACTTGGACTCCATCCGGGACATGTGGGAGTCCAAGCGGGCATGATGTGCAGCATCCTGTTCTTTGATGTCCTTGAGGATCCCCACTACCTGTCCAAATCCTCCGGTGCTTTCCTGGTACGCATCTATGATGCGTCCCAGGTGTGGGTCATCATGCAGTCCAACCCCCTCTGCAGGCCGTGTCCTCTGCCTGCCCACCCTCCCACCGCCCCTACCCACACGGGCGGGAGCTGCCGTGGCCGGCACAGGCAACACTGGGCCCACTTGAGTGTTTGCGACGGTGGTGTTGTCCCTTGATTCCAGGGTGCCCTGTGTACCTGTTCCGTTGTTGTTCAGTGGCCTCGGCCTGTCCGTGTCGGCAGGGCTACTCAGTGTGGTATCAGATGTGGCAGGTGTGGTTGCAGGGGGTGCTGATGTTACTGCTGCTGGGGCTGCACGATGAGTCACACCGGAGGTGCCAGGTAGTTCAGGGTCGTCGTCCGAAGAGGACAGGGACTGATCCACACCGGTGAGCTCAGGGTCCGCCAGAGTCTGGGACTGGGACTCTTCTTCAGGTCGTGCTGTGTCCCCAGCATCCCCTGTGTTTGGAGGAGACACACAATGTATGTTATGTTTCTACCAACATCAACGTTTCACACACATTACATTTGCCAATGGACATCATAATGAGAGTCTGTACATTACATTGTCAAAAGTTGTGACAGACTGAGGTTGATATTGTTGGTGCACTTTGTCATGGCAACCTGAAGCATTTCGATGTGCACGTCAAACTGTGTGCATGACCAGCTCATGTATTGATCAATTGTCTGTACATGTCCATTGCTACTCAGGTTCCATCACATGCCTGACACAGCTGTATCATCCCTGTCCACATTTGTGCTATAACGATGACATACGTACAATTCCACTTAGGGTATGTATCAAGCTTGGTGCATGTGTGGTGGAATTTGTTGCGTTGCTCTGTGCATCACATTGGTGGGTCTGTGCAACATGGTCACAGTCCGGTATGCCTGTGATCCAATGTGAGATACTTTCTGGTTATCTGTGTTCCTAGTTCACATCTCATTACAAACAAATCATGGTGTTACCGTGCCTACTGATGTTGGTGCAGTGTTTTGTCAGTGCTAACGTCTTTTATCTTGTCTATTTCCTCCACAGTGAGAGGGATTGGGCACAGCGGCAATCTTTCTTTTCCATGCTCATGACAGTGATGGGCAGAGGTGTGTGTGTTACAGTTCTGCTGCTGTGAGTTGCATGCGTCATCCGATGCAGTCCAGGATAGTCATTGTGTTTGGATTGTCCATGACAGTGAGTGATGTGTTGTGTGAATGATGCGTACAACCCAGACCGATGCGGTATTGACATGCAGCTCACAACTGCACATTTTGTGTATGACACCATGCTACAGTGTCAGCTATATGTGTGTGTCCATTCTAGTCACTGTCAGGTGTCCACTGTCAATGATGTAAATGTGACATTGTGTGTGCTTGGTGCTATGTACTATGTCTGCATCTCCCCAATTGTCATCTACGAAACACACCTTCACAGGCAGGTCAGGGGACACCCCAGGGACACTGAATCTCCAGACAGTGGGAGGATACCTACAGTTTCAATGGCTGTGAGTGTAAATGTGTTTGAGTTGGCCAGTGCGTAGGTGTGACTTGCAGCCAATTCATACATCGGGACCATGTGTCAGTCATCTTGCCAAGGCATTTACTTTTGGAGTGACTGGCCCCAGGGTGCAATTTGTTCGAGCAGAGAAGGTGTGTTTTGATGCGGCATTGATGGCATTTGGAGTCATTGCAGGACCTCCTTCACCCACAGTGGCCAGGTAATCCCCCATGTGGCATGCTTCCATTGCAGGGAGTCACAATTTACGTTCAGCCTGTCAGTCAGTAGTTTCCTGTTGTTTGTTTGAGCACAAGTCCACAGCAGAGGCCATTGTTTGTGTTCTTGGTAGAGACTTTTCACTCACTGTCTTGTGGAGCATAATTCTAGGTGTGTATTTTGGTGTTTGTGTTAAGGGGTGTGTGTGTGCAAGTACCTGCTGGTAGATGTGGTCAGAGCAGGCAGTACTCCTCCCCCAGTCCAGTTATCCCACCGTGCAGCATGCTTCCATTGCAGGGAGTGTGAGTTACCTTTCAAGCTGTCAGACATTGGTATCCTGTTGTTTTTTTGAGCCCAAGTCCCAGCAGGGCCTTGTGCTCCCCACAGCAGGGCCTAGTGTCAGCCATCTTGGCAGTGCTTTTGCACTCCCTGTGAGTTGAGCATGGTTCAGTGGGAGCTTGCTGGGACATGTGGGTGGGGACTGTTGGCTGTGACTTCAACTCCCATCATGCTTTTGGCTACACCCAACTTCCCACAATACCTGACCTTACTTCCTGTGAAGCTTTTTCCCTATGTGGTGGTGTGCCTGTGCTGACAAGTTGGCAGGCAGTGTTGTCCTGGTGTTTGTTTGCACAAAAGTACCAACAAGCCCATGTGCTTCACACTGCAAAACTCAGTGTGTTTAATCTTTGTGGGAGATTTAAATGGATTCTGTGGGAATGCATTATACCAGGTGGGTTGTGTTGCGTTTGTGTTAAGGGGGGTGTGTGTGCAAGTACCTGCTGGTAGATGTGGTCAGAGCAGGCAGTACTCCTCCCCCAGTCCAGTTATCCCACCATGCAGCATGCTTCCATTGCAGGGAGTGTGAGTTACCTTTCAAGCTGTCAGGCATTGGTGTCCTGTTGTTTGTTTGAGCCCAAGTCCCAGCAGGGCCTTGTGCTCCCCACAGCAGGGCCTAGTGTCAGCCATCTTGGCAGTGCTTTTGCATTCCCTGTGAGGTGAGCATGGTTCAGTGGGAGCTTGCTGGGACATGTGGGTGGGGACTGTTGGCTGTGGCTGTGACTTCAACTCCCATCATGCTTTTGGCTACACCCACCTTCCCACAATACCTGACCTTACTTCCTGTGAAGCTTTTTCCCTATGTGGTGGTGTGCCTGTGCTGACAAGTTGGCAGGCAGTGTTGTCCTGGTGTTTGTTTGCACAAAAGTACCAACAAGCCCATGTGCTTCACACTGCAGAACCCAGTGTGTTTAATCTTTGTTGGAGATTTAAATGGATTCTGTGGGAATGCATTATACCAGGTGGGTTGTGTTGCGTTTGTGTTAAGGGGGGTGTGTGTGCAAGTACCTGCTGGTAGATGTGGTCAGAGCAGGCAGTACTCCTGCCCCAGCCCAGTTATCCCACCATGCAGCATGCTTCCATTGCAGGGAGTGTGAGTTACCTTTCAAGCTGTCAGGCATTGGTGTCCTGTTGTTTGTTTGAGCCCAAGTCCCAGCAGGGCCTTGTGCTCCCCACAGCAGGGCCTAGTGTCAGCCATCTTGGCAGTGCTTTTGCACTCCCTGTGAGGTGAGCATGGTTCAGTGGGAGCTTGCTGGAACATGTGGGTGGGGACTGTTGGCTGTGACTTCAACTCCCCTCATGCTTTCTGCTACATGCACATTCCCAGCAGCCCAACCTTCCTTCATTTTGACTCAGCTTTCCTGTGAGGTGGTGTGACGTTGTTGGCGAGATGGATGACTGTGTTTGTTGGTGATTTATGCTAATGCCTTGCAGTATTTGTCGTTAGGTTTGTACATGTTATGTCGTAGTTCCATTTTGCTGTGGGATGGCAGGTATTATGTTTGGGTAACTGGCATACACATCACAGGAGACTTGCCTTTATGTTGCTATGGCTTTGCTGGCAGGAATTGGTTTAACAGTCCCCTTGAGAGTGATATATGTGTATTGCCGCACAAAATTGATTCTATTGTTTGTGTACTCACCAGGCTCTGGTATTCCTGTTAATCCATGGATGCTCTCCGGTGGTAGGATGGCCCGCACCTTCTCCTCCCAGGTCCTGAAGTGCGTTGGTCTGGCAGGAGGGCCACCGCCAGTGTCTGTGCTCAAGGCGTGATCCCTGTTGATGAGCTTCTTGACCCTCCTGCGCACATCATAGTACCTGTTCTGTATGTCATCCTTTGTGCGCCGACAAGGAGCTTGTGCGTTAACCTTGTCGACAATCCTCTCCCACATCTTGGTTTTCTGTGACATGGGGGTCTGTTGGACCAATGTGCCAAACAACTGTGGCTCTACCCTGAGTATTTCGTCTATCATGACTTCCAACTCACTATCTGTGAACTTTGGATTCTTCTTGGGGGGCATGGTGCTGGGTGGTTGTGGTGATTGATGTGTGTGTGAGGGTGTAAGTGAGTGTGGTGGGTGTGAGTTTGTCAGTGGATATGTGAATTGGTTTTTGAGTGGTGCAAATGGTGTAGTTGTTGTGTTTTGTGTGTGTTGTGGTGTGTCTCTGCAGTGTGGTGGGGTTGTCTGCTGTCCTATGCCTGTAGTTTGCAAAGGATCATGGTAGTGATTTCTGGCCTTTATATAGTTGGAGTTGTGGGTGTGTCTTTGTTCCTTTTTATTTTTTTATTTTATTTATAAATTGGCTGTGTCATTGCTTGCTTTATTTTTTCTTATCTTATTTCCTTTGCTTGTGTTGTGCATGATGGAGACGTTCGTTTGACCGGGTCGGACGCTGCCTGTGGCTCGCGCGGGGTGATCCGAGTCTGTCACACTGACAATCTGCTGTGTTTCGACGTTGGTGTACGCCTCGGACGCGAAGGGCTCTATTGTTTGCTAGTCACTATTTGCTGTACGTCTCGGTTTTCATGCTCGTGCTCCGTGCGAGTCGGTCGCGTTTCACACGTATTGCATCGTACTACGCGACTCGTGCATC
Organism: Calotriton arnoldi; assembly: GCA_963921515.1. Taxonomy (NCBI): domain Eukaryota; kingdom Metazoa; phylum Chordata; class Amphibia; order Caudata; family Salamandridae; genus Calotriton; species Calotriton arnoldi. The sequence goes on from CAWUFW010000789.1 coordinate 3,383,245, forward strand.
GCGGGTACATTTCGCTCACGTCAAATTCTAATGCGTGTCGGTCGGTACGATTCCCGATTACTTTACGGACGAATCAATGATTTCCGAACGGGTCGGGCGTGCGGCTTGTGTTCCGTGCGGGTGGGTTGTAATTCACACACAAGGCATCGTACTGCGCGGGTCGGACGGCGCAGGTCCGTGTCGGTCGGTCTCCATTCCAGGTCCGAGTCGGTCGGTACGGTTTACGACCGGAATCGGCCCCTTAGTGTAGAGTATGCAACTAACACAGCTTTTGCATACCAAATAAAAAAACTAATTGCATTAGCCTATGTACCAGTAACAGATGTTGCTGAACATTACAACCTTCTCCTAGAAAGCCCTTTTTACCAACATCATGAGCAACAATTAAGTCCCCTCCTGGACTACTTCGAAGACACCTGGGTGGGAAGACTACATAGATCAGGCCATAGGAGACAACCCAAATTTCAAATTCCCTGGTGGAACGTATATATTAGCACACTTAACCAACAAGCCAAAACCAATAACGCTGTTGAAGGATGGCATAATGCCTTCCAACAAACCACAGGAAGAGTCACACCAACACTACACAAACTAATAACCTCCCTACAAAAAGAACAAAGCTATCAGGAACTCCGAATGGAGCAATCTGTCACTCAACTGAAACCAAAAATCTCTAAACAAACTAAGCAAATGTACCAATACCTTCAACAGCAAGTTAAACTGTACCCTAGTACAAGAGGCCTAGAATACCTAGGAATGATCGCCAAAAGCCTACTTTAAAATGTCCATACAAATTAAATGCATAATACTTTTCTTTTACTTCATAGCCATACATAAAAACATATATTTATTACCTCACAATTATAATTACTGTGTGTAATATATTTTTAAAACTAAAAAATAATATATTTACACACATTAATTATATATGTGAGAAAATAAAACACAACAACAATAAAACATAACATTATTTCCCTCCCACAATTAAATCATTTTCAAAAACTTACTGTGTCCGTTGTTGTAGATTCAAAATGCCACATCTTCTAAAATAATCCAGTTAGGTTTAAATAACATATCCATAAAAAATGTCCCCCAAAAAATGCAATAATACAGCTGTATCAAAAATTAAATCCTCCATCGATAAATCCACAATCCGGAAACCATCAAAAACCCGAAAATTATTTTAAAAAAAGAAACGCTCCATGAAAACCGAAAAATTAAGTAAGTGTAAAAAAAATATTAGTTAGTAAAACTAATATACACTTCCTTAACAAAAAAAACGCAATCTTCCGGCACCCACAACTTCTTTAGATTAAAACCTAGAAAATAAAAACACAAACATTCCCGCCCACACAAAACCACACATAATTCACTTAATTACATTATTACTAACATTGTTATATAAAAATAAACACATTACACACTCTATTTTTAAATTTCTAACTAGGCCTCAATTATGTAAAACTAGACAAACAGTCAATTCCTAACTATTGCATATAAACAAATCTCTAAATATACTAAATAGACTCTAACTACCTTCAAAATAACTTTAAAATATAGTTAAAATAAAGAAAATAAATCTTACCTTGCTCGACGTGAAGCAGTTTCCAACAGCGAGCTTCTCCCCTTCCAAATGACCCAAAACAACAGCGAGCGGTTACAAAATACAAGGCCCAAACAAATATGGCAGCTTTAAACATAGTAAATTAAACCTTTTTAATTATTAAAAAGTTTATTTCACGTATTAAAAATGTTATTATATTTCATTCAAATACTACAAATAACATGTTATTTTTTTAAATGCATTACATTACTGTGAAACTTTGTAAAATTATAATAATAAATATTATAACACATATAGGGGTCGATTCCGATCCCGGTCGGAGGCGCACCTAATACCATTCGGCTGGGAAAAAAGCCAGGCGAATGCCTGTTTACCGACCGATTCGCACATACGTCCGAACGAGCAAGTACGATGCGCACAACTGCCCAAATCCCGACCCAGTCGTACTCACCCAATACAGGTCCAGTTCTCCGACCGATGCGGATCCGGAAACGCAGAATCGAGTCGCACGGAAGCCAAAATGCAGCCCCGTCCGGCCGGACAAGTACGATGCGCTTTCCGTACGCGCCGAACCCGTCGCTACGCACGGCACGTCAATGCATCCGGGAGAGGCGCACATAAGCTCCGATTCGCGCCACAACACGATCCACGGCTACGAGACGAACACGCCAGCGACGAGGACGAGGCGAAGCAAAGAGAAAGACGAACGAGACGAACCAACCATGAATCCCATCGTGCCGATCCTACCAATATTCTACATCTATTACCGGAACAGGCACGGACGCGTACGGCGCAGAAGGTAAGTCAGACACCAACCACAAAAACAAACTACACGTACCCGACATATCACACACACACAGAGGGATGCAGAAATTACTTACACCAGCAACAGCAGCACCATAGGGGCGGGATGGCCATCACCAATGCCACATATACACATAGGGGCCTGGATGCCAATAACTAACACCACCCCTACCCAGGGGGTGCTAGATGCCTACCACTACTACCACCTCTACCCATGGGGGGCTGGATGCCTGTCACTACTACGACCTCTACCCATGGGGGGCTGGATGCCTGTCACTACTACCACCTCTACCCATGGGGGGCTGGATGCCCACCACCACTACCACCCCTACTCAGGGGGTGCCAGATGCCTACCACTACTACCACCTCTACCCATGGGGGGCTGGATGCCTGTCACTACTACCACCTATACCCATGGGGGGCTGGATGCCCACCACCACTACCACCCCTACTCAGGGGGTGCCAGATGCCTACCACTACTACCACCTCTACCCATGGGGGCTGGATGCCTGTCACTACTACCACCTCTACCCATGGGGGCTGGATGCCCACCACCACTACCACCCCTACTCAGGGGTGCCAGATGCCTACCACTACTACCACCTCTACCCATGGGGGGCTGGATGCCTGTCACTACTACCACCTCTAACCATGGGGGGCTGGATGCCCACCACCACTACCACCCCTACTCAGGGGGTGCCAGATGCCTTCCACTACTACCACCTCTACCCATGGGGGGCTGGATGCCTGTCACTACTACCACCTCTACCCATGGGGGGCTGGATGCCTGTCACTTCTACCACCTCTACCCATGGGGGACTGGATGCCCACCACCACTACCACCCCTACTCAGGGGGTACCAGATGCCTACCACTACTACCACCTCTACCCATGGGGGGCTGGATGCCTGTCACTACTACCACCTCTACCCATGGGGGGCTGGATGCCCACCACCACTACCACCCCTACTCAGGGGGTGCCAGATGCCTACCACTACTACCACCTCTACCCATGGGGGGCTGGATGCCTGTCACTACTACCACCTCTACCCATGGGGGGCTGGATACCCACCACCACTACCACCCCTACTCAGGGGGTGCCAGATGCCTAACACTACTACCACCTCTACCCATGGGGGGCTGGATGCCTGTCACTACTACCACCTATACCCATAGGGGGCTGGATGCCCACCACCACTACCACCCCTACTCAGGGGTGCCAGATGCCTACCACTACTACCACCTCTACCCATGGGGGCTGGATGCCTGTCACTACTACCACCTCTACCCATGGGGGGCTGGATGCCCACCACCACTACCACCCCTACTCAGGGGGTACCAGATGCCTACCACTACTACCACCTCTACCCATGGGGGCTGGATGCCTGTCACTACTACCACCTCTACCCATGGGGGGCTGGATGCCTGTCACTACTACCACCTCTACCCATGGGGGGCTGGATGCCCACCACCACTACCACCCCTACTCAGGGGGTGCCAGATGCCTACCACTACTACCACCTCTACCCATGGGGGCTGGATGCCTGTCACTACTACCACCTCTACCCATGGGGGCTGGATGCCCACCACCACTACCACCCCTACTCAGGGGGTGCCAGATGCCTACCACTACTACCACCTCTACCCATGGGGGCTGGATGCCTGTCACTACTACCACCTATACCCATGGGGGGCTGGATGCCTACCACTACTACCACCTATACCCATGGGGGGCTGGATGCCTACCACCACTACCACCCCTACTCAGGGGATGCCAGATGCCTACCACTACTACCACCTCTACCCATGGGGGGCAGGATGCCTACCACCAACAACACCCCCACTCACAGGATGGCTAATGCATGACACAACAAGCACACACCAACATAAGGAATGCAACAAAAAGACATCCCCCCCAACACCATGACAAGCGTGTGTAGACTGTGTCAAATGCCTACAACACTGAACATGACTTTGAACATACAATGTGACCCCCTATCACATGTGTCACACATACATGTGTGTGGCCTCCACAATGCAAGCAGACCATGACCACTGTGGCAATGGGGTCCAACCCCCATCATCACAGTGACCAAAATGTAAGTGTGGGGTCCATAGCTGAAGCACATTTTGCACATTGTGGCAATGGGGTCTAAACCTCCATCATCACAGTGACCAAAAGGTAAGGGTGGGGTCCATAGCTGAAGCACATTTTGAACATTGTGGCAATGGGGTCTAAGCCCCCATCATCACAGTGACCAAAAGGTAAGTGTGGGGTCCATAGCTGAAGCACATTTTGAACATTGTGGCAATGGGGTCTAAGCCCCCATCATCACAGTGACCAAAAGGTAAGTGTGGGGTCCATAGCCGAAGCACATTCTGAACATTGTGGCAATGGGGTCCAACCCCCATCATCACAGTGACCAAAATGTAAGTGTGGGGTCCATAGCTGAAGCACATTTTGAACATTGTGGCAATGGGGTCTAAGCCCCCATCATCACAGTGACCAAAAGGTAAGTGTGGGGTCCATAGCTGAAGCACATTTTGAACGTTGTGGCAATGGGGTCCAACCCCCATCATCACAGTGACCAAAATGTAAGTGTGGGGTCCATAGCTGAAGCACATTTTGAACATTGTGGCAATGGGGTCTAAGCCCCCATCATCACAGTGACCAAAAGGTAAGTGTTGACATTGAAAAAGCTGCAACTGCCAAACTGCATGGATGATTCCTGGTCACAGAACAACAAACACATCAGTGGCAAAGTAGTGCCTGTGTCCCATAGCAACATAGATTGGGTGAGGCAAACAGTGCAGTGCAAATAAGACATACCTTTGGCCATGTGCAGACAAACATAACCCATGGGGGCTGACACTGTCAACATCCATCAATGACACAATGACAGAAGTGACCATCATAATGCAGACCCACATATTCGCACCAATGGGCACACAAATGTAGATACCCTGTGGAGACTGTAGATGTGAGGTGAACAAATAACATACCATGGCAGCAATGGGACACACAAACAATGATCATTGTGCTGACTGATGACCTAGGAGTCCCAGGGCCAGCAGGTGAAACCCAACAAACAACATACAGCCAATAGCACACTAAAGATATGCCAATGCAGTGGTGCAGATGCACAAACAGGCAGACCCACACTGCACAACAAACACAACAGGTGAGGGGGGTGCCAGTGTCCCCAGGCAACCACACAACACATGATGAGGCCTGAATACCAATTACACAGATGCACATACAGTGCCACACAAAAGTAACTCATGGATCCAAATCCCCTATGTGGGCAATCAGGCATTGTTAGATGAGAGGGAGCACAAATTACACATGTCACACAAGCTTGTAGGAACAGCAACTAACACAGCAAGAGACAGACCCACCACAGCACTACCCCCAGGGACCCCATATTGTGCTGACACTAGCCTGCATGATAATCCCACTGTGATGACAATGTCAGATGTCGTTCACACTGTGAAACCCAGCCATGTGTCCTGAGCAACTAACTACCATCACACCTACACAAGCTCCAATCAATCAGCACGGCCTGCCAGCCAAGGCCAATATGGAGGTAGGGGTCTGGCCGTGCAACAACTCACTTTTGCACACACTCAACACCACACACCCTGATCTCCACCAATGTGCAGCAGTGAAGCTCACATGGACTGGTGACATTGCACATGCACCCATGACAATACCAGGGGTGGTGGTGAGAACCAAGGTGCAGAAACCCATCACACATGGCCAGTCAACAAGACTTGTCAATGTCTGACACACAGCACAGTATGCTGTACATGGGCATGATGTGAAATCCACCACAATCAATGGGATCCTGGCCATAGTCACACACCAATGAAGAAGCCAAGGTGACACACGAAGAACACACATATACAACTACCAACATTGCAGCTCTGACCCTGAGGAGTGGCAGCAGTCACACACACAACGTGTCACAATCACTGTAAGCTAACACAAACTGTAAATCACATTACTCGTGTAAACAACAACTGCCAAGGGGAATCCTGAATGTGTCCCATCTGCGTTTGCCCACATCCCAGGCACTGACAACAAAGACAACCTGGGATGACAACCTCATGAACATTAGTTTGCCATGCACCCATATCACAGAGAAACCAGGTCCAAGATGCTGGATGAACACAGAACAACTCAGCAAGCATCACAAACAGGAACATCCCTAGGGACACAGCCTGTGTAGGAAAAGGGAAGGGAACATGCACAGACATGCTTACACAACACAGGCCCACGTAATGTCACCAGATTACACACTGCCATGAGAGCACACCACTCCTGTGGAAGGTCCGCTGTGCCAAACCTTGTCTGTGCACGACCCAAACATGTCAGCAGAACACTCCGTCAGTGAGTCAACAACCACAACACACAGAAGGCTCTGCTCACATCAGCCTGGGTACGGGGGTGTCACGTCAGTCATCTGCACACACACCAAACACGTGTCAAGCAGGTTGCACTGTATACACAGATGAGTCCTTCCACATTGATGTGCAAAACTGCTTGTCCAGTGGAGCTGGGCACACAGTCAGGGAAATCGGAACATTGAACAGTGGTAAGCCCACCAGATGTGCATCAGTGTAAGACAAAGATGTTCATTTACAAATGCAAAAAGGACATCCCTGTGTCAAATGCTGAACATTACACCCTCAGACTGTAGCAAAGGATGCCATAGATCCAGAATACAACAGGACACATATCCCATGGACCACATGGAGTCCATCACTGCAACACTTCATCGTCCTGGTGTGAACACTATTACAACTGCAAATGCAGGATGCTACTCATCCAGATCATGTACATCAAAAGAAAACCCAAAAGTAGGCAAAAAGAGGCTTTATTCAGCAAATGTCAGGGTAAAAACGGAAGTCCAAAAGAAACTAAGGCCAATGGCCAGTCCAAAATAACAGTACCAACGGGGTGAGAAGTGACAACTGGTCACACATTGCTTGCCTGCACTGGTACGGTTGGGGGACATCACCCTTGGAGGGGCATACAAGGGGCAGGCCAGGCACAGCAGGGATAGGATCAGGGGATGGCAGAGTGAGGCAGTGAAGGGGTGGTGGGTGCAGGAGTGTCACCGGCAACTGCAGTGGAGGTGTCTGACTCAGGGGGGCCGGCACCACCGTGGTGCACAAGTCAGTTGGTGTGGGTGCCGCAACCACTGCAGTGGGCTGGACTGATGTAGTGGACTGGGTACCCACTGCAGTGCCCGAGTCAGACGTGGTGGTTGTGGACTCCACTGCAGTGCATGACTCCAAGGGAGTGGAAGGGTGGGCAGATGAGGTGGGCAGGACAGAGGGGGGACCCGGTCCCCACAACAGTGCCACTAACAGGCAGAGCGTCTGGGTTGGGGGTGGAAGAGCAAGTGGCAGGGGGGAGGGCCTAAGCAGTCTGGGGATGCGGTATCGGTGTGTGGGGAACCTGGGGCAGGGTGTGGCGGGGGAACCTGTGCAGTGGTGGCCTGGGGGATGGAGGAGAGAGACTGGGCGCTGGAGCTGCGTGGTGGTGGTGGTGGGGTCTTGCTTTTCCTGCTCCGGGGGGACTTCCGAATGGGCTCCTGTGTCTGCCTGCGCCTGGGGGAGGGTGTCCGGGGGCGAGGGGCACTCCTCTCTGTGTGGGTGGACTTCCTCTTCCCCTGGTGTGCTGGGTCAGCAGGAATGGTGGGGAAGAGGCCGAGGTCACACAAGAAGACCTGCTGTGTATGTGTGGTAGCAGGCGAGGCAAGGTAAGGGGTCTTGGAGGGAGAGGATTTGTAGGACTGCAGAGTGAATGTGGATGCCTGTGTGTGTATGTGTTCCCCATCCACTGTGTCTGTGGTATCAGTCCCCTGAGGATGCTTGTGTGCACGTCTTGCCTTACTCTTGGGTGTGTCTGTGCTGCTTGTGTCTGTGTGTTTGGATGACTGTGCAGGTGTGCATGTGCTTTGGACAGGTAGGGGGGCAGGAAGTGTGGATGGGGCAGAGGTGGGAGGGGTGAGGGACTGTTGGAGGAGGGACACTGCTGCCGTCAGGGAGGAGTCCATGGACCTATTGCTCCTCTGTAGGGCAGACATACCCGTCGAGATGCCCTCCATGAACGACACCAGCTGTGTCAACAGAGTGGTGTGTGCATGGAGGACACTCAGCATTGCTGTCTGCCCTACATGGAGCTGCCGAAGGAGGTACACAGACTCCTCACTCAGGGCATCAGGGGACACAGGGGCAGGGGGTGCGGTGCCTGGCACGAAGGAGACACGCTCCCGAGCACGGGAGCCTCCACGGACCTCAGGAATGGGAGCCGATGGGAGGGCGGTGGTGGTGGTGGTGGTGGCGGGGCCAGACAGACTAGCTGGCCTTTGGTGGCTGCCGAGACCCGCCTCCACAAGGGAGTCATCCTCCGAGCTGCTGTGGTCCCCAGCTGAGGTAGATCGTGCTGAGGACTCCTCGGTGTGGCTCCCCTCGCCCTCCGTGCCACTGGGTCCCTCTGACCACTCGTCCGATGCTGACCCAGTCTGGCTCCGCTGCTCCTCCTGGTCCGTGGAGCTGTCCCCTCCTGTGGCCGTGGATGTATCTGCAAACAATTAGGGAAACAGACAAACATCAGTCACCTGCACTGACCGCACACACCACAGTAAGTACAGCACATTACAGAGCAAGCCCTGGCATCCTTAGTTGAACATTGCCTAAAGTCCTCGCACAGATTCGGGGAAGCCAATTGTCAGTCTGATGGTCAACCATGGGACTCACACCCCTCCTGACCTTGCACCCATCTGTCTGGTGCCTGTCTGATGGTAAGACCCCAGTGTGGACACATGCACCACCTACACAGTTGTTGGACATTGCAGGGAACACGGTGAAGCATGTGAACATGCACACATCACATCTCTTGCCACTGAGTCAGTGCAGGTGTCCGGATAAAGGGATGGCCAGATTCTAATTAGAAATGCATGTGATGCATACCAGCACCAGACACCATGATGCACCCATGTCCGGATAGTCAATGCCACAATGGGGTGCATGTTGCACATGTCACTCCCCTGCAGGATCAGTCCCAGGAAGTTGAATGCCATGACACAGGAATGCGTGCAAAGTCATACATTACTGTCTCAAGTCACATGGCCATGGCAGCCAGCCAACAACAGTCTGCACTGTGTCACAATCCGAGGGCATGGGGAATGCAAGTTATGTGACTGACAAGTGCACATGTCCATCCCCCAAAAACCACATCATCTGTACTACTATTTGTCCACGTCATACCAACTGGACATATGGGGGACATGAAACACAACTCCCTGAACATGAGCACCTCACAGTGTGCTGTGGATGAAAATGCAGCTTCCTGAAAGTCACAGTCGCAAACACCTGTGTGCACAGTCAAGTGATCAGACACCTATAAGTCACAGAAGTATCGTCTATCATGGTCACATCTCAGATGGCATGCTGAGCCCCAAACGATGAACATACCAGTAGTCCTGACAACGAAGACACAGCACAATAATACAGAGGCAGACACCTGAGGGTACATTTCACTGATCACAACATGCCAGATGATACACGGGAGTGGGAGTACAGAGTGTATTGTATGCACTGGAGTAGGCATGACTGTCCAGCTCCACCTGTAAGAGGGATGAGTCCTGGACAGTAGGCAGGTGGCTAAGCATGTGTGACACACTGGATACACATACTCCTGAGGCCTAAATATTGCTCCCACCAGCAGCATGGGTATGTGCCACATTCCCCAGGGACATGTGGTGAGTCAGAGCAGCAAGCGGACCACATATCAAAGTTACACGCAGATCACATGTCAGAACTTAGGCATTGTGTAGGCAATTGACCCACCCATGAATCGCACAACATAGTCATGGGAACAAATGCTGTCCCCCACCTTGAGCAAAGCAAAATGCAATGACACAGTCCCCAAATGACACAATTTCCTGACTATAAGGGCCACACATATGCGTATCAGAGGAGAAGTGGGCATGTAACAAATGAGGGACATGGGTCCTGGACCACATGACTGATGTACTGTGGAAGTTTAACCAGGCCAGAGGAGGGCACATAGCATGTCAGACAAAGTGCACAGTGCAGTCATGGACTCACCCCCTCCTTGCTGCTGTCTGTCCCTCAGCTGCCCATCCAGGTCAGAAAAGACCACCGCCAGGATCCGGAGCATGTGGGGGGTCAGGGTCCGGTGTCCGCCCCTCCTGCGAGGAGGCGACAGCTTCAGCTGGACCCTTGCGATCCTCCGGGTCCAGCCACGAAGGTCCTGCCACCTCTTTTGGCAGTTGCGGATCCTGCGCCTGTAGACCCCCAAGGATCTTACTTTCCAGGCGATGGTCAGCCAGATGTCCTGCTTCTGGGGGGCATCAACCTGTGAGGATGACAAAGTGAAAAGGCCATTACTACACATGCAACATATACGTGCATCACACAGTTGGATATACATGTCTCACTTACTGGGGCATATGATGTACACAGGCAGTGCAACAATGGCTATGAACATTTTGCCAGCAGTCAATACATGGTATCATTGCATGGTAAGTAAACCTAGTTGGAATGCACTGTTACTGCACTGTACCAGTTCAGTGCATGTAACTACACACTTTGGGGTGTGACAACTACTCAGTGGGCATGCTAGCCAGTGGTGTGCACACTGAAAGTACTGCTAGTCAGACAACATGCACAATTAGTGATGCAGTGGACAGCACACTCACCTGCTCCCCTGGTTTCCCATACAGCTTGCTGTACTGTGGAAGGAGGCTGTCCAGCAGGGCCTGGTTCTCCTCAAGGCTGAAGGCTGGGGCTCTCTCCACAGTACGTGCCATTGCAGGAGCCAGAGGATGCATAAACAGCAGCAGTGTTGGTGGCAGATGTCGTCCTGGAGCATGTAGTGCAGGCAAGTGAGCTCTTAGGGGAACAGCCAGCATTATATGTGTGCTGCAGAGGCAGATACTGTCCCATGTGTCCAAAGTGATAGGTCCAAGTCGTTTGCATCTTCTAAATCTGACCAATCCATGGTATAGCAGCACTAATACACGCCCACAGCATACTTCAAATCTTCAACTTCATGACACCCATGATTTTGCAACATTGTTGTGGCTGGCCAACTGAATTCACTGCATCAGACTCGTTGGAGCTTCGAAAACGCGTCCGTTGCCATGCCAGGCCCCAGCCAATGTGTGCGCACCGATCGGTCCATTGCTGTACAACGCGTACCCGCGATACAACGCATACCCGCTCACATTGGATGCAATGGGCCGGCCGGGCACACCGATCGGTCCATTGCTGTACAACGCGTACCCGGGATACAACGCGTACCCGCTCACATTGAATGCAATGGGCCGGCTGGGCACACCGATCGATCCATTGCTGTACAACGCATACCCGCGATACAACGCGTACCCGCTCACATTGAATGCAATGGGCCGGCCGGGCACACCGATCGGTCCATTGCTGTACAACGCGTACCCGGGATACAACGCGTACCCGCTCACATTGAATGCAATGGGCCGGCCGGGCACACCGATCGGTCCATTGCTGTATAACGCGTACCCGGGATACAACGCGTACCCGCTCACATTGAATGCAATGGGCCGGCCGGGCACACCGATCGGTCCATTGCTGTACAACGCGTACCCCCGATACAACGCGTACCCGCTCACATTGAATGCAATGGGCCGCCCGGGCACACCGATCGGTCCATTGCTGTACAACGCGTACCCGGGATACAACGCGTACCCGCTCACATTGAATGCAATGGGCCGGCCGGGCACACCGATCGGTCCATTGCTGTCCAACGTGTCCCTGGACAAGTCACTGGCATATGTCACCATGCCTGTCACAGGTGAACATATGCCAGCCACATATACTTCCCAGGGAGTGAGGGGCACACCTACAACACCACAGCCTGTCCACACTGTATCCTAAGGCATGTAAGGCTGCATTACCTATTCCGTGTATGGGGGTGAACATGTTGTTCTGTGGGTGTCACTTCGGGGCAGCCACTCCCAGGCTGTGCACGTGTTCATGGGGACAGAATCCTTGGTGTGTCGTGCACATGACCACTGTGATGTGCAACTGTTAATTCCTGAGCATGTGGCATGGTCACATTTCACGGTGGTGTATGTGTATGTCATGTCACATACCCCCTGAGTCCCATGTGGGACGTTATGTACGTCCCAGGGTGACCCATTGGCACAATAGTGATGGTCCTCCACAGTCTGTGTGCATGTTGTGTTTACAATGTCTCTGATTCCATGTGCACAATGGGAGACAGTCTCCACATCCACGTTGTTTGTGCATGAACTTTGATGTTGTGCGTGTGTGTGTCACAGACGTCCATGTCTGTCCTGCTGAGGCAACAGGGACCACTACCTGTGGGGGTCATGGTTGTTTTGCTGTGGTGTATTCATGATGCACCATGTCATGCCAGTGTCCATGTGGCAATACAGGGTCCCTGGGAATCTACCTGTCGATGAGCTGTGATGCCTGGGGCACATCTGTCCACACATGTCACTGTGGGGTGTGTTTGGAACGTGGCAGCAGTAGATGGGAACTGTGACACGGCCTCATGATATCCCATGGCACAACATGGGACTTGTTGATGCCACTTGTTGAACTGTGATGTTAGATGTTGGCCATGTAGGTGCCATACATGTCCTTACGGAACTGCACACATCATGTACTTGTGTCTCATAATGATGTATCATGTGATATTGTGTATGGTCAATGCCACATATGTGGGGTGACTGACAATCTTTCTTTCTTCACCTATGCACTGCAGGGCACCAGCTGTCCATAGACCATTCCCTGACCTTGCATCCATGGTGGAACGGGACTGCATCCGACGGTACCGCTTCACCAGGCCGCTGATTGAGGAATTGACGGTGCGCTTGGCCCCACATTTGCAACCTGGCCGGACATACCCCACAGCGCTGACCCCCAAGGTGAAGGTGATGGCAGCCCTACACTTCTTTGCCACCGGTACCTTTCAACACACTGTGGCGTCTGCTGGTGGGATGTCACAGACCATGTTCAGCCGTGTGCTACGCGATGTTTTGGAGGATATGTTGAGATACCTGAACCAGTACATCTATTTCCCTAGACCTCAACAACTCACTGACGTGAAGAGTGACTTCTATGCCCTGGGGAAGATGCCGCATGTCATTGGCTCCATTGATGGGACACATGTGGCTTTGATACCACCACAGGCACATGAGCAGGCATACAGGAACCGCAAACATTACCATTCGGTCAATGCACTGGTGGTATGTCTTGCTGATATGAGCATCTCACACGTGTGTACCCGTTTCCCCGGTTCTGCACACGATGCCTACGTGATGAGGAGTAGTCGCATCCCGAGGATGATGTCACAGATGCGGAACCAGCGTGCCTGGCTTGTCGGTGTGTACTGACTTTGTACCATTGTGTGTGTTCTGCGATGTAGTATTCCACCCTCTTTTCCAAATCAGCTAATGTGCAATTGTCCATATGTAGGTGACTCCGGATACCCCAACATGCCGTGGTTGCTGACGCCCCTCAGGAGCCCTGTGACACCAGCCCAGATGCGCTACAATGAGGCACATGGTCGGACCAGGAGAGTGATTGAGCGGACATTTGGTCTCCTGAAGAGCCGCTTCCGCTGCCTGGACAAGACAGGAGGGGCCCTCCCATATGCCCCAGCAAAGGTGTGCAAGATTGTCATCGTCTGCTGCATGCTACACAACCTGGCTGTGCGGAAGGAGTTGCCTCTCATCCTGGATGACGATGACCAACATCCGCCACCTGTGGAGGATCCTGGCCTGGACCACGATGCCAGTGATGATGATGATGATGATGGTGATGTCCGCACACAGCTCATCACCAACTTCTTCAGCTGAATGTGAGTATCCGGAGATGTCATGTCAATGATGTGAGTATGCATGATATGTGTTGGTGGTGCTCTGGTGCTGTTTGAGTGTGGCCATGTGCTACATGACTGTATGCGTGTAGCGATGTGTCCTTACAGGTAGTCTGTACTCCCCAACAGTGTTGACATGCTAACTTGGTTCTGGGTGGGTATCTTGTGACATGTATTGGGCATGAGTATTGCAGTTCTGTCCTGTTCTTCAGTGCTTTTGACTGTGTGTCATTTCTGTCCTTCACAGGGTACTTTCAGAGTTGTTTGGTCAACTGTGATCCCCCAACACCGTGATTAAACTTCCAGGGTGGTAGCTGTCGTGTCCCTACAGGTGATGTGCGCCACACCCATGGACTTCCTTCCTTCTACACTTGTTGACTGTGTGCCCACTGCCAGGTGGGATTACCTTGCATCTGTAGTGGTTACAACATGTTGCAAATGTGTAATAAACCTGTGCTTCACTTTGTGATGTGCGTTGTCTGTGGTCACACATCTGACTGACATTTGCTTACTGCACCAGTGGACTAGTTGACAAAGACTGTGAATAGGTGTTGTGTCTGTGCATTGCACCGTATTTCCTGGCAACATCAGTGTAGGCGATGAGTCAGGTGGCCTTGGTGTGTATATGTTGTGTAGCCCTGGTGGTGTGTCTCCCTCATATGTGTCACGTCGCCATGACTCACATGCCTGTGTTGTACTTACTGTAGCAGTTAGCACGCACAGTGTAATTTCGCAGGTCATCATCTCCATGACAGAAACCACGTTGGAATCACAACAGAGGCAGGTATGGTGTATTAGTGTGTTTATTGTCATACATGTGTGAGTATAGTGCACAGGATGGTGGGTGCTGTACATTGTGATTGTAATCCAAAGTTCCTAGATGATTTGGAAGTCCTGGTAGCAGAAATGTCCTGAGTAAAGTCCACAGTCATCTGATACATTGGTCCAACTTGTACTCCCCATGTCATGTGGGGGAGTTGTGTTGCTTTCAACAGGGTGAAGAATTTGCGCACAAAGGTGATTATCCAGAACAGGTTTTGGCTTCCTGGGGGTTGTGCATGGCCATTGGCCTCTCAGTTGCCCTTCCTCAGACGACCCCTCTTCTTTGGGGGGGGACCCTCAAGTGCAGGCTGCTGCGGTGCAGGGGACTCTCCGCCAGAGTCATCCTCCCTCCCTGTGGCAGTTGCAGTTGTTTCAGCACCAGATGTTGTGGGCACACAGGGAGTTGTTGACATGTTGCTGCTCATCTGGCGGAGGCATTGTAATATGTCCCTATGCACCGCCGTCATCTCTTGCAGTGTGTCCCACTTGGACTCCATGCGGGACATGTGTAAGTCCAAGCGGGCATGATGGGCAGCCTGCTGCTGTCGTATGTCCCTGAGGATCCCCACTACCTGGCTGAGCTCTCCGGTGCTGGTCTGGTACGCATCGGCTATGCGTACCAGTTGTGGGTCATCATGCAGTCCAGACCCCTCTGCGAGCAGCGACCTATGTCTACCACCCCTCCCACCACCCCTGGCGACACGTGCAGTACCTGAGGTGGCACGCACAGGTGACCCTGGGCCCCCTTGGGGGTTGTTGGTGGTGTTGGTGTCCATAGCCCCACGTTGGGCCAGGGTCCGTGTGCTGGTGGTGGTGGTGGTCCTTGGTCTGTCCGTGTCGGCAGGGGTGGTTTGTGTGTTGTCAGTTGTTGGAGGGGTGGGTGCAGGGGGTGCAGCTGGTGGTCCTGCTGGAGCTGCATGATGACTCGCTCCGGAGGTGCCAGGTAGGTCTTCGTCATCCGAGGAGGGCAGAGACTGTTCCACACCAGTGAGCTCCGTTTCCCCTGGATCCTGGGACAGGGACTCCTCAGCGTCTGCTGCTGTGTCCCCATCATCACCTGTTTTTGGGAGACACACACACTGTATGTTATGTTTCTGCAGGCATCAATGGTTGACACACCTGACAGTTGTGACTGTACCTCTGGATGCGGGCCTGTACATTGCATTGTCCTAAGTTGTCACAGTCAGAGGTTGATATTGGTGTAGCACATTGTCCTGCATACTTTGAGCCTTTCAATTTGAATGTTGGGGTGTGTACATGGTCTGCATTGGTTGTATTTGGTTGACATCCGGCCCTCCTTCTCCCCCCAGCCCAGTTATCCCACCATGAAGCATGCCACCCTTGCAGTGGGTTCAGGTTGACTCTCAGGATGTCAGTGAGTGGTGTCCTGCTGTTGGTTGGTGCCCAGTTCCCAGCAGGGCCTTGTTGTCCCCACAGCAGTACCCAGTGTCAGCCATCTTGTCAGTTCTTTTCCACTCCCTGTGATGTGCGCATGGTTCAGGGTGGTGTTGATGGGACAGTTGTGGGGGTGACCAATATCTGTGACTGCCACTCCCATCATGCTATTGCCTCCAACCCCCTTCCCAGCATGCCCATGCTTCCTTCCTTTGACTCTGCTTCCCTGTGGGGTTGTGTGCCTGTGCTGACAAGATGGCTGACAGTGTTATCCTGGGGTTAGTTTTGCTACAAGTCCCATGTGTGTCCCTGTGCTTCACACAGCATGACCCAGGGTTGTGGTTCTTTGTGGGATATTTGATTAGAGTGTGAGGCAATGCATTCTCCCAGGTGAGTTGTGTGGAGTTTGTGTTAGGGGTGTGTGTGAGTAGAGCTGCTGGTAACTATGGTCAGTGCTGTCAGTCCTCCTTCCCACCCAGCCAGATATCCCACCATGGAACGTGCTTCCATTGCAGGGAGTGCAAGTTGTCTTTCAGGATGTCAGTCAGTGGTGTCCTGCTGTTGGTTGGTGCACAGTTGCCAGCAGGGCCTTGTGCTCCCCACAGCAGTAGCCAGTGTCAGCCATCTTGTCAGTTGTTTTCCACTCCCTGTGATGTGAGCATGGTTCATGGTGGTGTTGATGTGCGCATTGTGAGGGTGGGCAATATCTGTGACTACGACTCCCATGATGCTATTGGCTACACTGACTTGCCCAGCATACACAGGATTCCTTCCTTTCAGTGGGCTTCACTGTGAGGTGGTGTTGTAGTGGTGGCTACATGTCTGGATGTGTTTGTTAGTTATATTTGTGCCACTGCCTAGCTGTATTTGTAGTTGTGTTTGTACATGTGATGACACAGTTACATATCACTATGAGATGGCATGTGTTGTGTTTATCTGACTGACATACACATCTTGGGATGATTCTGTTTTGGTTGGTGTGTATTTGCTAAGGGTGCATGGTTTGACTCTCCCCTTGACAGTGATGTGTGTGTATTGTCGCACAATATTGTGTACATTTGTTGTGTACTCACCAGGCTCTGGGATGTTTTCTAGTCCATATACGCTCACTGGTGGTACGATGGCCCGCACCTTCTCCTCCCAGGGCCTGAGGTATACTGGTTTGGCAGGAGGGCCACTGCCGGTGTGTTGGCTCAAGAGGTAGTCCTTCTTCAACAGGTCCCTGACCCTCCTGCGCACATCATACCACCTGTTCTGGATGTCTCCCTTTGTGCGCAAACATGGTGATTGTGCGTTCACCCTGTCGACAATCCTCTCCCACATCTTGGTTTTCTGCGACATGGGGGTCTGTTGGACCAGTGTACCAAACAGCTGTGGCTCTACCCTGAGGATCTCATCTACCAGGACTTCCAATTCACTATCTAGGAACTTTTGATTCTTCTTTGGGGGCATGGTGATGGGTGGTGGTGGTGTGCGATGTGTGTGTTGGTGTGCAAGTGAGGGTGTGTGAGTGTGTGTTTTGCTGGGTGTATGTGAGGGTGCTATTTGTTGAGGTGCTGCTGGTGTGTGGCTTGTGTGATGGATGAGCTGTGAGTGTGTGTGTGGTTGCTGTCTGTTGGTGTTGAGTGCTGGCAGGTCATTTGAATTTGCAAAGGATCATGGTAGGGATTTGTGTCCTTTATATGGGTGGAGTTGTGGGTGTGTCTTTGTTCCCTGTTTCCCCCCCCCCAGTATTTATTGGCTTTGTAATTGCTTGTTTGGCCTTTTTTTGTGTGTTTTTCCCTTTGTACTTTTTGTGCATGTAGGAGACGTTCTTCTGTCCGAGTCGGACCCTGCAGTTGTCTTGTGCGAGCTTCTCCGATTCGTTCACGCTGTGTTTGTGCTGTTTTCTGTGCTGCGTACGCGTCGGTCGCGGTGTATTGGGTTGCTTCGGCTCGCAGTTTTGTATGCGTGTCGGTCGTACGGCTTGGGCTCCGTGCGACTCGGTCGTGTTTTCCACGCGTTGCATCGTACTTGGCGGGTCGGAGTTCGCGGGTACGTTTCGTTCGGGATTCTTCCTGGTGCGTGTCGGTCGGTTCGATTCGTGTGCTTTTCCGGCCGGATAGCTGTTTTCCGCACGGTTCGGTCGTTCGTATTGTGTTCCGTACGAGTCGGCCGGATTTTGCACGCTTTTCATCGTACTTTGCGGGTCGGGCTGCACCGATACGTGTCGGTCGGAATGAATTCCGGCTCCGAGTCGGTCGGTACGTTTTCCGGTCCGAATCGGAATCGGCCCCTAAATATTTAATATTATAATTCCATAAAATGAAAACTAACAATAAACAACATATTAAACATTGTACTATTTTTTTATATTAGAAAAATACACATTGTTAAAAAAAATTACAATATAAAACATATGTAATAATTATTAATATTAATATATTATATATTAATATTATTAATTAAAATGTATTATATTATTGTATAAAAATAAAACTATGTTTATATTTCTCAATTTTATAAAAAATGTTTAAACTTTCATTTATTAAAATATTACCAATATATGTGATAATGTAAAAATTGTTAATAATACAAAACAAAATGATATTATATTTTGAAATGTATGCAAAGTATTGCAAATGTACAGTATCTATTATTACAAATTTGTTTACAAATATGTTAAAAAATCAAGTCATGTATTAAAATATGTATTTTTCATTATTGTACCAAAATTATAAAAAAACAATACTGTTATATTATTTCTGCAATAAAGAATATTTCTTATATTGTCATTACATTTTTTATATGTAATAAAACATTATAGTTACATTTACATACTACGTTTTCTTCATAATAAATATGTTACAAAATGAATATGTCTAATTTATTGTCTACCATTTTATAATTTAAAAGTCAATGTTTTATTTTACATATATTTATATAAATTACACTGTATTAAATAATATGTTATAATGTATATGTAATCTTTATTAATTTCCTGCACAACTATTTTTTATTTATATGTTTATACTCTTTAACTGTATAAATATGTTTATAAAATATTATAATTATAATTGTTCCTAAATTACTCTTACAACTCCACTTTACTTAAATACAATATACATACTAAACAATAAGGGCCCTATTAGGATGGCGGTCGAAAAACCTCCCCGACCGCCATGGTAGCGGGAAAAGACCGCCCGCATGGACCGTGACATAACCGCCGGTCGAATTACGATGGCCAGTGGTCAAAATCCGACCGCGGCGGTTCGATCGCGGGCTTTAACATTGCGGCGGTTGCTGCTGCCCGCAGCACTGCCGCGATGTCGAAAGGAGCATGTCCTGCATTTCCCTGCACTGTGTGGCAGGCACTGCACAGTGCCTGCCACCTGGTACAGGGAAATGTAGGGGGGGACCATGGTTACCCCCCCAGTGCACCCGCACCTCCCCAACACATTGGGGGCCCGGAACGGGCCCCCGGAAGACAATCTCTGCCAGCCTTTCCACGGCGGTTAGACTCCTGCGGAAAGGCTAGCTGCCGCCGGCGGAGCCTGCTCGGCATCACCACCATTATCCCGGTCCTGCTCCGTCCGCCAGGCAGGAGTGCGGATGGCAACCGGCAGAAAAGCGGCGGTAGGAATTTCCCACCGCCGCGGTCACCACCGCCATCCTAATCTGAGCATCGGTTTTCTGGGTTGCAATCGCGGGCGGATGTCCACCGCCGGCTCGGCGGTCCCCACCGCCGGCTCGGCGGTCCCCACCACCGGCCCGGCGGTGGACATCCGCCCGCCATCCTAATCAGCCCCTAAGTTTAATTAAATTACTATTCCCACTCCAGTCAGTATTAAATTGGGGTAGGTGCTGCACACTAAACTTAATTAATTAACTATTCCCACTCCAGTCACTATAAAATTTTGGTAGTTGCTGGACACTAAACTTAATTAATTTACTATTCCCACTCCAGTCAGTATTAAATTATTATAGGTGCTGGACACTAAACTTAATTAATTTACTATTCCAACTCCAGTCAGGATTAAATTGGGGTAGGTGCTGGACATTAATCTTAATTAATTTACTATTCCAACTCCACTCAGTATTTAATTGGGGTAGGTGCTTAACACTAAAATTAATTAATTTACTATTCCCACTCCAGTAAGGATTAAATTGGTGTAGGTGCTGGACACTAAACTTAATTAATTTACTATTCCCACTCCAGTCATAATTAATTTAGGGTAGGTGCTGGACATTAAACTTAATTAATTTACTATTCCCATTCCAGTCATTATTAAATTGGGGTAGGTGCTGGACACTAAACTTAATTAATTTACTATTCCCACTCCACTCAGTATTTAATTGGGGTAGGTGCTTAACACTAAAATTAATTAATTTACTATTCCCACTCCAGTAAGGATTAAATTGGTGTAGGTGCTGGACACTAAACTTAATTAATTTACTATTCCCACTCCAGTCAATATTAAATTGGGATAGGTGCTGGACACTAAAATTAATTAATTTACTATTCCCACTCCAGTCAGTATTAAATTGGGGTAGGTGCTGGACACTAAACTTAATTAATTTACTATTCCCACTCCAGTCAGTATTAAATTCTTATAGGTGGTGGACATTAAACTTAATTAATTTACTATTCCCACTCCAGTCAGTATTAAATTGGGATAGGTGCTGGACACTAAACTTAATTAATTTACTATTCCCACTCCAGACAGTATTAAATTGGGGTAGGTGCTGGACACTAAACTTAATTAATTTACTATTCCCACTCCAGTCAGGATTAATTTGGGGTAGGTGCTGGACACTAAACTTAATTAATTTGCTATTCCCACTCCAGTCAGTATTAAATTGGGGTAGGTGCTCGACACTATACTTAATTAATTTACTATTCCCACTCCAGTCAGAATTAAATTGGGGTAGGTGCTGGACATTAAACTTAATTAATTTACTATTCCCACTGCACTCAGTATTAAATTGGGGTAGGTGCTGGACACTAAACTTAATTAATTTACTATTCCCACTCCAGTCATTATTAAATTGTTATAGGTGGTGGACATTAAACTTAATTAATTTACTATTCCCACTCCAGACAGTATTAAATTAGGGTAGGTGCTGGACACTAAATTTAATTAATTTACTATTCCCACTCCAGTCTGGATTAAATTGGGGTAGGTGCTGGACACTAAACTTAATTAATTATCTATTCCCACTCCAGTTAGTATTAAATTCTGTAGGTGTGGGAAACTAAATTTAATTAACTTACTATTCACACTACAATAAATATACAATTAATATAAATACTAAACTATAAACTTAATTATTTGAATAATAACACTACAAACACTATTAAATTACAAAACTTGCTGGAAAATAAACATATCTTAGAATAAATTACTTAATTTTAAATTACTTCTCTCATTTAACAACTATAAAATATACATACCACTCCTAACTAAGGAGGTCATTACGATGACGGGCGGACAAAGTCCGCCCGCCACCGTAACGGAATGCGGGACCGTCCGCAAGGGGTGCGGCGGTCCCACACCTGACATTAGGATGCCACCGCCACCATGGCGGTGGGACACCCTATTCCCAGCATTGTGGCGGGCGGTGCTCACTGCACCGCCCGCCACATTGCTGTGAATGCACGTCGTGCATTTGCATGCACAACGTGACAGGCATCGCGCGGTGCCTGCCACCTTGTGCATACAAATGCAGGGGGGTACCACAGGTACCCCCCATGTGCACCCCCCACCCCCCAACATCCTGGGGGCCCGCAACGGGGCCCCAAATGCAAAGACCGTATGCCTTTCCATGGCGGCGTTGCCGCCATGGAAAGGCTGCTCTCCGCATGTATCGGAATATGGATGCCGGTGTCTTGCAGACACCGCCACCATATTAATGGTGTTTTCCGCCTGGTCAACGAGTCGACCGGCGGAAAGCGGCGGACGGTCTTACCGTCCGCCGCGGACCCCCCGCCATCATAATATGGCGGGGGGTCTCTGCTGTGTGGATGGTGGGCGGATCGCCCCCGCTGGGCTGGCAGTGACTACCACCGGCCCGGCGGGCGCAATCCGCCCGCCAACATAATGACCCCCTATATTGTATCAAACTTTTTATATATATTACTTATATTTATTTTTTCAAATTATAATGTATATTTTTTTAATTTACATTCTTTTTAATCACTCCCCACCCTTATTCCCTATAAAAACCAAACTGCTCTCAAAAATTATTTTATTATAAAAATGTAAAATAAAAATTAATGAAAATTTTAATTAAATACATACATTTTTTAAATTGAGCAAAATATTAATATTATATATATATTTTTTAAACACTCCCCACCCTTATCCACTATAAAACCAACATCCCACTCCTAAAAATATATATTGAAACTCGAAAATATATTTTCAAAATAAATTTTAAAATTTATAAAATAATTTTAAATATTTTCTAAAATTGTATTTTAACACGACACACCCTTCTCCCCTATAAACACAACTTCACTCTCATTAAAATTATATTTTAAATTTTTAATTTATGTATAAATATTTAATTTATTTATCAATTTTTATTATATTTTTAAACATTATTTAACAGCACTCCCCACCCTTATCCCCTATAAACACAACATGCCACTCATAAAATATTATTTATAAAATGTAATGGTTTTTATATTCTAAAAATTTATACTTTATCAATTTATATGTGTTTTAAATTTATTTTATAAAACACTACCCACCCTCATCCCCTATAAACCCAACATCCCGCTCCTAAAAAAATATTTTTAAATTCAAAAATTTAATTTCAAATTTAAATTTATAAACTTTAAATTATTAATATATTTTTAAAAATATTTTTAAAACACTCCCCACCCTTATCCCCTATAAACCCAACATCCCGTTCCTAAAAATATATTTCTAAATTCTACATTTAAATTTCAAAAATAAATTTTATATTTATCAATTTATAATATATTTTTACCCATATTTTTAAAACACTCCCCACCCTTATCCCCTATAAACCCTACATCCCGCTCCTAAAAATATTATACATATAATTTTTTTATTAACATTATTTAAATAATATAGGGAGTCATTAGCATGGCGGGCGGGCTTTGTCCGCCCGCCATACCCCAGGAAATGGGACCGCCCTCAATGCATGCGGCGGTCCCGCACATGCCATTAGGATGCGCCCGCCACACTGGCGGGCGCATCCACATTCCTGACATTGCGGCGGGTGGTGCTGAAAGCACCTCCCGCCGCAATGCCAAACTGCAAGTTGTGCTTTTCAATGCACAACGTGACAGGCACCGCGCGGTGCCTGCCACGTTGTACATTGAAATGCAGAGGTACCATAGGTACCCCCATGTGCACCCCCATCCCCCTACACTCCGGGGGCCTGCAACGGGCCCCCAATAGCAATTACCGTATGCCTTTCCATGGCGGCAATGCCGCCATGGAAAGGCACACCTCCGCCAGCATCATAATATGGATGGCGGTGTCTTACAGACACCGCCACCATATAATGCCCCTTTTCCGCCGGTCGACAAGTCGACCGGCGGAAAAGCGGCGGACGGTCTTTTCGTCCGCCGGGGTCCCCCCCACCATAGTAATATGGCGGGGGAAAATGTGTGGCGGGCGGAGGAAAATAGCCCGTTATCATAATGGGCCCCATAGTACTACAAACATAAAAAAACACAAATATCATACTTTGACGATATTTTTACAGAACGATATTTTTTCATTCGATATTACATACTTCGATATTTTTGATTACAATTAAAAACGATATTTTTACATCGATATACAGAACATCGAGATTTAATCCCATCGATATATAAAACTCGATATTTCTGTATATCGATATATAAAATTCGATATTTAGACTACTTACCAATATTAATATGAGCACCACATCAGATTGACAGTAACACATGATCCATACTCTTAGGAGTGTAAAACACTACTGAAACCCACCTATTGGAGTTCATGGGTGTCAGAACCTCTCTAAGGGGGTCATTATAATAGTGGGCGGATCGCCACCGCCCGTATGGCAGTGGCGATCCGCCCGCCAAAAGTCACCGCCTGCATGACTTTCCCCCCCCCGCCACATTAAGATGGCCGGGGGGGACCCCGGCGGACGGGAAGACCATCCACCGGTTTTCCGCCGGTCGACCAGTCGACCGGGCGGAAAAGGGGCTATATATGATGGCGGTGTCTGCTAGACACCGCCATCCATATTAGAATGGGCAGCGGTGCAGGGCTTTCCATGGCGGAGACCCCGCCATGGAAAGCCAGGCAGAGTTTGCTTTCGGGGGCCCGTTGTGGGCCCCCAGGGTATTGGGGGGGTGGGGGGTGCACATGGGGGGTACCTATGGTACCCCCCTGCTTTGTCATGGACATGGTGGCAGGCACCTCGCGGTGCCTGTCACCTTGTGCATGACGATGCACACAGTGCATTCCCAGCATTGTGGCGGGCGGTGCTGTGCGCACCGCCCGTCACAATGCTGGGAATGGAGGATGCCACCGCCACGGTGGCGGTGGCATCCTAATCGCCGGTGCTGGACCGCCGGACCACTGGCGGCCGGTCCCAGCACCGCATCCTAATAGGCCCCTAAGACTTAAATAACTTGATTGATGTAATTTCTCTGAAAACGGAAGGCAAAAGAACTCATCCGAAATTAATAAAGTAGACCTAAAATAAATTAAAAGGGGATATATTAGATGAATCGGAAATTAATGCCACTACATCTGTATCTTTATTCTGGGCTCTCACGTACCTTTATATTAATATATAGTACTTATTATTTGTTCGATAGAGCCACTGGCATTACTAATTAAAATTCTAGGCTGTTGAGGATGTGAGCCTGTGTATCAATAGGAGAAAATATAATTAGTCGGCTTGTTCTAATGGTATGCAAATTTTACCCATATATTCCTGTCTATAACGGAGCTTACCCTTTTAAAATAAAATGCACTGTGACTTCCAGCTTTATTGAGAGTATCGTCGTTTTCAACATCGGCGATACTGTGGGTCAAGAAGGAGCACATAATTTTATTTCTTAGTGCTAGATTAGATTCTATACGCAATCTATACTGTTCTGTTAAAAAGAACTTTATATATAATTACCTTTTTCAATTGCTTGAAATTTCAAATTAATGCAGGTGCATGTAAATTAAAATCTGAAATATCAAAGAAAAAAGGGGGCCTTTGTCAATGTGTTGAATTTTGATCCCACTTGATGTATTAATGTAATACTTCAATTTCATTTTCGTTTAGAAACAATATCAAGGTAAATAAATTCTCTTGCAAAGCCATCATAATCGCAATTTAACGTGCATTTCTTTTCTAACCCCCATTACGGGCGATTAGATATTAGGGCAGATATAGATGGTAGTCTAACAGCTATATCGCTGTAAGTAGAGCGTGGTATAAACAGTAAATAACTATCTACACAACGCAGGAATAGTTCAAAAGTTAGAGACCTAGCTCTCGATAACGGTAAAAATCGCTTGGGTCAAAAATCACCGGCGCTACATGCAGCTTACTTACCAGGTAAAGGACAGATGGCCTCCCTGCTCTGTCGAACACATCCGGTCAAGATACGCGACACACTCAATTGCGTTTCCTTTTTATGTGTTGAGGCTAAATTTACGTAGCTAATGGAAGGCGGAGTCACGTCTTAGATGTAAGCGAAACTGTATATATCGTATCACCTGATATTTAAAAATTGCAATTACATAAAGGGCCTCATGTGCCCATCCGACTCAAAAATTATATACCCTGATAGGATACAAAAAAGATTGGTGAATTAAAGTGCTACTATTCCACAGTTTAGTGGTTAAGCGGTATTTTTATGGCGGCCATCTTAGAACAGGAAAAGGTGCACTATGTTTCATGCATCTTCAACAATTTTCTGGGCGGCCATATTTAAACGTAGAGGAACGCACTGTGTTAAAATTAAGATTGTACTAGACAATCGTATAAAAAACTTTGGGGCCTATTATGATCAAGGGCGGATTGCCACCGCTGGGCCGGCGGTGGCGATCCACCCGCCAAATGACCCATTTTCACCCCCGCCATATTAGTATGGCGAGGGGCACCGCGGCGGACGGAAAGACCGTCTGCCGCTTTTCCGCCGGTCGGATTGCCGGCTGGGCAGAAAAGGCACAGGTTATGGTGGCGGTGCCTTGCAGGCACCGCCATCCATATTAGGATGCATGCCTTTTGATGGCGGAGACTCTGCCATGGAAAGGCATGCGGGAAATCACTGTGGGGGCCCATTGCTGGCCCCTAGGGGGTGGGGGGGGTGGGTGGCTGCACTGGGGGGTACCCATGGTACCCCCCATCATTGCCATGCACAAGGTGGCAGGCACCGCACGGTGCCTGTCACGTTGCGCATGGCAATGCACAACATGGGCTTTAACATTGCGGCAGGTGCTGCTTACAGCACCGCCCGCCGCAATGTTAAAGTCGAGGATGCGCCCGCCAGTGTGGCGGGCACATCCTAATTGGCCTGGCGGGACCGCCGCAACTTCGGCGGTCGGTCCCGTGCTCCGTTGCGGTGGCGGGCGGACAAAGTCCGCCCACCATCGTAATAGGCCCCTAAGTTTGTTACAGAATTCTCCAATTATCGTGGGATATTAATATTCATATAGTTTATGATGTTATTAATCACTCAAAATTTGGGAAAAACAGTTAAAAATCATGATAGGGTCCAAAAAAGATATAAGATTAAAACGCTACTGTTCCTGAGAATGTGGTGGCCATATTCTAATAATAAACGGCACCGTTTATACTTAATTGAAGACCCTCCTGATATAATAATCTCTGTCCACAGTTTAGTGGTTAAACGATATTCTTATGGTGGCCATCTTTAACAGGAAAAAATACGCTATGTTTAATGTATCTTCAACAAATTTCTAGGCGGCCATATTTAAACGTGAAGAATGTACTGTATTAGATGTCAATATAATAAGATTGTACCAGACAATCATCCAAGGAACATTATTTGTTCCAGGTTACTCAAACTCTCAAGGGATATTGATGTTCATCTTATAGTTTATGATGTTATTAATCCCTCCAAATTTGGAGAAAACAAAGAGAAAAGGTGCACCCAGTGCGCCCCTTATCATCACATATTTTATTATTGTTAAGGTGCATGTTAGACCAAAATGATATTCCACATCAGGAATAGTTTATAGGGGAATCAAAACAGTTTTTCCCACTCTTCCTTACTGTTAAGGCCATTCCTATACGTGTTAAATTTGGACATATAAAATTGTTCACGTTTTTTTCTTTTCACTGTGAGGTCGCCACCCCGTATATTGATTTGAACTGCCTCAAGTACGCACCATCTAAGATCATCGATTTTATGTTGTTTGTCAACCCAATGTTCCACTAATGGTGCAGTTCGCTTGTTGGTTCTTATGGCTGATTTGTATTCGGTTAATCTGACCCTTACTTCCCTAGATGTCTCACCGATGTATCCTTTATTACAAGGACACACTATGAGATAGATCACATTTTTTGTGCGACAGTTCACTACATTTTTGACAGTGTGAGTGATCCCATTATATGAGATCACTGACCCTTTGATGATGTTACTGCAATTATTGCAAGAACTGCAAGGAAAATTCCCATTGGGGAGCGAGGCATTGTTTATGCTCATTTGTTTCCACTCTGTTTCAGTCCTATGCGTATGTACTAGGCAGTTTTTGATTGTGCGGTTCCTTCTGAACGAAAACATAGGTTTGGCTAGTTTAGTGGTGCTTTTTTCATTGACTAAATGCCAATTCCTATTTATAAAATTTTTGACCTTACTACTAATGCTGCTAAAGTTGGTAATAAAAGTTTATGGTAGTTTCTGCGCGTTTGAATTTTTTTCTTTAGTTTCAAACAGGGAATCTCTATTGTAATACTTCGCCCTTTTGTATGCCCATTTGACCAGTTTCTTAGGGTAACCTCTCTCTAAGAACTTAGTAGTCAGCTTATCCGCATGTACATTAAAATCACTCATACTTGTACAGTTACGTCTTACTCTGAGAAATTGGCCGAAAGGAATATTGTCCTTTTGACATGTTGGATGATTACTGTTATAATGAAGCATCGTATTTCGATCTGTAGGTTTGGTGTATAGCTCAACTTGTAGCAGGCCATTATCATTCTTTATTTTTATGTCCAGGAAATCACAACTATTTTTGTTGATAGATTACGTGATTTTTAAAATCACAGCACCTAAATTGAGCCATTCTAGAAAATTTGTTAGATGCTCTTTGGTCCCTTTCCATAGAAAGAAGACATCATCAATGTATCGGGACCAGTTTGATAAATTTTCATAAAAGGGGGGCCGCTACATTGAAGATATGTTTGTCCTCAAATGAGGCAACATACAGACAGGCTAGGCTCGGTGCACAGGTAGCTCCCATGCTCGTACCTTTTACTTGCCGGAAAAAGTCCATATTAAACAGAAAAATATTGTTTTTGAGGATGATCTTTATTCGATAATAAAAGTAGCATGTGGAGACAGGTCTTCTATGTCATTTAGAAAGAGGCCCTTTACCATCTGCATTGTATCGTCCTGCGGTATGTTTGTATAAAGGGCCTCAATATCTAAAGTGACTAGCCATTGTGACTCAATATCATTGGGGAGATTCTCTATTTTGTGAATCATAGCTGTAGTGTCTTTTATATAGGCTTTTTCTTGTGTAACTAGAGGTTGAAGAAAGACATCCACATATTTACTTAGTGGTTCAGTTAGTGAGTTTATGCTTGAGCAATGGGTCTCATAGGAGGATTATGGATATCCTTGTGGACCTTAGGTAGGCCATATAGTGCCGGAATCATGGGGTTTGTGTTCATTAAAAAGTTCAATTCATCTAGGCATATAATATCATCATCACTAGCTAGACGAAGTACGTTTATTACTCTTTTTATGAGGGCATTGCACTCCTCTCTGTTGGATTTCTGATAATGCAGGTCATTGTTTAAAAGAGTTCGCATTCTTTTGTTGTAATCACTAGTATCCATAACTACAATGCTTCCTCCTTTGTCACCTGGTTTAATGGTAATGTCCTTACATTGTTCTAAGTCCGTGAGGGCTGCTCGTTGTTGGGGGTAAGGTTATTATCTATCCAGATTTTTTTATTTAGAAGGTCATCAATACCTTTCTCCACAGCTCTTTCAAAGAGTTCTATATCTTTATTGACCATCTGCAGTGATGGTGTCCATGTGGATTTAGGTTTTAGCTCTGATTTATTCATGACTAGTACTTTCTCCTTACCTTCAAAGAACTTATTTAATCGTACGTTTCTAAAAAAAACTTTGTAGGTATCTCTCTAAGTTATACCTGTCTATAGGGGAGGTAATAGCATATCCTAACCCTTTTTCCAGAGTGTTTATTTCGTATTCTGTTAATATCCTACTAGATAAATTGATTATAGGGGCTTTGTTGTCTAATCCCATCCCTTCTGGCTTCTTGTTTTCATGTAGGTGCGTTTTTGTGTGGGGTTTTGGGGATAGAATCCCCCTCTCCCCCTTCCCCTGCCTCGATTCTGGCCATAGTTTACTTGGCGCTGTTCTAAAAAAGAGAGAGTCTCCCTACTTGTGCCAGGGACAGATTCTCTGTCCTTGTTGTTACGTGTATCCTGTGGGGTATCATTGTCTGAGTCAGAGCTCGTGTATGAGGTGTCAAAAAAAGTGACTCTTTTTTTAGGGAAATTTCTCTTAGGTTGTTGCCAGTTATTTCTGTTGTAATTCTCTTCCCTGGGCCTATCGTAATAGTCTTTCTGCAGGTAGGGATAGACATATTCTATATTATATTTGGTGACATCTTTCCTAAACTTATTGGATTTTTTATTAAGTAAGTATTCCCTATAGCCGGAGATATCACTCTGTATTTCCTCTAGCTTCTTTTTAGCATCTTCTAAGGAAATACTTTCTCTTAGTTTGGTTTCCATTTCATCAATTTCCCTCTTCTCAATGACCAATACTTCATTTGCTGTTACAATTATCAATAACATCCAATCACGGCTACATCTGTTAGCTATGAATGTCCAATTTTCAATAAATTTTTAATTTTTAATGAATAAACCTGGTTCGTTTTTAACCTGTAGTCCTTTGGGTATAATGCCTTTCTTGCAGTATTCTATCAGGAAATCTGCGTGTAGTTCAATCCTGATTACTTTTTTCTTGTAGTTCCAAATTGTCCTCCATTGTTCCTCATCACTATTATTAATGGTAATGGAGGATATATTTTTTGAGGTACCGTTTATGATTTTGTTAAACTGGTCCTCCGAAAACCCATATGTTTTTAAGGCGTCCATGATCAATCGGACCAACCCTCTTGCTAACTATAGAGCTAGACCTAAACGGCTCCCCAGCTAACAAGCTGTACGTGGAAATAGCAAAAAGGAGGGAGTTCCCTAATACTAAGAAAAGGGACGGGGTAGCAAGTTAGAAAAAACAAGTAGTCCCTAATCAAGAGTCAATCTTTTTGGGCAAAAGTCTCCGTATTTAAGAGCCTGCCTCAATATGGATCATGTGCTATAACCAGACATAGACGTTACTGTAGACCAATGCATTCAATATCATCAACAAAAACATAAGATATATCAGTGTGCACTAGATTATTTTAACAAATTACATTAAGGATATACCCAATATGTAAATAAAGACTTTGTTTATTTTATAAAAACATCTGTGCAAAACGGGATAGACGTTACAATTCACAC
Source organism: Calotriton arnoldi (assembly GCA_963921515.1). Lineage (NCBI taxonomy): Eukaryota > Metazoa > Chordata > Amphibia > Caudata > Salamandridae > Calotriton > Calotriton arnoldi. Next base: position 3,414,481 of record CAWUFW010000789.1, read on the forward strand.
ATAATTAAAAACATCTTCTCATGTGAGAAGTTACAATACATATGTTAGAGACATACATAATTCCACATTAAAATTAAAAACACAGAAAACTTAAGGAGTCGACGCGGCGTTTTGGTGATAACAGATTTCTTCACCTTCTTCAGGACAAAGTTTTCATAAAAAGTCTAAATAGCAAAAAATATTTTATTAAAACGCAAATATATGTCTCGGTGTAAAATTACAAACAATATCCCAAAATGTATCTTATGGTATTTGATTAAGCGTTGCGTACTATTAAAAGGAGCTAATACCCTAATGTAACTTAAGAACACACAGAACCCAATTATTAATATGAGCACCACATCAGATTGACTGTAACACATGATCCATACATTACCTATTAGAGTTCATGGGTATCAGAACCTCTCTAAGACTTAAATAACTTGATTGACGTAATTTCCCTGAAAACGGAGGGCAAAAGAACTCATCCGAAATTAATAAAGTTGACCTAAAATAAATTAAAAGGGGATATATTAGATGAATCGGAATTTAATGCCACTACATCTGTATCTTTATTCCGGGCTCTCACGTACCTTTATATTAATATATAGTACTTATTATTTGTTCGATAGAGCCACCGGCATTACTAATTAAAATTCTAGGCTGTTGAGGATGTGAGCCTGTGTATCAATAGGAGAAAATATAATTAGTCGGCTTGTTCTAATGGTATGCAAATTTTACCCATATATTCCTGTCTATAACGGAGCTTACCCTTTTAAAATAAAATGCACTGTGAGTTCCAGCTTCATTGAGAGTATCGTCGTTTTCAACATTGGCGATACTGTGGGTCAGAAGGAGCACATAATTTTATTTCTTAGTGATAGGATAGATTATATACGTAATCTATACTGTTCTGTTAAAAAGAACTTTATATATAATTACCTTTTTCAATTGCTTGAAATTTCAAATTAATGCAGGCGCATGTAAATTAAAATCTGAAATATCAAAGAAAAAAAGGGGGCCTTTGTCAATGTGTTGAATTTTTATCCCACTTGATGTATTAATGTAATACTTCAATTTCATTTTTGTTTAGAAACAATATCAAGGTAAATAAATTCTCTTGCAAAGCCATAATAATCGGCATTTAACGTGCATTTCTTTTCTAACCCCCATTACGGGCGATTAGATATTAGGGCAGATATAGATGGTAGGCTAACAGCTATATCGCTGTAAGTAGAGCGTGGTATAAACAGTAAATAACTATCTACACAACGCAGGAATAGTTAAAAAGTTAGAGACCTAGCTCTCGATAACGGTAAAAATCTCTTGGGTCAAAAATCACCCGCGATACATGCAGCTTACTTACCAGGTAAAGGACAGACGGCCTCCCTGCTCTGTCGAACACATCCGGGTCAAGATACGCGACACACTCGATCGCGTTTCCTTTTTATGTGTTGAGGCTAAATTTACATAGCTAATGGAAGGCGGAGTCACGTCTTAGATGTAAGCGAAACTGTATATATCGTATCACCTGTTATTTAAAATTGCAATTACATAAAGGGCCTCATGTGCCCATCCGACTCAAAAATTATATACCCTGATAGGATACAAAAAAGATTGGAGAATTAAAGTGCTACTATTCCACAGTTTAGTGGTTAAGCGGTATTTTTATGGCGGCCATCTTAGAACAGGAAAAGGTGCACTATGTTTCATGTATCTTCAACAATTTTCTGGGCGGCCATATTTAAACGTAGAGGAACGCACTGTGTTAAAATTAAGATTGTACTAGACAATCGTACAAAAAACTTTGGGGCTGATTAGGATGGCGGGCGGATGTCCACCGCCGGGCCAGCGGTGGCGTCCGCCGGTCCGGCAGTGGACATCCACCCGTAATCGCAAGCCGGAAAACCGCCGGTCTGATTAGGATGACGGTGGTGACCGGTGCGGTGTGAAATTCCGACCGCCGCTTTTCAATCAATCAATCAATCAATCACAGAATTTGTAGAGCGCACTACATACCCGCGAGGGTCTCAAGGCGCTGGGGAGAAAAAAAGGGGGGGTGCTGCTACTGGTCGAACAACCAGGTCTTGAGTAGCCTCCTGAAGGTCAGCAGGTCTTGGGTCTGTCGTAGGCTTAGTGGAAGGGTGTTCCAGGTCTTGGCGGCGAGGTGGGAGAAGGATCTGCCGCCAGTGGTAGTTCTTCGAATGCGAGGGACGGTGGCGAGGGAGAGGTCGGCGGAGCGGAGCTGGCGGTTGGGGACGTAGAAGAGGAGTTGTCTCTTGAGGTAGGCTGGGCCAGTCTTGTGGAGTGCCTTGTGTGCGTGGATGAGGAGTTTGAAGGAGATTCTCCTGTCGACGGGGAGCCAGTGCAGGTTCCTCAGGTGGGGGTGATGTGGCTGTGGCGTGGTACATCGAGGATCAGGCATGCGGAGGCGTTTTTATGCATTGCAGTCGCTTGATGAGCTTGTCCGGGGCTCCCGCGTAGAGGGCGTTCCCATAGTCAAGTCTGCTACTGACGAGGGCCTGGGTGACTGTTCTTCTTGTATCTGTCGGGATCCACCTGTAGATCTTGCGAAGCATGCGGAGGGTGTTGAACCGGTTGAAGCTTTTCCGCCGGTTGCCATCCGCACTCCTGCCTTGCGGACGGAGCAGGACCGGGATAATGGTGGCGGTGTCGAGCAGGATCCGCCGGCACGATTATGATGCCGGCTGTAGCCAGCCTTTTCTCAGCGGTCTAACCGCCATGGAAAGGCAGGCGGAGATTGTCTTCCGGGGGCCCGTTGCGGGCCCCCAATGTTTTGGGGGGTGTGGGTGCACTGGGGGGGTACCCATGGTCCCCCCCTACATTTCCCTGTACGAGGTGGCAGGCACTGTGCAGTGCCTGTCACGCAGTGCAGGGAAATGCAGGTCATGCTCATTTGGACATCGCGGCGGTGCTGCGTGCAACCGCCGCAATGTTAAAGCCCGCGATCAGACCGCCGAGGTCGGACTTCGACCGCGGGCTATCGTAATTCGACCGGCGGTGATGTCGCGGTCCATGCGGGCGGTCTTTTCCCGCTACCATGGCGGTCGGGGAGGTTTTCCGACCGCCATCCTAATAAGCCCCTTTGTTTGTTACAGAATTCTCCAATTATCGAGGGATATTAATATTCATATAGTTTATGATGTTATTAATCACTCAAAATTTGGGAAAAACAGTTATCATGATAGGGTCCAAAAAAAGATATCAGATTAAAACGCTACTGTTCCTGAGAATGTGGTGGCCATATTATAATAATAAACGGCACAGTTTATACTTAATTGAAGACCCTCCTGAAATAATAATCTCTGTCCACAGTTTAGTGGTTAAACGATATTCTTATGGTGGCCATCTTTAACAGGAAAAAATACGCTATGTTTAATGTATCTTCAACAAACTTCTAGGCGGCCATATTTAAACGTGGAACAATGCAGTGTATCAATATAATAAGATTGTACCAGACAATCATCCAAGGAACATTATTTGTTCCAGGTTACTCAAACTCTCAAGGGATATTATGTCATGAATCTATGACAGGCCTCTTTAATTCACTGCAAGACACTCCCTGCCCCATTAATGTCACTCTTGCTGGTCCCTGCTTTCTCCCCTTGTGACGGTTTTTCCACCTATCCCCTCCTCCTCCTTCCCCATTATTCGTTTTTCCCGCTGTTGCTCTAAGGAAATGTCTGCAATGGGAAAAAAGGTCCAGTCCCAAAAAATGAGTGCCAGTGAACCCCACCTGCAACCACTGGCCCAGATTAAGCACTGCTCTTAGCTCCCCACTGTAAACATATGCCAAGAGACCCACCATCCTCATCTGTCTGTGCCAGCCGCATCGCTATGTTGTGCTAGGTCTACGATCGAAGCCCGCATCGCTATTCCTCACTCTTCTCTGGATGTTCTACACCCTGCCTTACATCCTTTAATCTTTCAAAGCTATAATAAGCCTCTTCTCTGACATATAAGCTTTGATCATACCTAATTTTTTTCCTTGAAATGTTTTGGACTAAAAAGAACATTTTGATAGTTTTAGCAGGAAAAGGCGAATTGTTTTATAGAAAATTCTGGTGTTCTGTTCTGGCAGTTTACACGCAATTGCATCTTTCACTTGTGGCTCTTCAAATTATTAATTCAGTTCAATGCTTTTCACAGTCTATAAAATGCTGGTCTGGTATTTCAAATGGGGGACAATTTTGAAATGTGGGCAAAATGTTGTTCATACTCCTAAATGTGTTCTAACTAGTATTTTCTATTGATATGTATTCAAACAGGGCCCATGTCTCTCAGCTGCTAAATCAATAAGCCATTATTTTACTCCTTCCAAAGCTGCCAAATGGACAACAGCGGCCTGTCTGTATGGGCAGAGGGGTCACGTTCTCACCTTTTTCTCCAACAAAAGAGTGTCTATCAGGCTGAAGAAAGGTCAGCCTGACAGGTACTCTTCTTGTTCACGTAAAGCGGCCAGGAGATGTACATGCTGTAAATAAAATACTCAGGCTCTTGGCTACCTGAGCTGTACTGCTGCAGCACTATTGTACGATTAACTAACCTACTATATTGTGGAAGTTGTCTGTGGTCACGAGGTGTCCTGCAGTACCAATTTGTATTGAGTTTTAAAGGAACTCACACGCTTGAAAGGTTGTCTCAAAAGTGCATAACCCAAACAAAAGCCAGTGCAAGAGGTCTTGCTTTTTAGGGAAAGCTTTTGGTAGAGGGTGACTTTTTGTGTTTTACTCCAAGCTGTATGAGAAAGAAAATCCACTAATGAAGCAACTTCTTGGACTAGAACAATAGAGAAGCTGGTAGAAGATTCCATTTTGCTGAACAGACTAAGCATTTCTTTCTGGTTAAACTATGTTAGAAATTGGGTTGCAGGTGAGCCCTGGTCAAGCAGCAACCACAATCCTATTCAGGGAAAGGCACACTCAAACTCCAAATTAACCTGTGCTCAGCCTCCTGGTAGCTTGGCACAGAGCACTCAGGCTTAACTTAGAAGCAATGTGTAAAGTATTTGTGCAACACTTCATACAGTAAAACAGTGAAAACACTACACAAAAAGATCCCACACCAGGTTAGGGATATAGAGCTTAATTTAATAAATAAAACAAGACCAAAATTATAAAAATCCAATCCGAAGAACTGGAGTTATGAATGTTTAAATAATAAACTGCAACATAGCACCTAAAATCATAAAGTGCCAACAGCGGCTATCTGGTCGCGCTGGGCCAGGTCAAAGTCAAAAGTTCATGCTGACAACGATGGAGTGCAGGTAGGATACAGTCCCAGATTAGTCCTGCCGAAGGTTTACCTTCTCAAGTCTCGTGCCAAGAGTCCCATTTGCATTAGAGAGGGCTGCAGGGAGCAAGGAGAGAGTCGCTGGCGGAAGGAGCGCAAAGAGCAGGCTGAGTGTAGCAAATGGGCAAGCTGGAGCCTCGCATTGGCTGTCCTCTGTGGCTGTCGATGCTTGCTGTGCAAAGACATGGGCTGGCGGTAGCTCGCACTGATTTTTGGTGCAAACGGCATAGTTCCAGTGCGAAAGGGTTTGTTCTCAGTCATGCAGAGCCCAAAAGCTTGATTTAAGAGCCCACTGAGCCACACCAAGAGTCCAGGACCCAGGAGGCACCCTTCAGGGGTCAGGACCTCACTTTAGATGGGTCCAGGCGCTGTAAGGGAGCCTGTTATGTCCCTGAGGCTCAGATCAGGAGGCCAGCAGACTAAGTCACTCTGGGGTCCTGGGTTTAAGATGGATTGAAGGTCCAGCCTTCCTCCGCAGACAAGAGGGCAGCAGTCAGCAAGTCAGCACAACTGGGCAGCAGCCCCTTCAGAGTAGCAGTCCAGCAGAGTGGTAGTCCATTCAGCAGCACAGCAGTCCTTCTTCCTGACTGAGTATCCACAGGTCCAGAAGTGTACTGAAGAGTTGGTGTCTGAGGTTCTTCTTTTTGTATACTGGTGCCCTAGTTCTGAAAGGTGGGAGAAGCTTATAGAGAGTGGCTTTGAAGTGCATGGGATTCTCTACCTCCCCTGCCCTGGCTCCAAGTTGGCTTGAGTGACAATTCAGGGTTGTTAGGCCCTTCAGGGCTCGAAAAATCCAGAAAATGTTACTAGATCTGCAGGTCTAGTGACTTAAATAATCTACTCAACCTAATTATAATGCTCTTGACCCATAAACTGGTTTCCAAATTATGTGATCCTGGGCAAGTATTTTAATTCATTGAGACGCCACATATGAGAGCACCTTCAAATATGCACGTTCAGCACGTCTGCTGTACAGAAAACGCTTTTGTTTGATTTAATAAACTAAACATTAGCTCCATAAAGAATGCAAATCTAGCCACATATAATCTTGCCTCTTAATTCATTAAATGCATTGTCATCAGGGCCTGGCCAGGAATGTCTCTCACATCATGTTTAAAAACTATAATTTTTAATAAATACATAACAAAAGCATAAAGTAGCAACCCACTGTTATTTGCAATCAGCAGATTTTACATTGAAATGGCCACAGAATTTGTCATTGACGTGGTTTTAAAACTATATAGTGCACAATGTTTGGAAATAAAGTTTCTGCAAATATTTGTCATTTGCACATCACCAAGTAAAGTGTTCTGATTTGTTTTCCTCCAATTTAAATCTTTGTTTGCATCACACTTCTGAATTACAAAATAAAGTTCTTTCATAATGTCTGATCTACTTGTACTATTCATATACAAGCTGTTCAAATGTTTTAGAGAAAAAAACGGCCATTTTACTGCATTTTGTTTTACAATTATTGTCAAATAACTCACTTGACAAAAAGCATTAACTGTAAAAAGAGAAAGAAAAGTAAACACCATTTTCCAGGAACACATGAACAGCAATTAGTAAAAGACAAACTGACATTTGACCTCTGTCCTTGAGCAGTTGGCAAATGTGTCAAGATAAAACAAGATTTAAAGGCGTTTTATTGCTCATTCACTTTCTGAAGGAAAAGAACACCTGTTTCTTCCAGCTTAAGTTTACTCCCCAGCAGGGTCAAGTAAGCGCTAAAAAAGCTCAGCCTGCTAAAATTTCACTCGCAATTGTGGATTTTTCCCCACTTCCTCCCTCCCATCCTGTCAGCTGTCAGTGATGGCCCATTGAGTCACACCTAAGCTCCCCATTTTGTGTGGCTGCCTTGGAGGATTACACAAAGCCCAACTGCCAACTACACCCAGTGTTGTGATCAGAGACAGGCTGCAGGCACCAAATGGCTACTTCAAGAAAATGGCAACGTTCTAAAAGTGGCAGTTTCAGAATTACAATTTAAAATCTAACTTCACCATAAGTTAGGATTTTAAATTGTGATTCAAGAGACAGCAAACTTGAAGAAGTCCTCTCTTCCCATTTGGAAATTACACTTATAAAATATAATAAGGAAACTCCAAATTTATCCTATGGAGATAGGCATTGCAGCAGTGAAAAACAAATTTAGGAGTTTTTCACTACCAGCACATGTAAAAGTTAAAAGTACATGTCCAATGTTTTAAATGCATTGCACCCTGCAGTCTGGGCTATCCAGGGCCTACATTAGGGGTGACTTATATACAGTAGCGGCTCCTGGAGGGAGTTCCGCCGGGCGGTGACGTGGGGCGGGGAGGGTCTGGGTGGGGGTAGTAAAACCGAAACCGGCCGAACCGAGATAAGATAGCAAATAAATAAATAAAACGAATTTCGTAGCGCGCGCTGTATCGCATTTGGCGATGCAGCGCGCGCAACAAAATTCGTTTTATTTATTTATTTGCTAACTTACCTCGGTTCGGCCGGATTCAGGTTTTTACTACCCCCACGTCACCGCCCGGCGGAACTCCCTCCAGGAGCCGCTACTGCTTATATGTATTAAAAGGAAGGTTTGGGCCTGGCAAGAGGTTTATTTTGCCAGGTCAAAATGGAAGTTTAAACTGCACACACAGGCTCTGCAATGGCAGGCATGAGAAATGATTAAAGGGCTACCTAAGTGTGTGGCACAATCAGTGCTGCAGGCCCATTAGTAGCATTTAATTTACAGATTAAAGATCCCCTTGCTGGGGGGTGCAGTGAGTGACTGCACCCACCTTCAGGGGAATCTCTGGGGGGTCCCTGCAGGTAAATATCTGTGAGGGTCCATGGGACCACCTTTCACTCCTTGTGAGGGCTGCCCTCAGGGGGGACACACCCCCATGCAAATGCGGGAATAGTGCAGACGCTAAATGTGCACCAATGCTATCTATGTTACAAAATGGTCTGCACAAGTGTCTGTGGCCCAATCTCTAATACCAAATTACCCCGGGAGTGCACAGAGTGGGCACACATGCTCTTTGCACCCCTGGGATCCTTTCTTTAATACGGCCCCTAATGCCTGTTGTTATACTTATTTTATTTTATTTATTTATTTGCAGAGTTTTATATAGTGCTGGCTAGACCCGGAGGTATCAGAGCGCTTTACATGAGGATTAGCGAGTTACAGGTTACAAAAATTACATCAGTTACAGGGTCCAAGTATAGGCATAGGAGAAAACCATGAGAATTACACAATAATATAAGTTATTGGTGCGTAGCATAGCCAAGACACAGGACATTATGGGAAGTGGAAGGTAGAGCAGGAAAGGTAAACAGGGGAAAGGAATGTAGATAGGGTCAGGCAGAACGGCAAGGGGAAAAGTACTTCAGGGGGAACAAAGCAGTCAAAGCAGTAAAAGTGAAAGACAGACAAAATCATGAGAAACCGTGAAAAACAATGTCCGATGTCCGGCTGGGTAGGTGACGGCCGTGGGGGTCAACCAGAGCCAAACTCCTCTATAGCTGCAGAGGACAGCTCCACCGGGCATCAGCCAAGGGTACTCGGGCTCCATAACAAACAGTTATTGGTTTCCGCCCATGGGGCATCGTCATCCATACAACATAATGGTACTCATATTAGCGACACTGGAAGGATGAAAATATGAGTGGACCTGTTGAGATTCAGACCTGCGAACATGAGGTCAAGACAGGTGTTTGAAGAGAATGCACTTGTCTACTGAGCCACCGCACCCCGCTGATCATAATGCACTAGTACACATGCATTGCCTCACTATTTAATGTCCCACTACTACCAATGCACTCCTTTGTCAGGCTTGTAACAGCATAACACTATGCACTGGCCCACAGCAAGAAAGATTTTCCATTTGGTGGCCTATGTGACTGACCAGCATTCCTATCCATATTACGGACACATTTCAGAAGAGAAGAGGTATAGCAGAATTGTCATTTGTTTTTCTTATTGTTTTTCTTCGTTGCTTTTACTATGCTACGGGCCTTAACATTGAAAAAATTGCAGTTGTAGAAAGGCATTGATACAATGTAATTCATTTGAACTGAAAGGTGTAAGGGAATTGTTATACCCTATAGTGATAGGTAGGTAGGTATGTAGGAGGGTAAGAACCTACCTGCCTATTGTGTGCATTGACCATGGAATTATTCAGGCTCAAAGTCTTGATAACTTTTGAACAGTGAAATAAGGATTTGAAATCAAGGTTCTTTTGACCTGTTGGACAGACATTTATATGGCTAATTGTGAGAAACACTGCAAAAGTTTTATTTAATATGGTAAATGTGTTATTTTGTTCCCATTTTCCCACCTGTTTCTGTCTGTAAGAAATTGGATTAGTTGTTGAAGTGGGTGAGAACCCACTTCAAATAATAATCACAATCCTTGTCAGGGTGAACCACAAAAGTCACTAAATAAACCTTTGTTTAACCCTCTGGTAGCTTGGCAAACAAGCAGTCAAGCTTAACTTAGAGGAAATGTGTAAAGAATTTATGCAGAGCTAAAACAGCAAAAAAGTAAAAAACACAACACAAAAAGAATCCCAAACGAATTTAGAAAAATAAAGGATATTTTAATAAATAAAATGACATAAATCCAACCAGTAGAACCGGAGTTATGAGTTCTTAACATTTTAGGTAAAAACATAGCCAAAGGGGTCGATGCCTCAACTGCGGGCATCTGGTCAGGCCGACTGCGATGGAGTGGAGCCAGATATAAGACCAGGCTCATCGCTTCAGAAGTTTTACCTTCAGACCTTGATGCGAAGAGGGTGCGGCGAGACACTGCAGAACTCTGCTTCATTCTGGTTGTGCTGAGTTGGATCTTTTGAGGCTCTAACTTAGGAGCTGCACAGTTCTCCACAGCTCTGCGTCAGGGCCTGTGAAGCCCTCAATCAGGAGCGGAGCAGTGCGGCGCTGCAAGGCTCTGCATCACTCTGTGCTTCTATGCATCAGATCTAGTGAAGATGTCGATGTGGACCTGGCAGTGCTGTGATGTGAGGCTTCGCGTCAGATCGAGTGTAGCTGCCGATCAGGGACTGAGAGGTGCTACAATGTCAGGCCCTTCATCGCTCTGCATCTCTCTGTGTCGGACCCAGTGAAAACTTTAGTTAGCAGGGAGAGGTGCACTCCACTCCAGCCAAGGGTCCCTGACATTCAGCACAGCAGTCAGGCCTCACTCCCACAGATGACAGCTGAGGGGACCATGTTAGACCCACCAGGGTCTGAACAGCTGGAAAATACTAGGAAAGGCCTCTGGAAACTAGTTGTGTCCCTGTAGATCAAACAGGAGGTCAGCCAACTGATCCTTGGAGTTACTTCTGGGTTCAATCATCCTTCTTCAAACAGCAGGGCAGTCCTTCTTCTGAATCTTGCCACATTTAGGAGTGTTCAGATTTCAAGTTCTGGGTTTGCCATTTTTATGCCCAGTGCCAGCCTGTGGATGGGAACACCCCCTTTGACTAATACTAAACTGGTTCTGATCAGGTCTTCTCTTTCCCTTGGATAGGCTCCAGCTTGGCTAGGGAAGCAAAGACAGACAGGCCCAGTTGTGAGCTGCATATGCCAGTGGCAGGGTAGGCTTCTTCTGAAGTCTGAAAGGGACAGGGTGCAGCCCTCAGGTTACACTTTGAAACTCAGAAAGGGGCTGGTTCCAACACCCCAGGTCTTCCTACAGAGGAGAGGAACAACTTTCCCCACACCCAAGTCTCTTATTTGTCTACTCTTGGCAAGATTACACATCACACCGCAAGCGAGTCATTAACAGGCATGTGACCCGGGACTTTGGCAGAAAGGCACATTTTGTTTCAGCAGAAAAATGGCAATTTTCGAAAAGTACAACAACATGCTATGGGTTGGGCGCTAGTCAGTAAGGATGGACCCCAAATTATATACTCAACGTCACAAGTGCCAATACTGACTTCTATTTACCAAACCTGGTTTAATCTGTGATCACACAACTAAATAATATGATCACCGTTTATTTTCAGACTTTTCTTAAATCATTATTATTATTTATTATTTTTTTCTTAAATTACATTTCTCAATCTATGCATCAAATTCTCATAATCATAAAAACATACACAGCACGTACATAACACAATTTACATAGACCTCTCCTTTCAAAATGTACCAAAAACTCCTGTTGTCACACATGAAATATAATGAATATCAAAAACAATTTTGTGCATCAACGAAATAATAACAAATCACGGGGCATATTAACAAGACCGGCGATAAAATTATCGCCGTTTTTGCGGCAGGAAACTGTTGCTAAAACTGCGATAATGGGCTTGCTAATATGCGTTATAGAATTCCAATAGAAGCCCAGGTTAGATGTGCAGGACATCTAACCTGGGCTTCTATTGGAATTCCATAACGCATATTAGCAAGCCCATTATCGCCGTTTTAGCGGCAGTTTTCTGCCGCTAAAACGGCGATCATTTTATCGCCGGTCTTGCTAATATGCCCCCACATTTTTATAACAAGCAATTGAGCCCATGTTCTCACTTTTCCAAGCCTATCAGGAGCCTCATTATTATTTCATATATTTAGTGCTGCTCTCTGTGGGCTATGAAACCCCACAGTGCTACAGTACAGGTGCAAAAGGCAAAAGGAAATGACAGTCTTTTGTTCAGTAACAACCCTGAACCTCACTGTCTCTGATTTAAAATGCATTGATGGATACAAAAACTGTTGGGGTGTTTCAAAACCCTTCAGTATTCGAGGGTTCTCCTCAGTACGAATGAACGCTGTGAACAGAAAAAAGTAAATACACAAATTTCAATGTCCTGTACATCCAACCACACTTACACTCATTCTCACATCTATACTACACCACTATTACCTTAGCCAAAATATTTTTCGCACCTTTGATTTTCCTGAACATCAATCTGTGATCAAATGTTTCTTATTTCTACAAACCAAAATACAGACACTGTAATACATGGACAAGTCTATTTCCTTACACAGAAACACTTCGGGCCTGATTCACAGAACTAACTTACGTCAAAAACGTAAAGTTAGTACTTTTTGGTATTCACAGAATACACTTACTCATTTTGGTATTCACAGAATGAACTTACTCATTTCGGTATTCACAGAAGTTAGTAGTCCTAACTTTAGGACTCCTAAATGCCTTCTGTGAATACCGAAAGTCTTAATGTTAGGATTTTTCTCAGTTTAGGAGTAGTAAAGTTAGGAGTCCTAATTTTACTACTTCTAAACTGAGAAAAATCCTAACTTTAAGGCTTTCGGTATTCACAGAAGGCATTTAGAAGTCCTAAAGTTAGGAGTCCTAACTTTACTACTCCTAAACTGAGAAAAATCCTAACTTTAAGACTTTCGGTATTCACAGATGGCATTTAGGAGTCCTAAAGTTAGGAGTCCTAACTTTACTACTCCTAAACTGAGAAAAATCCTAACTTTAAGTCTTTCGGTATTCACAGAAGGCATTTAGGAGTCCTAAAGTTAGGACTACTAACTTCTGTGAATACCGAAATGAGTAAGTTCATTCTGTGAATACCAAAATGAGTAAGTGTATTCTGTGAATACCAAAAAGTACTAACTTTACGTTTTTGACGTAAGTTAGTTCTGTGAATCAGGCCCTTCTTTTTTACCTAAGAACCATATTCACGCTAAATAAGCCGGAGTCAGTTATTCTTGCTTCAAAAACCTGGCAATGAAACCCTTCAAGGCTGCCCTCTTCCTTCTCTCCTGCAGAAACCATAAAAGCCAAGCATGTCATTTCAAGTATTTTCATTTCAGAAGGCCGGTTTTCACAACTCAAATAAAACAAAGTGAGAACTCACTTTCAACTTGTCTGATCAAATTGTTTAGAAGTGTTTTGCTGTTCACAGTGCTCATTTGTTCTGAGGAGAATCCTAGAATACTGAAGGGTTTAGAAATGTGTCAACAGATTAAACCAGGTTTCATAAATAGAAGTCAGTATTGGCGCTTGTGACATTGAGTATATAACTTTCTAAAAGTGGCATTTCCCATCCTATCAATGATGGCCCATCCAGGCACACATAAGCTCTCTGTTGTGTGTGGCTGTCTAGGAGGTATACACAAAGGCCAACTATCAGCTACACCCAGTCATGTGACCCAGAGTCAGGCTGCCAGCACTAAATGGGTAAGGCAGAAAAATGCCAAATTTTTAAAGGTGGCATTTCCAAACTTTTAATTTGAAATTCGACTTTTTTATAAGAGAGAAAATTTCATTACAATGCCAAAGACACCAAACATGAACTGGCTACCTGTTCCCATTTGGAACTTACAGCTTATTAAATGTAATGAGATAACTCCAATGATATCCTATGGGAGAGCTAGGCCTTGCAGTAGTGAAAACGGATTTAAGAGTTTTTCACTACCAGGACAGGTAAAACTTAAAAGTACATGTCCAACTTTTTAAATACACTGCACCTTGCTCTCTGAGCTGTTCAGGGCCTACCCTAGCTACCTTTACAAACCAGATGTTCAAAGCGGACAAAAAGATAGCATGCCAGAACCACAAAGGAGTAGTAGGCTGCTTAGCACGGATGGAGGCAGTAACGATGAGAGGCTGCCAGAGCATAATCATGTGATGATGGAGCAGGCAGAGAAGGTGGGCACAAAGACTTCCAGTCATCAACATATTTAGGGGCTGCAGTAGAAACAGTACCAGTGGATACTCCAGGAACTGGCTCAGGCCTTGGAGCGGAGGCATGAGGGCAAACTCATTTGCAATGACAAAAGTATATCCGCATAACTAGGCCTCTACACCTAACGGCAGTGTTTGTAATGAGTAAAATCTGACACTAGCCAATCCAGAGGAGCTGTAGAGATTCCTTCCTCTGGTATACACAACCATATACCCAGTTGCAGGGGTGGATGGAATGGCAGGCCCCAGTCAGACACTTAGGTAAAGTATCTCACACTTGAGAACGGAAATTGTAGAGTCAATGTTTAAGCTTTCTGAAACACTGGAACACAATACAATTGATGGGAGCTTTATGGGTTTGTCCATGAATAATTCATACATGCTTAATTTAGTCTTCCGATATAGGATCACTTTCACGGACCATAGAGCCAGTGGTAAGGAATTGAACATTTTATCTGTACCTCTGTATATGTCTTAATTATCTTCTTATTCAGGGTCTCATTATTCCTGTCTAATTTACCCGCTAACTCTGGGTGATAGATACAATGGAGGCGCTGATCTGTTTGTTGCGCCTTACATACTGCCTGTTCTACTGACGTATATTCCCTGATCACTGTGATCCAACTTAGCTTTCCAAACCTAGGGATAAAGTGACTGAGTCTTAGCAACAGACATGGCATCTGCATGGGCATAAAGGTACACTTCCACCCATTCTGAAAACTTGCAGACTACTACAAGAACATAGGCATAATTTGCACATTTAGGTAACTGTACAAAATCAAACTGGATGTGAATGAAGGGGCTGTAATGGGGAGGGTGGGCAGCAGAGTGGCCTTAGTACCTTTAAAAAGCTTTGAATGACAGATGGCACAGGATTAGCAATATCTTTGGGCAATAGAAGAAAAGAAGAGCACATGCCAATAGGTTGCAGTGGCACCTATCCAGCCGTCCCTACCAATGTAGGCTTCTCTATGAAACAACTTGTTGAGGAGTAGAAATTTCAGTGCAATTACATGGCCTTTGCTATCGCTGCACACCCTCAGGGTCTCTTTTACATTGTTGTTTGCTCCAGTATTCCTTTTTATTTTAAGAGGCTTGCTCCTGCAATTGAAACAAATCTTCTCACAACAAGCATGGCAAAAATAAGGGCCATATTTATCGCCAAGTCACGCAGTGCAGCGCAGCAAGTCACCTTGCCGTGCTGCACTGCATGACAGGAAAACAGGAGGAAAGCACCGTATTCCCGCCTTTTCCCCTACGCTGGTGCCCTTTTGGCTGCCCAGCGCCAATGTAGGCACCCATGCACTATGGTGCATGGGTGGCTGCAGTGTAAGGAGAATTGTTTTTGTGCAGGAAGGGAAGCCTTCCTGCACAAATGCAATCCCCTGAGGATTGTTCCTGTTTCTATGTGTGCTGCAGAAAGCAGCTTACATAAAGAGGAACAAAACGAGGAGAAATAATGATATTTCTCCTTGTTACGCCTCACCTGTGGAGGCTTATGTTTTGGCACATTCCCAGGTCTACCACTTCTGGGAATGCATCAGAATCCATGGTTTTTGTGTGCGAACACCCACGCGACGCCTTTGGAAACGCATCCCTGCTGCAGAGTAATACAAAGCAGAGATTTGAACTGTGTTGCATTACTCAAGGTTTATGAAGCCACTCAGGGCCACGAAAGGTGGTCTTGCATGACTTCATAAATCTCACTTTTAATTTGCAACACTCTTGCACCACTTTGGGTGGTGCAAGAATGACAGAAAGGGGCTCATAAATATGCCCCTAGATGTTTTAGAGAAGGCAGCATTCTTAGCAGCAGAATTGGATGAAGCATTACCTCTTGAGACACCATGATGAGGGTGTTAGTGAGCTGCACATTTTGCCACTGCAACCTCTTCTCATAATTGCAAAGCAATTAAAAGGTTTGGAGCACATGCCTGTTTTTTATTGGAGACCTTGCTTAAGTCAAAGGGTCCAAAAGTCCTGTGTTACTCCAAATGCATACTTTGTATATAGTAACAGTGTTAGGATGTAAGCCCAAATGAATGCCATGTGCTCCAGACACCTCTCCACCACATGACATACAAGGCAAACAGTGTAACCATCAACTAGCTCTTTCATCATTTCTGAGAGAGGAACCATCCACAAAATAAAATGTTTTAGATTCATTTAGAGGCACATCAGTTTGATCAATGTGTGGCTTAGTAGCCTGTGTGGTGGTTAAAATACAATCATGTGGTTCTCTACATTCACTAGAAGGCATTACCGAGCAGGATTTAAAGCAGGACAGCTGATCAAAATACTATGGGAGGCAGATAACAGTAAAATTTCATATTGTGATAACTGTGGCCAGAACAGTGGATGAGTTTTTGTAGTTATGAAAAGTGCAAACGTAGAGTCGGGCACAGCAAAAGTTTGTGGAGATCTTAGCACAATATTGTCATATGTGTAAAGAAGAATTGTGGCTGCTGCTACAAACAATAAACAAGATGGGGGTCCAGATGCACCTGGGTCTAACCTTAATAAATAGCAGGAAAAAAGGTATTTTCTGATCCCTGTGGCTTTTGAACAATACCCAAATGCACATCCAAAGGCTTGGCCATTTCTGCATTACCCAAAATCCATTGTCTTCAAACCCTGCCATTCCTAAAAAGGTACGTACCTGGAAAACAGTTACAGTGGACCACCTTACAAATTGCTTCAACTTGCTCAGAGGATAGATAATGCTTGGCAGTTAAAAATCTCCTGTCCAATGTTGGGGAAGGCAAAACCCATTTTTCTTTGAAGCCTTATGCCCTTTTGGTGAGAAAATAGACTCTTCCTTGGAATGATCTAGAATAACAGATGTCAACAGTAAATCGTCAACATAGGGGCCGATTCCGATCCGGGTCGGACAGCCCTCCGAGAGCTGTCCTTAGCGTTTTCTTCCGACCTACTCGTTCCGGGAGCCGGTCCGTCCGGACGAGGAAGTACGATGCGCAAATGTGCCCAAATCCCGACCAACACGTACGCACCGAAACAAGGAACATTTTACGTACGAGCCGGAACCAGAAACGCAGAAATGGAGTCGTCCGGAAGCATTTAAACAGCAGTTTCCGGCCGGGCAAGTACGATGCGTACTTCCTACGCGCCGAACTGGTCGCCACTTACAGCACGTCTCAGCATCCGGAACAGCAGTATCTCTGCGTCGAATCGCGCAACAACACGATCCACGGCTACGAGACGAACAAACCATGTATCCGATCGCGCATGTCATCCCTGTACTGTACGTCTATGACCGAAACAACACCAGGAATCGACGCGTACCCCGCAGACGGTAAGTTCGACACCCATAGGGTGTAGATAGCTATTATTGCCAGCAGTCTCAACCTACAGGGTGGTGGATGTCTATCACTACCAGCATTACCTAACCCATAGGGTGTGGGTGGCTATCACTACCAGCAGTCCCATACTATAGGGGGGTGAATTCCTATCACTACCCGCAGTCCCATACCATAGGGGGGTGTATGCCTATCACTACCAGCAGTCCCATACTATAGGGGGTGGATGCCTATCACTACCAGCATCATTAACCCATAGGGGGGTGTATGCCTATCACTACCAGCAGTCCCACACTATAGGGAGGTGGATGCCTAACACTACCAGCATCATTAACCCATAGGGGGGTGTATAGCTATCACTACCAGCAGTCTCAAACTATAGGGGGGTGTATGCCTATCACTACCAGCAGTCTCATACTATAGGGAGGGGGATGCCTATCACTACCAGCAGTCCCAAAATATAGGGGGGTGTATGCCTATCACTACCAGCAGTCCCATACTATAGGGAGGTGGATGCCTATCACTACCAGGATCATCAACCCATAGGGGGGTGTATGCCTATCACTACCAGCAGTCTCAAACTATAGGGGGGTGTATGCCTATCACTACCAGCAGTCTCATACTATAGGGAGGTGGATGCCTATCACTACCAGCAGTCTCAAACTATAGGGGGGGTGTATGCCTATCACTACCAGCAGTCCCATACTATAGGGAGGTGGATGCCTATCACTACCAGCAGTCCCATACTATCGGGAGGTGGATGCCTATCACTACCAGCATCATTAACCCATAGGGGGGTGTATGCCTATCACTACCAGCAGTCTCAAACTATAGGGGGTGGATGCCTTACACTACCAGCAGTCTCATACCATAGGGGGGTTTATGCCTATCACTACCAGCAGTACCATACTATAGGGAGGTGGATGCCTATCACTACCAGCATCATTAACCCATAGGGGGGTGTATGCCTATCACTACCAGCAGTCTCAAACTATAGGGGGGTGGATGCCTATCACTACCAGCATCATTAACCCATAGGGGGGTGTATGCCTATCACTAACAGCAGTCCCATACTATAGGGGGGTGAATGCCTATCACTACCAGTAGTCCCTACGCATAGGGTGGGGATGGCTAACACTACCAGTCGTCCCCACCCATAGGGGATGTATGTCCACCACTCCCAGCATTGTCCAGCCCATAGGGGGCTTGATGGCTAGCACTGCCAGCAGTCCCACTCATAGGGGGGGTTACCAACACTACCAGCAGTCCCTACTTCTAGGGGGTGATGGCTAACACCACTAGCATTCCCACCCATAGGGGTTGTAGGCCACACACACACCCCCTACCATCATGTAAAGATTGTGTATTGTGTGGGAACTGCCTGCAACAGTGACACTGAAAGGGAACACATACTGTAACTCCCATCACAGTTGTGACCAGAAGGTGAATGTGGGGCCCAAACACCAAGCATGTTGAGTAAAAGTGTGTCAATGTGGTTTAACCCCCACGCACTCCAGTGACCGAAATGTGAGTCTGTGGCCCAAAACACCAGCCTAACATGAACATTGTGGTAATGGTGTTAAATCCCCCCCACTTCAGTGACCAAAAGCTCAGTGTGGGCTCCAAAACTCCAGCAAATTAGGATCATTGTCACAATGGGCTTAAACCCCACCTCACTACAGTGAGCAATCGGTGATTGCGGACCAAAATTCCCCCACAACTGAAAATCACCATGTATGATTCCTGGTCGTAACACCACAAGCAATGTAGTGGCAAAGTAGTGGTTGGGTTGCCAACAAACATCGATCGGTTGAGTGTAAGATTTGTGTCGACTAAACATCCTCTGCCATGTGCAGAGAAGCCTTGCACATGGGGGTTGACAATGGCTCCAATGGCCACTTACACTATGTAAGTAGTGACCATCATAATGCATTCACACATATGCACAACATCAGACACACATACTAAGGATTCCTATGTAGACTTCAGCTTTTTGGTCATCAAGACCCATACCATGGCAGCAATGGGACACACAAACCATGATGAATGAGCAGACTGATGAGGTAGGAGTCCCAGGGACAGCATGAAAAAACATACACCCAACTCCCTGCCAATGGACCACAAAAGCTATACCAATGCATGTGTGCAGATGCACAAACACAACCAGTCAGCCTCACACTGCATATCAAACACAACTTGTGTGTGTGTCTCTCCGTGTACCCAGGCTAGTACGATACACATGATGTGGGACTGATCTCCAATGAGACATATGTGTACACAGTGCAACCCAGATGTTTTCAAGAAATTGGGTACCTCTGTGGGCAATCAGGCATTGTCAGATGAGTGGGTTCACAACAGACTCATGTGACATAAGCTGCCTGGAACAGCAACCAACACAGCAAGAGACAGACCCACTCCATCAGTACCCACAAGGACCCTACATTGTGGTGACAGTAGCCTGTATGATAATCACTCTGTGATGACTGATTTCGATGTAACCCATACTGTGGAGCACAGTCACATGTGCGCACCTTGTCATGTCGTGACAGACCAACTTACATCACACTCACACAGAAAACTCCCTGGCCTGTAATTTAAGGTCACTATGTAGGTAGGGGCCTAGACATGAGAGAACTCACATATGCCCACTCTCAACACCACACACCTTGATCTGCAACAATGTGCATCAGCTAAGCCCACATGGACTCGTGACATTGAACATGCACCTATGACAATCCCAGGGATGGAGGGAGGATCCAAGGTGTACAAACACATCAGACATGGCCAGTCAACAACCCTTGTGAATGTTTTCCACACTGCATAGTATGAGTTACATGTGCATGGCGTGCAACTTTTCAGACACATCGGGATCCCTGTCACAGTCCCAGACCAATGAAGAGCCCTAGGAGACCCACAAAGAACACATGTTGACATCATACGACATTGAAGGCTGGGCGGCCGCTGGGCGGCCGCTGCGCCATTGCGCAGCCGGCGCGCTGCCGGCACGCCAAAGGCAAGCCCGTCTGCGCCCATCCGTGACCCGACCGCGGCCAGCGCCAGGAACCCTAGACCTCCCACTACCCATCGCTACGACACCACCACCCTCCTCGCACTCAACCCTGGAAGACTTAGAGAATGCCAACAGGCCTCGCCGAACACAACCCACGGCCAGTTCTCCTGCCTCCACTGCTGCCAGACCCTCACCGCCACCCTGGCCTCCAACACCGCCGACGCCAGCACCGGCGACACCCTAAAATGCATCCTCCTCAACGTACGCTCCGTAAACAAACACGCCATGGAAATCTGGAACCTACTCAACTCTCTTTCGCCCGACATCGCCTTCTTCACAGAGACCTGGACCAACGCATCCTCCACCCCCGACATCAGCACCGCCATCCCAGACAGATACAAGATCCAGAGGAAAGACCGCCCCAACCACCCAGGAGGGGGCCTCGCCATCGCCCACAAGAGCACCCTCCGCCTCACCACCTCCAGCGAAACCTTCCCCTCCGCCGAACACCTGCACTTCAAGATCCAGACCACCCCCAAAGCCACACTCCGAGGAACCCTCGTCTACAGACCCCCGGCCCCCGAACACCCTTCGCCGCCACCATCACCGACTTCATCGCGCCCCATGCGATCGCCTCAACAAACTACATACTCATTGGAGACCTGAACTTCCACCTCGACAACCCCAGCGACCCCAACTCCACTATCCTTCGTGACAACCTTGCCAGC
This sequence comes from Calotriton arnoldi, assembly GCA_963921515.1. NCBI lineage: Eukaryota > Metazoa > Chordata > Amphibia > Caudata > Salamandridae > Calotriton > Calotriton arnoldi. Next base: position 3,435,472 of record CAWUFW010000789.1, read on the forward strand.
ATCGGACTTAAACCACTCGTCAACACACCGACCCACAGAGCAGGACACACCTTCGACCCGATCTTCGCGGCAGGAAACAGCGTCCATTTCAGCCACACAACGCAGCCACCATGGACCGACCACCACTGCGTACACTTCGCCATCAACAAACCCAAGGCACCCAAACCAGCCCCACGCCCACCACGAAGGAACTGGAGCAAGGTTACCGACGAGCAACATAACTCCACCCTCAACCAAGACAACCACACCTGGGCTCCCGACGCAAACAGCGCAAACGACGCAGCCAGAGAACTCCACACCTGGCTCTCCAACTGCGCAGATGAGCTCGCCCCGCTACGCAACCCCGACAGACAACGTCCCAGGAAAGCCGCCTGGTTCACAACCGCTCTCCAAGAAGCCAGACGCACCTGCAGACGCCTGGAGAAGAACTGGAGAAACACCAAGACAACAGAAAACCACACCACCTACAAGGACGCCATGACGGACTACCACAACCAGATCAGAGCCACCAAAAGGAACTTCATCCACAACAAAATCCTGGCCAACTCCACCAACTCCAAGGAACTTTTCAGTGTCATTCAAGAATTCACCAACCCACGCAGCGAAGCCACAGACATCACCCCATCCCAAGACCTCTGCGACAAGCTTGGAACCTATTTCCACCTCATGATCAAAAACCTCTACGACAACTTCATCGACCATCCACCAGGTGCCACAGACGGCCCCCCGCCCCCAGAAACACCAGCCAGCCCACCATCTCCAACTGGACACCGATCACAGCCGAAGACACCGCCTCGACCATGAAAAGCATCCACTCGGGGCCCCCACCGACCCCTGCCCCCTCACATCTACCACAGAGCCGTGGCCACCATCGCACCCGAACTACAACGCACCATCAACACCACCTTCAAAACAGGCACCTTCCCAGACGACTGGAAGCGCGCAGAAGTCAGACCCCTGCTCAAGAATCCCACAGCTGACCCCACCGACCTCAAGAACTATCGGCCCATCTCGCTCCTCCCCTTCGCAGCCAAAGTTGCAGAGAAAACAGTCAACAGGAAACTGACACGATTCATTGAAGAGAACGCTGTCCTCGACCCGTCCCAATCCGGATTCCGAAGCAACCACAGCACAGAGACCGCCCTACTCGCTGCCACAGACAACATCCGCACCCTCCTGGACCAAGGCCACTCCGCAGGCCTCATCCTACTCGACCTATCAGCGGCCTTCGACACCATCTCCCATCGCACACTAGTCGTCAGACTACACGACGCAGGCATACAAGAAACAGCCCTGGACTGGATCCGATCATTCCTCACCGGAAGAAGCCAAAGGATCATACTCCCACCCTTCCTCTCCGACCCCACGACAATCACCTGCGGAGTCCCACAGGGTTCATCACTGAGCCCCACCCTCTTCAACATTTACATGGCCCCCAACGCAGCCATCGTCCGACAACACAACCTCAACATCGTATCCTATGCCGACGACACCCAGCTCATCCTCTCCCTCACCAAAGACCCCACCACTGCCAAACTCAACTTCCAGAAAGGAATGCAAGACGTCGCAGTCTGGATGACCAACAGCTGCCTGAAGCTCAACGCCGAGAACACAGAAGTCCTCGTACTCGGTACCACCCCTTCTGCATGGGACAGCACCTGGTGGCCGACCGCCCTCGGAAGCCCACCTACCCCCTCAGACCACGCCAAGAACCTCGGCATCGTACTCGACTCATCACTCTCCATGAACCGACAGGTCAACGCCGTCACCTCCAGCTGCTTCAACACCCTCCGCATCCTCCGCAAGACCTTCAAGTGGATCCCCCCTGAGTCAAGGAAGACAGTCACCCACACACTCATCACCAGCAGACTGGACTATGGAAACGCACTCTACGCCGGCATCAACAAGTCCCTACTCCGCAAACTCCAGACAGTACAGAACACTGCTGCCAGACTCGTCCTCGGCATCCCCCGACATGAACACATCAGCCAACACCTACGAAGTCTCCACTGGCTCCACGTGGAGAAAAGAGTCACTTTCAAAATCCTCACTCACGCCTACAAATGCCTACACAACAACGGACCCAAATACCTCAACGACAGAATCAACTTCCATGTACCCAAAAGAAACCTCCGATCTTCCAACCTCGCACTGGCTGAAACCCCGCGCATCCACAGAGCCAGAGCAGGTGGAAGATCCTTCTCTCACATTGCAGCCAAGACCTGGAGCGAGGCTACCGGCAGACATCAGACGCGCCCCTCCCTGAACACCTTCAGGAAGACCCTCTAGACCTGGCTCTTCGGCTAAACAGATCTGCGGACCCCCCCTCAGCGCCTTGAGACCCTCACGGGTGAGTAGCGCGCTTACAATTCCCTGATTGATTGATTGATTGAAGGCTAGGATCTGATGACTGTGAGCAGTCACACACACATACAAGTGACCCTGTCACATAAAGACACCACATAGTGAAAACAACCTGATGTTGGAAACACAAATGTGCCGTTGTGAATGCTGAATATGTCCCATGTGTGTTTGCCCACATTCCAGGCCCTTACATCAAGATGACCCACGGATTACACCCGAATGACCAGTAGTCCACCATGCACCTACATCCCAGAAAACATACTCCAAAGGCATTGGATAAACACAGGACAAATCAGCAAGCATCACAAACAGGAACATCTGCAGGGAACATAGGCTGTGTAGAAACAGGGAAAGTTACCCACAGAGACATGCTCACATAACACACCACATGGGCACAGTCAATGTCACGGAATAACACACCGCCATGAGGTGACTCCACTCATGTGTAAGGTCAGCTTTGTCAAACGTTGTCTGTGCAGGGCTAAGTCATGTCAGCATTAAACTTGGTCACTGAGACACCAATTACGACAGCCTGAAAGCTCTGGTCACATCAGCCTGTGCACAGGAGTGACTCTTAAGTCATCTACACAACATCAGAACGCATGTCTAGCATGTTGCACTGAAGACACACATCACTTGTCCAGCATTGAAGTGACAATCTGCATGTCCAGTGTAGATGGTCCCACAGTCTGCAAAAAAGTACAATGGGCACGAATCCCAGCCCAACATATGTGCAACAGTGGAAGCCAAACACGTGAAGTTGTGAAAAGAAGGTGACACTCATTGTGCCAAGTACTTGGGATCATGACTACCTCAATCCTCAGCAAAGGATGACATGGCTACATACTGTAATAGGACACATATACCATGGACCACATGCAGTCCATCACATCACCAAATCACTTATTTCCAATTGAAAATCTAACAACAGCAACTGAATGACACTCATCAGCAACATCATGTACATTAAATGCAAAACTTGAGAAAAAAAGAACTTTAGTTTTATTCAGGTTCCGAAAAATGATCAGTTTCATCCAATGAACAATCCAAAGGCCAATGGCCAGTCCATTGCAAATCTTTGTTTTTGTGTGACATAGGACTACTCGTCACACAATGCTTGCCTGCACTGCTACAGCCAGGGGACATCTCCCCTTGGAGGGGCATACATAGGGGCAGTCCAGGCACCACAGGGACAGGATCAGGGCATAGCAGTAGGGGGCAGGGTGGGTGTGGTGGGTGCAGGAGTGTCAGTGGCCTCTGCAGTGGATGTGTCTAATACAGTGGGCACCATCGCCACTGCAGTGCCCAAGTCAGACGGAGTGGAAGGGGTCTCCACTGCAGTGTCAATGTCCAAAGGTGTTGTCTGGGGCTCAAATGAAGTGTGAGAGTCAGATGGGGGGGACAAGGTCTCCACAGCAGTCATAGTAACAGGCTGAGGGGGTGAGGTTGGGGTGGGAGTGCATGTGGAAGGGGGAGGGCCTAATCAACTTGGGGATGGTGTACCTGTGTGTGGGTGAACCGGGGGTAGGGTGTGGCGTGGGAACCCAAGGAGTTGTGGCCTGGGTGCTGGATGACGGAGACCGTGTGGTGGGAGTGCGGGATTGTGGTGGGGTCTTGCTCTTCCTGGTCCTGGGTGATTTGCGGGTGGGGGCCTCAGTGTCCCTGCTCCTGGGGGAGGGTGTGCGGGGGTGGGTGGGTCTACCCTCTGGCTGTGTTGGCTTCCTCTTCCCCTTGTGAGTTGGACCTGATGTATCTGTGGGGAAGAGGCCAAGCTCACAGAGGAAGAGCTTCTGGGAAGGGGGGGTTGCAGGTGAGTCAAGGGAAGGGGTTTTGGAGGGAGAGGTATCTGAGGACTGCGGAGTGGCCGTGGCTGCCTGTCTGTGTGTCTGTACCCTATCCCCTGTGTGTGTGCCATCAGTCCCCTGAGTGTGCGTGCTTGTGCGTTTCTGCTTTGGCTGACCTTGCCGTGTGCTGCTTGTGTCTGTTGTTGTGCGTGCAGGTGCCTGTGTGAGTGTGCGTTGGTCCGGTAGGGTAGTGGTGATTGTGGATGGGGCAGAGGTAGGTGGGGTGACGGACTGTTGGAGGAGGGACACTGCTGCCGTCAGTGAGGAGGCCATGGACTGACTGATCCGGTGTTGGGCATACATGGTTGCTGAGATGCCCTCCATGAATGACACCAATTGGGTCAATAGACCAGTGTGAGCATGGAGGACACTCAGCATCGATGTCTGACCCACATGGATTTGCTTCAGCAAGTCCACAGACTCCACACTCAGGGCAGCAGGGGAGACAGGGGCAGGGGGTGCGGTGCCTGGACTGAAGGAGACATGCTCCCTAACACGGGAGGCTCCACGCACATCAGGGATGGGGGCAACTGGGAGGGTGGAGATGGTGGTGGTGGCGGGGACAGACTCGCTATCTGTGGTCTGTGGTGTTGTGACACCCGCCTCCACAAGGGAGTCCTCACTGGAGCTGGAGCGGTCTTCAGCTGAGGTACTGGCTGCTGACTGGCCCTCAGTGTGGCTCCCCTCACCCTCCGTGCCACTGGGTCCCTCCGAATCCTCCACATTGGAACCAGCCTGGCTCTGCGCCTCCTCTCGGTCCATGGAGCTGTCCCCTGCAGTATCTGCTGATGATGCTGTGAACAAGGAGGAGAAACATATACACATCAGTCACCTGTATTCACTGGACACATGACCTTAAATGCAACACATCACTGTGCAAGCCCTGGCATCATTTAAAAGCCACATCTAAATTGAATACACAATAGTGAACCTGGCACTTATCAGTCTGCCAGTAAACCATGCTTCGCGTACACATGCTGGCACTGGACCCATCACTCCATAGTCTGTATGATGTCAGTCATCACATGGGCAGCCATTCCCTGATTACCCAGTTGTCTGATCTGCAATGATGGTTACTGTCATGTGTTTTTACACACATGTCTCATCTCAGGACACTGAATCTGCATTTGGGACAGCATTTGTGATGGTCTAACTCATTGTTGATATGATGAACATACTTCCATTCCCAGACACCATGATGGCCTCATGTCTTGAAACGCATAGCTACAACAGTGTGGCTGCAGGACAACAGCCAAGTTACCAAACTGCATGCTCCAGATTTCATTGTGAAACACAAGGCCACAGGCCTGTCTGGCCAATCAGTCAGTACTGACTCCTGTCCCAGGGGCAGTGCATGCGGACTCCACAGTCAGCACCGTGCCACACTCATGTTTGCACTGTGATTTGAACTTCGGTAGTGGTCATGTGTACATGATCACCACATGCTACACCCATGTAAGAGAATCTGATGATGCCACGTAATAAAAATGACATATTACTGTTTGTGAGTCAACAACTCGGTCTACCTGTGCACTTAAGGGCCTCACAGGAACATAGTAAGGCTGCTTACACATATCTGTTCAATCCACCATTATGCACAGTCGAGTGTCTACACACATATGTTTTGCCCGGTGTGCAGATCCACTAGCCCCATGTCAGATGTCTGTCCATGAGAAACATATAGCAGACTTCTGGAATACAAAAAACTATGCCAGTCCACCATGACACAGAGTCAGACACATGATAAATACGTTCACAATGGTCAAAGTGTCGGCTCACAACAAAGATTAGGAGGCCAGAGTGTCTCAGATGACCGGAGTAGGCATACCTGTCCATGGGCCATGTGATACATGGGATTACCAGGAGCACTATGCAGGTGAGAAAGCATTTGTTACACTCATACACATCGTTTGTCTGAGGCCTCAACATTGGTCATGGCTGCTGCATGTGTGTGTAGTCAATACCTCACAGTCCTATGATGACCCACAACAGCAATGTGTGCATATATGTGGACCAGACACAGAGCACAGGTCAGTTATCAGTCAATGTGCTGATACATGTCACACAATAGCCTCACACATGATGCTAAATTTAATGCACCTGTTGCAGATGTGGCTCTCAACATTCCCTTGGACGACAGCAAATACACACAACCCAAGTGACACATGTCAAAGAGGGGAAGGGACACACCTGGTCATCAGATGAGAATAGTGTATCACCAAATTCAGCCACATGTTACTTGTCTGAGCAGACAGACAAACTGTGGGAGTGTAACAAGGCTGAAGGAGTGCAAACTGCAGGTCATACACAATACACCAAAATACCATGGACTTACCCCCTCCTTGCTGCTGTCTGGCCTTCAACTGCCCATCCAGGTCTGGGAAGACCACCGCCAGAATCCGGAGCATGTGGGGGTCAGGGTCCGGCATCTGCCCTGTCTGTGTGGAGGTGACAGCTTCAGCTGGACTCTGGCTATCCTCCTGGTCCAGCCACGAAGGTCCTGCCACCTCTTCTGGCAGTGGTGGGTGCAGCGTCTGAAGACCCCCACCGATCTTACTGCCCGGATGATGGTCTGCCAAATTTCATTTTTCTCATGGGCAGTAACCTGTGAGGATGACAAAGTGAGACACCATTACTACACATGCACCATGTTTCTCAATCACACAGTTGGACATACATGTTGAAATTAGCAGTGCATATGATGTATACAGGTAGTTCAACTATGGTCATGGGCAGTTGTCCTGTGTGCAAGGCTGCATTCACAACATGATACAGTGCCTTGAAAATCAAAGCTTGCAAAAAGTACACTGATTCATCACTGTACAAGAACAGTACATGAAACTACACACTCTGAGACTTAAACTTACTGAGTGTGCATGCTTGCCCTTTGTGATCACAATGCTAGTAGTCCCAGTCAGTTAACATGTACAATTGAAAAGGCAGTGGACTCTACACTCACCTGCTCCTCTGCTTTCCCATACAGCTTGCAGTACTGTGGAAGGAGGCTGTCCAGCAGGGCCTGGTTCTCCTCCTCTGTGAATGATGGTGCTCTCTCCACAGTGCGTGACATTGCAGGACACAGGGGATGCAGAGACAGCAGCAGTGGTGTTCTGAGTTCCAATCCTGTAGCATGTAGTGCAGGCAAGTGAAGTCTCTGGGGAACAGAAAGCCTTATATCTGTGCTGCTGAGGCAGAATCTGTTTGATGCGGACATAGAGATTGGTCAGAGTCGTTCGCATTTTCCAAAATTGCCCAATCCATGCCATTGAACGCATCGGACACGCCTTCCGCGTTGTTCAAATATTCTGCAGCATCACACCATTGACTTTGAAACATTGTTGCAGAGAGCCAACGGAATCTGTGTGCACACGAGTCGTAAACGTAGCAAACACGCGTTCGTCTCCATGACAGTCAATAGCCAATGGGTGCGTACGCCTTGGTCCCTAGGTGTCCGACACGTCTTTTGAATACCCACCCGCGGATGTGACCATTACATTCAGGGTCCAAGGCGTGCGCACGCCTTGGTCCCTAGGTGTCTGACGCGTCTTTTGAAAACCCACCCGCGTATGTCACCATTACATTCAGGGTCCAAGGCGTGCGCACGCCTTGGTCCCTAGGTGTCCGACGCGTCTTTTGAAAACCCACCCGCGTATGTCACCATTACATTCAGGGTCCAAGGCGTGCGCACGCCTTGGTCCCTAGGTGTCCGACGCGTCTTTTGAAAACCCACCCGCGTATGTCACCATTACATTCAGGGTCCAAGGCGTGCGCACGCCTTGGTCCCTAGGTGTCCGACGCGTCTTTTGAATACCCACCCACGTATGTCACCATTCCAGTCAATGGCCAAAGGATGCCAACAAAAAGATTTTTGACAGGGACTCAGGTGCTCTACAACACACTGACAGCCTGTCACACAGTACATGTAAGCACATTTCATGCTTCATTACATGTGTGGGTACATGTCTACACATTTCATATTGGATGTTGCACATTGTGGCACACACTACCAGGATGTGACATGTTACATGGTGACAAAAAGACATTCTGTCTGATGCACCTCACTACTGCCAGTTATAACTCTGCTGATCAACACACGTGGCCTGGGCACAGTGACAGGGGCACATAGTCTCATGACATGTTACATACACCCTAAATTGCACATGATATGTACTGTGTGCTACAGGGTGTTCCTGAGATGGCACTGTGGGGTACATCATGAGGATTTGCGTATTGTGCTACGCACATGGACCTAATTGTATTTTGGAGATTTGAATCCTCTCCAACATCCATCAGATTTGGGCATGTGAGTTGCTGTTGTGTCTGTGTGTCACAGACAACCATTTCTGCCCTGCAAACAAGCCTGTTAGCACATCATGGGTGTTCAATAGTTGTGTTGGTACATGTACATCAGGCGTTACATAATGACTGTGTCCATGTGGCAATACATGATCCCTGTGTGTGTGACTTACAAACACCTGTCACCTTGACAACACATCTATCCTCACTAGTCACTGAGGTGTGTGTTTGGTATGTGACATTTATTCAGATGTACTGTGACAGAGCCAATAGATTGACAACAGCATAGCATAGCACTTGTTGTATCACCATATGGAGCAGAAATGTTATGTGAGGGGCACATGGCTGGCATATGTGTCCATGATGAATAGCACACACCTTACTCAGCTGTGTCTTGATATGATGTAGCATGTGCCATTTTGCATGGTCATTACCACATGTGTAGGGGAACTGATAATCTTTCTTTGATTCCCTATATACTGCAGGAGGGCAAATGTCCACAGACCCTTCCCAGACCTTGCAACCATGCATGAACGTGACTGCATCCGACGTTACCGCTTCACAGGACCACTGATTGAGGATTTGGCGGAGCAGTTGGCCCCACATTTACAACCTGGACGGGCGTATCCTACTGCGCTGACCCACAAGGTGAAGGTGATGGCAGCCCTACATTTCTTTGCCACGGGAACCTTCCAATACACTGTGGCTGGTGCTGGTGGGATGTCACAGACCATGTTTAGCCATGTGCTCCGTGATGTTTTGAATGCAATGTTGTGTCATCTGGACAGATACATCATATTTCCAAATCCACAACAAATGCCTGGCATAAAGGCTGACTTCTAGCACTGGGAAGGATGCCACATGTTATAGGCTCAATTGATGGTACACATGTAGCTTTGGTACCACCACACGCACATGAGCAGACATACAGAAACAGGAAACATTTCCACTCCATTAATGCCCTGGTGGTATGTCTTCTGGACATGACAATATCACATGTCTGTGCCCGTTTCCTTGGTTCTGCACACGACGCCTACATCATGAGGAATAGCAGGATCCCACAGATGATGTCACAGCTGCAGAACCAGCGTGCCTGGCTTGTCGGTGTGTAATCCCTGTTTACCTTGTGATTTTTTGGTATTTTGAAATTTAACGCTCTTTCCTGACCCATGACATGTTTGTTTGTTTGTATGTAGGTGACTCTGGATACCCCAACATGCCGTGGTTGCTGACACCTCTTAGAAACCCAGTCACGCCAGCGCAGCTACGTTACAATGAAGCACATGGGCGGACCAGGCGAGTGATAGAGCGGACATTTGGACTCCCGAAAAGCAGATTCCGCTGCCTGGACAAGACAGGAGGGGCCCTCCAATATGCACCTGAAAAGGTGTGCAAGATATTTATTGTGTGTTGCATGCTACACAACATGGCAGTGAGGGAGGAGGTGCCTCTCATCGATGATGATGACGACCATCAACCGCCAGCAGGGGAGGATCCAGGCCTGGGTCATGTAGCGAGTAACGATGAGGGTGAGGGGGATGTCCGGACTCAGCTCATCAACAACTTTTTCTCATAATTGTGAGTATGCAGTGATGAGTTGTCTACGTTTTTACCTTGCCTGATATGTGTTTTTGTGGTGCAATGTGGGTACATACGTGTGGCTGGATGCTACTTGACATGATCGTTGCATTAATGTGTACTTCGAGTTAGTATTTTCTCCCAAACAGTGTTGACATGATTCATAGGTTTTTTTCACAAATCTTGGGAATTGTGTATGTAATGTGTATTGTAGATGTATGCAGTCATTTTGTGATAACAATACTGTTGTATGTCTGTCCTTCACAGGGTCCTTTGGCTGTTGCCTGGTGACATGTGACCTCCAAAACATACACAATCCAGTTACAGAGTGCAACCTTTCATGGAACCCGGATGCATTATCCCACACAAGCCAGTCCTGGCATGTCTGGCCCTCTGGGTTACTTTGTGCTCACTGTCATGTGAGGATACCTTGCATCTGTTAGTCAGTTCACTTGTTGTGTATGTGTAATAAAGGTGTGCACCACTTTGTGATGTGCTTCCTCTGTATCCACACATCTGACAATCTTTTGCATACTATACCTGTGGCCTGATTGCCACAGCCTCTGTATTTCTGTGTATTTTCAGTTCACAATGTTGGAGGCAATGAGTATGATGGGCATAGTGAATTAGTGTTGTGTTGACCTAGTAGTGTCTATCTCTCATATGTCTCACATCAACATGAGTCACAGAACTGTGTTGACATTGCTGTAGTAGTTTCCATGCACAGTCTTTCTTTAGCATTGCGTCATCTCCATGTGACAAACCCAGTTTAATTTACAACAGAGGCAAGTATTGTGTGTTTAACAATTCATTTACATACATGTGTGTGAATGGTATACGTGGTAGAAAGTGCTGTACAGTGCAATAGAAATCCAAAGTTCACAGAGGAGTTGGTAGTGTTGGTAGATGAATTTTCCAGAGTGAAGTCCAGTCATTTGATTCATTGATCCAACTTAGCCCCTCCATCACATGTGGGAGAGTTGGGTGACAGTCAACAAGGTGAACGGTTTGCACACAATGGGTGATATCAGGAGCTGGTGTTCACTTCCTGGGGGATGTGCATGGCCAGCTGGCTCTCACTTGTCCTTCTTTGGACGACCCCTCTTCTTCTTTTTAGGGGGACCCTCAGGTGCAGGCTGCGGCGGTTCTGTGGACTCTCCGCCAGAGTCCTCATCCCTTCCTGTGGCAGATGCAGATGTTGTGGCAACAGATGTAGTGGGTACACAGGGAGGTGTGGACATGTTGGTTGCAATCTGGCGGAGGCATGTCAGTATGTCCCTATGCACCGCCGTGACGTCATCCAATTTGTCCATTTTGGACTCCATGCGGGACATGTGTGTCTCCACCTGGGACATGTGGGAGTCCAATCTGGCATGATGTTCAGCCTGCTGTTGTTTGATGTCCCTGAGGATCCCCACTACCTGGCCAAAGTCTCCGGTGCTTTCCTGATAGGCTTGTATAATGCGTCCCAACTGTGGATCATCTTGCGGTGCAGCACCATGTTCAGGCCGTGGCCTCAACCTGCCCCCACTCCCACCAGCCCTACCCACATGAACACGACCTGCCGTTGCAGGCACAGACGACACTGGGCCTCCTTCTGTGTTGTCCCTGGTGGTATTGCCCACCACCTCCAGGGTGCTCTGTGTTGCTGTGCCCTCGGTGTTATGTTGAGTTGGTATGTCCATGTTGGTAGGGGTCATCTGGGTGTTTGCAGATGTAGCAGGAGTGGTGGCAGGGGGTGCTGATGTTACAACTGCTTGTGCTGCACGCTGATCCACACCGGAGGGACCAGGTCGTTCGTCGTCATCCGAAGAGGACTGAGAGGCATCCACACCAGATAGCTCATTGTCAACCAGAGTCTGGGACTGGGATTCTTCTTCTTCTGTACGTGCAATTTCCACATCTGCCCCTGTGGGTGGAAGAGACACACAATGTATGTTGTGGTTCAGCACACATCAACGTATCACACACATTAAAGTTGCTTCTGTGCTTCATGATGGGTGTATGTGCATTGCATTGTCCTCAATTGTCACAGACAGATGCCAATGTTGGTTTGGAACATTGTCATTAACACCTGATGGGTTTTTGTGTGCACGTAGAGCTGTGTGCATGAACAGCTCATGTATTGGTTACTTGAATTACATGGAGAATGTGACGCAAGTGCACTCCCGTGCCTGACACAGGTGTGTTGTTTGTTGTTGTTGGGAGGGGTGTGTGTGACAGGGCCTGCTGGTAGATGTAGTCTGAGGTAACACTCCTCCTCCCCCCTGGAGCAGATAGACCACCATGGCCCATGCTTCCATGAAAGTGAGTCAAAGTTAATGTTCAAGTTGTCTGACAGTGGTGTCCTGTTGTTTGTTGGAGCCCAAGTCCCAGCAGGGCCTTGTGCTCCCCACAGCAGAGCCCAGTGTCAGCCATCTTGGCAGTACTTTTCCACTCCCTGTGAGGTGAGCATGGTGCATGGGGGTATTCCTGGGCCATGTGGGATGAGGACTTTTGGCTGTGACTACAACTCCCATCATGCTTTTGGCTACACCCACCTTCCCAGAAAACCAGACCTTCCTTCCTGGGACTCTGCTTCCCTGGGAGTGGGTGATGCAGTGCTGGCAAGATGGCTGACGGTGGTGTCCTGTTGTTTGTTGGAGCCCAAGTCCCAGCAGGGCCTTTTGCTCCCCACAGCAGAGCCCAGTGTCAGCCATCTTGGCAGTACTTTTCCACTCCCTGTGAGGTGCGCATGGTTCATGGGGGTGTTCCTGGGCCATTTGGGATGAGGACTATTGGCTGTGACTACAACTCCCATCATGCTTTTGGCTACACCCACCTTCCCAGCAAACCTAACCTTCCTTCCTGGGACTCTGCTTCCCTGGGAGTGAGTGTAACTGTGCTAGAAAGATGGTTGACAGTGTTTGTTGTTTTTTAGGGCCAAATCCTTGCTGTGTTTGTCAGTACGTTTGTACATGTATTGGCATAGTTACATGTTACTGAGACATTACATGTATTGTGTTTATCTAATTGGCATACACATCACAGGATATTTAGCTTTGGGTTGATGTGGCTTGATGACAGTGAATGGTTTCACTGACCCCATGACATTGATGTCTGTGGGTGTGGATTGCTATTGCCTCACAATTTAGATTAGTTGTTTGTGTACTCACCAGGCTCTGGTATTCCGGATAATCCAGGGATGCCCACCGGTGGGAGGATGGCCCGCACCTTCTCCTCCCAGGAAGTGAAATGCACAGGTTTGGCAGGAGGGCCACCGCCAGTACGCTGGCTCAGGGCATGGTCTTTGCCAATGAGCTTCTTGACCCTCCTGCGTATGTCGTTCCACCTATTCCTGATATCACCCATTGTGCGCAGGCAAGCTGCTTGTGCGTTCACCTTGTCCACAATCCTCTCCCACATCTTGGTTTTCTGGGACAGGGGGGTCTGTTGGACCAATGCGCCAAATAACTGTGGCTCTACTCTGATGATTTCATCAACCATCACTTCCAACTCACTATTTGTGAACTTTGGATTCTTATTTGGGAGCATGGTGGTGGGTGGTGGTGGAGATGGATGTGTGAGTGAGTGTGGAAGTGAGGGTGAGTGAGTGGGAGTGCAGCTGGGTGTTTGTGAGTGTGCTTCTTGAGAGGTGCTAGTGGTGTGAAGGTTGTGTAGTGGGTGGGTTGTGGATGTATGTCTCAGTGCAGTGTAGTGGTGTTCTCTGCTGGCAAGTCTGTTGAATTTGCAAAGGATCATGGTATGGATTTTGGCCCTATATATAGGTGGAGTCTTGGGTGTGTCTTAGTTTGAATTTTTTGGGGGGAGTTTGAATTTTTTTTTGCTTTTTGGCAAAGCTTGTTTGGCCTTTTTCTGTCTTTTTTTGTAGATTAATTTTGAGCATGACGGAGACGTTCAGTTGACGGGAACGGACGCATGTGGCGTCAATTGCGGGGAGAGATCCAAGTCGGTCACACTCACATTGTGTTATGTTGCATCGTTCGCGTACGCTTCGGTCGCGACGGGCTCTTTTCATTGCTATTCTCTATGTTCCGTACGCTTCGGTTTTACGTCTTGCTCTCCGTGCGAGTCGGTTTAATTTCACACGCATTGCATCGTACTTCGTCGGTCGTACGGCGCCTGTTCGTGTCAGTCAGAACTATTCCCGATCCGTGTCGGTGGGAAGGGTTCCGGGTCCGTTTACGGGTGAGTCGAAGTTTTAAGTACGTTTCGATCAAATTGAATGTTTTCCGTACGGAGCGTTTGTATTTTGTGAATGACGCATCGTACTTCGCCGGTCGTACGGCGCGTGTACGCATCGGTCGGAATTCTGTCCGGATCCGTGTCGGTCGGTACGGTTTACGACCCGGATCGGAATCGGCCCCATAGTGTAAAACAAAAGACCCATGAGGGAAAACCAATGCGTCCAAATTCTTTTAAGGGCTTGACAGAAGATTGAAGGAGATTCTGTAAATCCTTACGGGAGATGATTCCATGAAAGTTGGGACCCTTAGAATGTGACTGTAGAAGAAATACTTGCTCTCCACATGTATGGGTATAGAAAAGAAAGAGGAGCATAGGTCACTATCAGTGAAACATTGGGCGTTTGGGGGATGTACGAAAGAATGGTAGTAGGGTTATTTAACACAGGTAAGTGTGAAGAAACCACATTATTTGTCACCCTAAAGTTCTGCAAGAACCTGTATATGTTGGCCATTCCCACCTTATATATCAGGAGAATCTGAGTGTAACATCTACTAACAACAGGTACTAGGAGCCCCAACTTAATCAGGGGCCACATGTACAAAGCTTTTATGGAGGTTGCAAATGGCCCGATTCACAGAATTGAGGTGTTTGCAACTGTAAAAGCATTTTTAAATGTACAAAAGCCGAACTGTGATTCCATAAATTGTTACCGAATCACAATTTGGGTTTGCAATTTGGAACTTGAAAGGGCCGTTTTTTCAAATACCGATTTGTAGTGGTATTTATTAATGTTTTGTCATTGAATTGCGATTGCAAAATATGAATATTTTACAGAATGCTGAACATTTGTGGTAACCATTCCCAAATGGGAAGTGGTCCCCATGGAATGCCTTCCCCTTTGAGAATTTAATAAACATATATGTATTTGTAAGAAAAGCAGTGGTCCCATGGACCACTGCCTAATCTTAAAAATCAAGCTTAAAAATGTCATTTTTTTTTTTAAACACATCTCATTTTCCTTTAAGGAAAACAGACTGTATTTCAAAGAAAAAGTTTGCTTTACTAAACGTGATTACAGACATGGTGGTCTACTGACCCAAGCAGGCCACCATGCCCATGAATGCTGTGATTCCCAGTGGGTCACAAATTGCGACCTACTAGGAATTGCTATTTGAAAATATATTCTTTGCATTAGTACATCAGGAATTGCAATTTCCAAATTGCAGTTTGGTAAGAATTGCAATATTTAAATAGTTATATGTAATTTTTGTACATATGGCCCCTAATCTGCCATTGCAGTACATATGTCTTCCTCTGCCTCACTTTTTAGCAGGCACTGAGGTATTCTGGCTAACTATCAAGGTGTTGAACCCTCAATCATTGTCCGTTCAGCTCCTTTCCAACCTGTTTAATTGCTTGCTGCATATTTAGCAATTTCAGAGACAATAATTTCAAATAATTAATCCCTCTCTTTTTCTCCTGTGAATCGACACAGTGGTTTGAAATGGCCACCAACTATGCAAACATTTGAGTTGACATCCAAAATGTATGGTGGCTAATTGAATCTTAACATTCTGTAACAATCCCTATACAAAAGCATCACATACAGCGTGCTGAGCCATCTCTGTTGGACGGGGTTTACCTTATACCAGAGTACCTTTCAAACACATCCTTCAGCATGTCCAAATAATCAGCTGGCATCTCATTCTTATTTTGTTTTCAACTCAAAATTTTAGTTCAGTCAATTTTCAATGGTCATACTTCTGGAATGGCATTTAATAGCGCATCCTTCACAGCATTCAATTCCCCACCATTCCCAGGGGCCACCCTCGACGATTGCGCTTTGTCCAGCACTCGTTTCCTCACCTCAGTCAGCACTATCAATTGAAATAACTAATTGACTTCTACCCCGTTGGATCTATACTTTTCAAACACATACTATAGTTCTTCCAGAACTGTGGGTTGGATTTTCCTGGACGTTTGTTTCGTTATGCTCAGTAAATCAAGGAGGTCCAGGGAACGTGGAGCCTTATTCTACCACTGCCTGCAAGGGAGTTCCTCAGAGGGAGAAGGGTGAAAGAGGATGGATTCTTGTCATCAGCATTGCTTGGGTGGAGAGAAGGGTTAAGGATGTTACTGCAGCCACTTGGCAGTTTGTCACAAGCTTTTGAGAGTGATCACAAGACTTCACTTTCATCAATCTCTAAGTCTGGGGCAGTATGTGCTTGTTCTCTAGACCGATCTGCAGTACAGGAATTAGCTTCCAAACTGATTTCTTTCTTCGCTGCCAGCCAGTCACACTGTAGCGCTCGCTTGAGTTACATCCTTGTGCTCCAGCCAACAGTGGTCATGCAAGCCCTGCTATGAAGCCGGGTGCATCACAAGCTGCACCCTCAGCCCCGTTGGCTGACATCTGGAACAAGTCGAATAAATCATCCTCCCTAAAGTTTTCGCTGTCTTCTTTCTCTTGCAGTTCAATGATCAGGGGAATTAGATAGGGAGGAGGAGGAACAGTTGGAGCATAAGCCCTAGCTCTGTCCTTAAGGTGGCTAATTTGGTATTCCTGTTTCTCCTGAGTATATTTCAAACTCTGGACTTGGTATTCATGCTTTTGTTTGTGTGCTTGCTCGTGCCACTTATACAGAGTGGCCACATTTCAGTCTTTCAAATTCTTCTGTAAATTAGCTAATCACTCTATATCAAAGGTCCCAAGTTTGGGAAAGGACATTTCCACGGCCTCATTATTGAGTCCCACCCACATTATTTGCAGATGTGTTTGCCATATTGCTGGTACGAAGTATAGGCAGGATACTCTTTTGATGAGGGCTCACTACACTACAGATTATCCGGCCCACATCACAATTTTTTATAGCCTACTCAGACAAAGTGGAAAGGGTCTGCATATCTTGTGTCCACAGCTCATTCCGTGGAGGGAGGTAGGTTTTTATTTTCTTCTGATGTCGTGGAGGGAGGTAGGAAAAGTATAGTGCAGTTAAACCCAAAGATCAACCCCGGTTCACCCGGAAAAACTTCTCTGATACTTCTGGCACCCAGGGGCTTACATTACATATTAGGGAGGAAAATAGTATTGAAATGCACAAATATCAGCTAAATTAAATATTGACATTCTTAACATCGGAACCTTATACTTATAAAAGCAATGCACTAATATCCATTACAAGACTACCTTCCTAAACATATCTAATATACCTAAATATTGAAAACAAAAATATAGATAAACAAAATATTGTACCCATATTAAAAGACATAGAATAAAACTAAAACCAAGAAAACTAAGTTATTGACAACTAAAATATAGCTAATATTAAATAAAAAATATTAAATCAAATATACTACATTCATAATTTAATAAAACTCAAATATCAAACATATTCACTAAAATATAAAATAACAGTTTTTAAGACAACATATAAAAAAATTATAAAATATTAATTTCATATGCAGTAAAATGTATTACAATTGTACCATATTTAAAATTAAAACAATCATATAAAAATATGTAACTATAAAACAAAAGCATTAATGAAGTATTAAATGAATTTACAGGAATTATTTAAACATTAAGAATACTTAAATTCCAATCATTGATATATAGCATTTTTATTATAATATATATATATATATATATATATATATATATTATATTATATATATTATTATATTATTATATATATTATATATATATATCTGGAGTAAACTTGAGATTCACCATGAACTACAGCCGAAACACAGTAGACTTCCTAGATTTGAAGGTCACCTTGAAAGAAGGTATATTACACACGGAACTGTTTAGGAAAGAAACTGCCGGGAACTCCATACTCCATGCGGATAGCTGCCATCCACCTAGCTTCCGCTGGAGTATTCCCTTCATTGAATTCCTGAGGGCAAAACGAAACAGCAGCACTGAGGAAAGCTATAGGAAAACTAAACAAGAAATGACTAGCCGCCTAATCGCGAGAAAATATCTCAAGAAGAGCCTAGACAAAGCGAACACCAGAGCTGACGAGAAGAGTAGGGAATGTCTCCTAGTGGACAGACCACAGATAGACACCGACCCAGAAAAGGCGCCCATACGGTTTATCACCAAGTACACGAGTCAGGCTACCGATCTACGCAGAATCTTACAGAGTAGATGGGCTATTCTTACACAGGATATAACATTGAAACCCAAAGTAGGTAATACACCCACAGTAACCTTTCAAAGAAATGTCTCAATAAGAGACATGCTGGTTAACAGTCACCTGAAAACCAACCCTAAAACTTGGTTGCAACAAGGCCGAGGATTCAAAAAGTGCAGGCATTGCAAGGCCTGTAAACACAGCACCAACACCAAGGAAGTGTATGTAGAAAGAATAAGGAAAAAACAGTGCATTACCAAAATTATTACATGCAAGACGGATTTTGTAGTGTATGTTATCACATGTCCTTGTGACATGTGGTACATAGGATCTACAACATTTCCTGTACAAAAAAGAATATTGGAACATTGGCGTGCTATCACCAACTCAGATATGAGTTACAGTGCAGCACGACATTTCAGGCAACACCATGAGGGAGACTGGACCAAAGCCAAATTCTTTGGATTGGACACAGTCGTCAAACACCCTAGAGGAGGTAACAGAATCACTGCACTTCGCAGAATGGAGTCCAAATACATCCTCAAGGCAGGCTGTCTTGCCCCACATGGTATGAACCTTGATGAAGAGCTATACACACATCTTTAACCTTGAAGCTCCGACACTCACCCCCCGTCTTTTTTACCAATTTAGATAGGATAGTTGTCCTCCTGTAAGATATATGTAACAAATATCTGTGTGTTTTTTCTGTTTTTTTCTTCCTTTTGCACACATTGAATTTTCTGTGATTTATAGTTACTATATTATGTTGATGTTCCTATTATCTGTCCTGGATCAAGTAGTTAGACATACTCAGTGTAGTCAAAGATAGTTTTAGATATTTATAATAGACAATAATATCTCTGTTTTCTATTACAGATGGATGGGGAATCTCCAAGCAAATGTTGCTGGAAAATATATATGGAAGAGTAGAAGGCGATCCCCATGTGGCAACACCTTTTTTATCCTTAATCATTTATGTCCCCCTCCTACATATGAGTATTCTACATTCAATGAGGGTACTATACCCACAAATCTTGAGTTTATATTGATCAGGTATTGGTACTTATTATTGTCTACCAACATAAAAAATAAGGGGTACTTTACCCATGAGCTCAACAAGCGTAATTCGCTATATAAATCCCATGACCATCACTGAGGAGACTTAATGCTGCCTATTAGGAGGTAATCACATGTGAGGTTTGTAGGACCACATTGTGACTAGTTTACCCCCGTACTTTGATTCCATATGATTTTTACTTTACAAGGCAGCTATGGGCCTTTGTTATAATTTACAAATACTACAACATGATCCAATCTCCGAATTAGACACAAAAACTATTTTGTTGTTCTAAATGATTGATGAAGTTTTGTTTGAAAAGTACGAAATAAGGAACATGTATATAATGTAAAGTATTTTGTTTATTTCTATTGCACTGTCGTCATGTGACGTGTTGACTTAAGGAAGTAGAATGCAAAAAACAGGTCATGTGACAAAGAAGGAAAGTTCGAAACGCGTCTGTTTCTTTTGCTAAAATAAACTGTGCTGATCAAACTGTGTTGGTGAGGCTGTTTTTCCTGTCCTCTGCGACGGTGATCTTTGCCTGGATTGCAGGAACCTCATTTGGAATATTAGGTGGTGGCGATCGCTGCAAACAGCCCCAACCCGTCAGGCGAGGCTTCCGACACAACGCGTTGGCTTTTGGAACGTTTCCCGTGGGGAGAGGGAAGCCCGCCGGTCTCGCCGAACAAGGATTGCAATCAAGTATCTGGATTCCGGAGAGCTCCGTGCCTTAAAGGAAGAACCGAAGTAACCGGGAGATCGGAAACTTCAGGATCGAGTAAGAACATTTGTTCTTATTGTGCCTTATTACACACGAGCGGCCGGATTTAAACTTGATGGGAACTTTTCCTAACAGTGACTAGGGTGCGTGAGAATTTTCTCGATACGCAACGCAGTAGCACAACACGATATGGCAAATGAAATGTTGAAGGAGCGAGAGGCATCTGCTCTCCGTATTTTCAAGAAAACAACTACTGTCGAGGGAGGCAGCCCAGCTGATGTTTCCAATGGCACTGACACCATGAACACTCTGAAACAGAGAGGCATTGCATTAGAAAGGCTGAAAAAAAAAGAAACAAGTCGTTGGTGGGAAGCCACCTCTTTACAGAATTATCTAGAGGTGGATAGGGTCCCAAGAGGACTCCGAATCTTTATTATCCCCACACTATCTAACCCAAGACCAGAATTACTTAAAGAGTGGACTGAGAACACCAATGCGTGTTCAAAAACAATGTTAAGAATTTTAATCAAAAATGCATGGGTGGAACACGCTGAACTAACCGAAAAAATCAATACTATGATGAATGAATTTGAAAAAGAAACCGATCATTAGGCTGTCAAAAAGATGCTAAAAGCCATCGAAGAGCACCTCAAAACCCATGAAAAGGAAATCATCCAACGCAAACAACGGAAATTCGTGCGCGACGAACAAGATTATTCGGCAGGAAGGATCTTAACCTTCGCCAAAAAGTTTGACAAAGCGCGCAGAGAGATCGCGAGAGACAGAACATTGGGAGCAATGGAACAGAGGAGGTCAGAATCCGGAACAGATCAGAGCTCTGATCTGGGATCAGTTGAAGATCTGACCAACGCGAGTACAGTGAAGACTTCTTTTTCCGAGGAGCTAAGGATGATACAAAAAGAAAAAGAACACTCTTTTCAGGGGAAAACAAGAGGAAGAGGCAGAGGGTCAAAGGCGAAAGCAAGAGAAGACGGCAACGGAGAAAAGCAAGTCACCAGCGGCGTGGAAACGAGAGGCCAAACAAAGAAAGTGAAATAATGGCAGCACAATCAAAAGAAATCACGGTAATGAACCTTTCAAAGAAACATTTGTCAGAATTAGAGATTGAAACATTACAACTTGGACTGTCATTTTGCCCGACAGCGGGAATTGACTATGCTCAAGTAAGAATAGATTTGTTCAAATTCGTGAGAAAGCTCAAGCTATTTAAAATACATGCATTAAGATCAGCAACTGGCAGGGTAAGGGTTTCCTAACAACCCACCGACACCACTGACAATCTCACGATAGGGGATTTGGATACACTCCAAACTTTACATGGTTTGGCAAGCACTAATGAAGCTAACCTGACTTTGAGGGATCCTCTGGATCTGACCGACACTGAATCCTTAAGTTCTAATTTGGGGCTCGACCTAGGGGCAACAGAAAGCAACACATTTAGGGTACCATCGAGATCTATCCCTCAATTACCTAAGGACAATATAGATGTGTTCTCGGACACAGTGGCTAATGACATTTTAAAACTAAGTAGAAACAATCCTAAACAGACTAACCTCACAAAGACCCAATTGAATCTCCTGACCAGACTACAAAAGGATGAAACTATAGTGATCAAGCCCTCTGACAAAGGGGGCAATATTGTTATTATGGACAGGGAAAATTATGTGAAAGAAGGCCTGAGGCAGGTGAGGAATAGTACTTGCTATGTCCGTACTGATAAGGAATATTTACAGAATGTACACTCCAACTATAGAGAGAGATTATTGGCCTGGCATGAACAACAATTGTTGAGCTGGGATGAACTCCAATTTCTAAAAAACGACACACCGACTACGCCGACACTGTACTTATTGCCCAAAGTCCACATGAACTCTATCAATCCACCAGGACGTCCAATCGTTTCCTCCAAAAACAGTATCTTTGAAAATACTTCAAGATTTGTGGACCATTTCCTGGCACCTTTTGTATATAACCTAGATTCCTATATTAGACACACAAAAGATTTTATCCAAAAAACTAACAGTCTGTGTTGGAGGGGAGAATGCTGGCTTCTATGTTTAGACGTAGAGAGCCTCTATACGAGTATAAGACACCAAGATGGTATGAATGCCTGTAAATATTTTTTGAGAATGAGGAGTGCTACCACCCTGTTACACACACAGATGATCATGGAAATGATAGAGACATGCTTAAAGGAGAACATCTTCCTTTTTGAAAACACTCTATATAAACAGATACAGGGGACTGCCATGGGGACCTACTTCGCTCCCAGCTACGCCAATCTTTTGGTAGGCTGGTGGGAGGAGCAGGCCCTATGGAACCGTGATCAGAACAAATACATTGATAAGATCAGTGTGTGGTACAGGTATATAGATGATGTCTTCCTCGCCTGGGAAGGGAGCGAGGAAGACTTGAATCTTTTCTTAACATTACTTAATGAAAATGGAGTAAACTTGAGATTCACCATGAACTACAGCCGAAACACAGTAGACTTCCTAGATTTGAAGGTCACCTTGAAAGAAGGTATATTACACACAGAACTGTTTAGGAAAGAAACTGCCGGGAACGCCATACTCCATGCGGATAGCTGCCATCCACCTAGCTTCCGCTGGAGTATTCCCTTCAGTGAATTCCTGAGGGCAAAACGAAACAGCAGCACTGAGGAAAGCTACAGGAAAACTAAACAATAAATGACTAGCCGCCTAATCACGAGAAAATATCCCAAGAAGAGCCTAGACAAAGCGAACACCAGAGCTGACGAGAAGAGTAGGGAATGTCTCCTAGTGGACAGACCACAGATATACACCGACCCAGAAAAGGCACCCATACGGTTTATCACCAAGTACACGAGTCAGGCTACCGATCTACGCAGAATCTTACAGAGTAGATGGGCTATTCTTACACAGGATATAACATTGAAACCCAAAGTAGGTAATACACCCACAGTAACCTTTCAAAGAAATGTCTCAATAAGAGACATGCTGGTTAACAGTCACCTGAAAACCAACCCTAAAACTTGGTTGCAAAAAGGCCGAGGATTCAAAAAGTGCGGGCATTGCAAGGCCTGTAAACACAGCACCAACACCAAGGAAGTGTATCTAGAAAGAATAAGGAAAAAACAGTGCATTACCAAACTTATTACATGCAAGACGGATTTTGTAGTGTATGTTATCACATGTTCTTGTGACATGTGGTACATAGGATCTACAACATTTCCTGTACAAAAAAGAATATTGGAACATTGGCGTGCTAACACCAACTCAGATATGAGTTACAGTACAGCACAACATTTCAGGCAACACCATGAGGGAGACTGGACCAAAGCCAAATTCTTTGGATTGGACACAGTCGTCAAACACCCTAGAGGTGGTAACAGAATCACTGCACTTCGCAGAATGGAGTCCAAATACATCCTCAAGGCAGGCTGTCTTGCCCCACATGGTATGAACCTTGATGAAGAGCTATACACACATCTTTAACCTTGAAGCTCCGGACCCTCACCCCCGTCTTTTTTACCAATTTAGATAGGATAGTTGTCCTCCTGTAAGATAAATGTAACAAATATCTGTGTCTTTTTTCTGTTTTTTCTTCCTTTTGCACACATTGAATTTTCTGTGATTTATAGTTACTATATTATGTTGATGTTCCTATTATCTGTCCTGGATCAAGTAGTTAGACATACTCAGTGTAGTCAACGATAGTTTTAGATATTTATAATAGACAATAATATCTCTGTTTTCTATTACAGATGGATGGAGAATCTCCAAGCAAATGTTGCTGGAAAATATATATGGAAGAGTAGAAGGCGATCCCCATGTGGCAACACCTTTTTTATCCTTAATCACTTATGTCCCCCTCCTACATATGAGTATTCTACATTCAATGAGGATACTATTCCCACAAATCTTGAGTTTATATTGATCGTGTATTGGTACTTATTATTGTCTACCAACATAAAAAATAAGGGGTACTTTACCCATGAGCTCAACAAGCGTAATTCGCTATATAAATCCCATGACCATCACTGAGGAGACTTAATGCTGACTATTAGGAGGTAATCACATGTGAGGTTTGTAGGACCACATTGTGACTGGTTTACCCCCGTACTTTGATTCCATATGATTTTCACTTTACAAGGCAGCTATGGTCCTTTATTATAATTTACAATTTACAACATGATCCAATCTCCGAATTAGACACAAAAACTATTTTGTTGTTCTAAATGATTGATAAAGTTTTGTTTAAAAAGTACGAAATAAGGAACATGTATATAATGTAAAGTATTTTGTTTATTTCTATTGCACTGTCGTCATGTGACGTGTTGACTTAAGGAAGTAGAATGCAAAAAACGGGTCATGTGACAAAGAACGAAAGTTCGAAACGCGTCTGTTTCTTTTGCTAAAATAAACTGTGCTGATCAAACTGTGTTGGTGAGGCTGCTTTTCCTGTCCTCTGCGACGGTGATCTTTGCCTGGATTGCAGGAACCTCATTTGGAATATATATATCCATATATATATTCACTTAAAAAACCATAGGTTTCAGGCACGTTATAGTTTGAAATTAGCATTTAAAAACCTATGAAATTCACTGAAAAAACCATAGGTTTCAGGCACGTTATAGTTAGAAATTAGCATTTAAAAACCTTTGAAATTCACTGAAAAAACCATAGGTTTCAGACACGTTATAGTTAGAAATTAGCATTTAAAAACCTTTGAAATTCACTGAAAAAACCATAGGTTTTAGGGAAAGTTATAGTTAGTTGGACATTGCACTCGTACAAAACCCGTGTGGCCCCCCTTCCCTGGGCCTCTATTGGCCCCGGGGACCCCATCCCCCGGGGCATGCCCTCTTTTTTTTTTTTTTTTATATTTGGAGGGGGGCTGCGTGGCCTCCCTCCTCAGGCCATTTAAGGCCCCGGGGACCTCATCCCCCGGGGCCGGCCTTTACGTTTTTTTTTTGTAATGTTCTTGGGGAGGGGGGCTGCGTGGCCCCCCTCCCGGGCCACTAATGGCCCCGGGGACCCCATCCCCCGGGGCCTGGCCACTCATTGTGGACCGTGGGGGGGTCCCCAATCCCCCCACCGTCCCGCCGGCTCCCCGCGTCCTGCGGGAGCCGGCATTGCTTTTCCATAAGGGGAGCTGCTCCCCTTATGGAAAAGCAATCTGCTTTGCTTCATTGAAGCGAGAGCAGGTTTCCCTGCTCTCGCTTCAATGAAGCAAAGCAAGTTTGCAATGACAGGACGGGAGCCGCGAGGCTCCCGTCCTGCCATTGCAAACAGCAGTGTCCCGGGTTAGGCACCCCGGAACACTGCAGGAGCCGGCCCTGGGGGGTGGCGGTCCCCAGGGCCACCACAGGCTCCAGGAGGGGGGCCGCGTGGCCCCCCTCCCAACATCTACTGAGCCCCGGGGAGGTGGTGGTCCCCGGGACTTCGGGGGTCCGAAACGGACCCCCACATTTGTTTCATTAGTGCCTTGGGGAGGTGGCGGTCCCCGGGGCGTGTGGGGGGGGCTGGAGCCCCCCACACAGGTAATTTGTTAATAAAAAAAATAAGCCCCAGGGGGTGGCGGTCCCCGGGGCTTGGGGGGCCTTAGAGGCCCCCCTATAAAATATAAACCGACCCCCGCATGCCCCCGGGACTTGGCCCACCCGGGGGCAAAATAGCCTCGAAGCGCGGGAGACCGCGCTTCGATTTTTTTTCAATCACGACGGGATCCGTGCACCCTAAGCGCATCCCGCCGATTAAAAAAAAAAGCTTTCTGCCCAGGGGTCCTTGTGGGACCCCTGAGCAGACCTAGGGGTCAGGGTGTTTCTACCCTGCCCCCTTTTTGCGTTTTGCGACTTGTTTCTGTGCCTCGGTTCTACCGAGGCACAAAATGGCTGCCAACACTTCCTGATTTGGAGTGTTGACAGCCAGTTGACAGCCAATTAGCATGCAACTCGTGATCGGGCTTAGATATATATGTGGTTTTACTTTTGATTTTCTCAGCAACTACTGAACGGATTTACACCATTTAACAAAAAGGGTTCTTTCTGAACCAAGAACTACCTCTTTGCCAAATTTGGTGTAATTCCGTTCAGCAGTTCGGGCTGTAGCCGTGTCTAAAGATTCCTATGGGAAATTGATTTTTTGACTCTTATTTTTTGAATTTCTCCGCAACTACTGAACGGATATACACCATTTAAAAAAAAGGTCGCTTTCTGAAACAAGCGCTACCTTTTTGCCAAATTAGGTGTAATTCCGTTCAGCAGTTCGGGCTGTAGCCGTGTCTAAAATTTCCTATGGGAATTAACATGGAGAAAACACGTTTTGGGACCCCCCTTTTTTCTCGGCCCCCGCTTGCCGAATCACCCCGAAACTTTCAGGATAGGAGCGTACCGGAGCACCCCACGAGTTTTGAGAATTTTGCGAAGATTCGTCAACCGGCACCAAAGTTATTTCAAATAGCATGTTGTGAATTTCCTATGGAAAATAGGTCCTAACTATAACTATCTACTGGCGACCGCCAGTAGATAATATATATATAGATATATATATTTATATATATACATACACATATTATCTACTGGCGGTCGCCAGTAGATAGTTATAGTTAGGACCTATTTTCCATAGGAAATCCGCAACATTCTATTTGCAATAACGTTGGCGCCGGTTGACGAATCTTTGCGAAAGCTTCCAACTTGTTGGGGCGCTCCAGTCCGCTCCTATCCTGAAAGTCTCGGGTGATTCGTCAAGCGGGGCCGAGAAAAAGGGGGTCCCAAAACGCGTTTTCCCATTCATTTTTCCATAGGAACCGTTCATCGCGGCTACAGCCCGAACTGCTGAACGGAATTACACCAAATTTGGCAAAGAGGTAGCCCTTGGTTCAGTGTCGTGCCTTTTGCTTAAATGGTGTAAATCCGTTCAGTAGTTCCTAAGAAAATCAAAAGTAAAGTCACATATATATCTATGGCCGAGTAGGGTCCGCGTACCCTCCCGATCACGAGCTGCATGCTAATTGGCTGTCAACACTCCAAACCAGGAAGTGTTGGCAGCCATTTTGTCCCTCGTTAGAACCTAGGGACATAAACAAGTGCGCAAAGCGCAAAAAGGGGGCAGGGTAGAAACACCCTGACCCCCTAGGTCTGCTCAGGGGGTCCCACAAGGACCCCCTGGGCAGAAAAAAGCATTTAAAAAAAAAAAAATTCGGCGGGATGCGCTTAGGGTGCGCGGATCCCGCTGATAAAAAAAAAAATCAAAGCGCGGTCTCCCGCGCTTCGAGGCTATTTTGCCCCCGGGTGGCCCAAGTCCCGGGGGCATGCGGGGGGTGGGTTTATGTTTTATGTGGGGGGCCTTGTCATTGCAAACTGCTTTGGATATTGGAAGCGAGAGCAAGGAAACCTGCTCTCGCTTCCAATATCCAAAGCACATTGCTTTTCCACATGGGGAGCTGCATCTTAGCAGCTCCCCATGTGGAAAAGCAATGCCGGCTCCCGCAGGAGGCGGGGAGCCGGCATGGTCCGTGGGGGAGTTGGGGTCCCCCCACGGACCCCAAAGGATAGGGCCAGCCCCGGGGGATGGGGTCCCCGGGGCAAGTAGTGGCCCGGGAGGGGGGCCACGCGGCCCCCCTCCCCAAAAATAATACAAAAAAATAAATAAATAAAGGCCGGCCCCGGGGGATGGGGTCCCTGGGGCCAATAGAGGCCTTAGGAGGGGGGCCACGCAGCCCCCCTCCTCCAAAATTAATTTGAAAAAAGTGGCCAAGCCCCGGGGGATGGGGTCCCCGGGGCCGGAATAGGCCACGGGAGGGGGGCCACGCGGCCCCCTTCCCCTACAGTATTTTTTTTTTAAAAAGGAAAAAGGCATCAGGCCCTGGGGGATGGGGTCCCCAGGGCCCCAAAAAGTAAAAAAGAAGGGGGGCCACACAAAATACAAAAATACAAAAAAGAAAGAAAAAGACGCGATAGAGCATCAGGCCCCGTCCCCTCCCTTAACCACTCTGCAAACGCGCGCTATGGCGCGTTTTAAAGTGGGGAAATAATTCCCGTTCAATACTGGGGGTCCCTGGGGGCCAACTAGCCCACCAGGTACCTCCAGTAAGCGCCACAGGGCTGGGTTGCAGAGAGGTGGTCCAGGCCACGCCCCTTTTTACACCTCTCTGCAACGCAGCTCTGTGGCGCTTACTGGAGGTACCTGGTGGGATAGTTGGACCCCAGGGACCCTCAGGATTCAAGGGGACTTAATCCCCCAACTTAGAACGCGCCACGGGGTGCGTTTGCACAGTGGTGAAGGGAGGGGGCGGGGCTTCAGGTGACATGTGTGCAAACAGGCCCCATGGCGCGTTTTAAGATGGGGAATTAAATCCCCTTCAATCCTGAGGGTCCCTGGGGGCCAACTAGCCCACCAGGTACGTCCAGAAAGCGCCACAGAGCTGCGTTGCAGAGAGGTGCAAAAAGGGGCGTGGCCTCTGAACACCTCTCTGCAATGTAGCTCTCTTGCGCATACTGGAGGTATCTGGTGGGCTAGTTGGCCCCTAGGGACCCTCGGGATTGAGGAGGAATTAATTCTCCAACTTAAAACGCGCCACAGGGCGTGTTTGCAGACATGTCACCTCAGGCCCCACCCCCTTCCTTCACCATTGTGCAAATATTCCTCTAAAATCAGCCGAACTACGAATTCCGATTTACTCACCTGTTATCAGGAGAGACCACAGTGCTGCATCTTTGAGCCCAGTACTGATCCTGAAAAGTAATTTTAACCGTACTTACCAGTAACTTGAATTTCCTTCCATAGGATATCATTGCCTGCTTTTTGCTGAAAAAGTTTCAAAGTGTTGATTTTTGAAACATACAAATATTCCTCTAAAATCAGCCGAACTACGAATTCCGATTTACTCACCTGTTATCAGGAGAGACCTCAGTGCTGCATCTTTGAGCCCAGCACTGACCCTGAAAAGTAATTCTAACCGTACTTACCAGTAACTTGAATTTCCTTCCATAGGCTAACATTGACTGGTTTCACTTGGAAATTCTTCTAAGTGTGGAGTTTTGGAACTTTATAATATTCCTCTAAAATCAGCCGGACTACGAATTCCGATTTACTCACCTGTTATCAGGAGAGAACCCAGTGCTGCATCTTTTAGCCCAGCACTGACCCTGAAAAGTAATTCTAACCGTATTTACCAGTAACTTGTATTTCCTTCCATAGGAATCCATTGTCTGGTTTTCAGCAGAAAAGTTTCAAAGTGTCGATTTTCACAAACTACAAATATTCCTTAAAAATCGCCTGTATGACTTAAACGCATTCTTTCAACTGTTTACAGGAGATGCACCAGTGCTGGATCCAGGATCCACCACTGAGTAAGAAAAAGTAACGATAACACTACTTACCTGCTAAGTGAATTTCCTCCCATAGGATAACATTGGTGATTCTATGTGAAAAAGTTTCTGTGTCAACTTTTAAAATACAATAATATTCCTTAAAAATCACTACTGTAACCAAAACGCTTTTACTCAACTGTTTACAGGAGATGTCGCAGGACTGAATCTAGGATCCAGTCCTGTGGTTAGAAAAGTAATCCATAAAGTAACTAATTGCATTTAACTTGAAATTCACATTGAGCTCAATGTTGCATTGTGTTTGAAATTGTGTTGCCCATTGCAACAACTGTAACTACTGTACTTAAAAGTCTATTGCCTATTTGCAAAGTATTTAAACTAAAGTAATTCATTCTGAGAAAGTATATTTTGTAATGTAATGTATAATGTAATTACAATGTATTTAAAAAAATAAAATATCTAAAAATAAATAGTTTAAAAAAATGTAGTAAATCAGTATCAAAAAAATAAATATAACTATTAATACATTTAAAAATTGTCATTTACAAAACATTTGAAATTCACTGAAAAAAACCATAGGTTTCAGACATGTTATAGTTAGGAATTAGCATTTAAAAAACCTTTGAAATTCACTGAAAAAACCATAGGTTTCAGGCACGTTATAGTTAGAAATTAGCATTTAAAAAACCTTACAAATTCACTGTAAAAACCATAGGTTTTAGGGACAGTTATAGTTAGTTGGACATTGCACTCGTACAAAACCCGTGAAATTCCCCCTTATAGTTAGTTCAGGTAACTATAACTCGCGCCCCCGCAATGCACTGCTGATGACATCACATATTACATCACTCATGACATGGTCAGTGACATCACTGATGACATCACTGATGACATCTCAAATGACATCACTGATGACATCACTGATGACATCATCCACGTGATAATCTGATGCACCTCCTCACACCCTAATATAACCTTAGATACACCCACTCTAAATTACAGACTGCCATTCGCAAAACCATAGACACTCCAACACCAATAACTACATACCCACTCACTGATTCTTAGGTCTACACACACACATCCACTCACTCACCCGTACAATCACTCATACTTACGGTCACTCAGTACAGGACTATCATATGCACTCATACTCCTATATAGACACTCAAACACCGCCACTCATCCATAGAGGTACTCACACACCTAGTCAGTCATGCAAATAATTAAACACACTGCCATTTACTCACCTATACAGTTATCCACACACCAGCTCACTTACTCATACAAATACTAGCACATTCTTACGCTCTTATACAATAACTGATACAAGCACACACGCATCCATACAGCCACTCTCACAATCACACACTCTCACTTATAGCCTTTTAAATACTCTAACACACATATATACTGCCTTTTACATATGTAGTTACTCGCAAATGTACCACTGAGATATACATTCACTCACTAACACACCCATACACACACTCACCCACCCAAGCAGTCCATCACAGACGCACTCTTCAAATCATGCACCCAGTGAATCACCCACTCACACATCTATGTACAGAGTCGCACACACCCCACCCACACAAACACTCAGGCACCCATACAGATACTCAGACAACCAATCAATAACTCATATAGACACTCATGTAGCTATTCACAAACCCAGCCACTTACACAGCAACAGACAGACGGATACAGACATTCACCCAGTTTAGTCACTAACCCATGCATTCAGTAAGATGCGTTTAATCACTCACTTATAGAGTTAGTCACGCACCTACTAAATCATCCATTCAGACACTTATACACCCACTCATTCTTCAATACGCCTTTCCCTATATATATTAAACATATTTAAACTTTACAGAAACACACAGTCACTGGATGATGTCATCAGTGATGTCATTTGAGATGTCATCAGTGATGTCATCAGTGATGTCACTGACCATGTCATGAGTGATGTAATATGTGACGTCATCAGCAGTGCATTGCGGGGCGCAAGTTATAGTTACCTGAACTAACTATAACGGGGGAATTTCACGGGTTTTGTACGAGTGCAATGTCCAACTAACTATAACTGTCCCTAAAACCTATGGTTTTTTCAGTATATATATATATATATATATATATATATATATATATATATATATATATATATATATATATATATATATATATATATATATATATATATATATATATATATATATATATATATATATATATATATATATATATATATATAACAAAAGCCTCAATGAATATCTCTGAACATTATCACAGCATCTAATAAGGAAGTATATATTTGCAAAAAACTGAAATACATATTTAAATTAGATTAGATTAAAATAATATAAATTTCATTTTAAATTGTAAGTTTAAATCTAGCTATTTTTATACTACTCTAAAACCAACAGACACAGCATCAGAAAGAGCTGCATATATCAAATCTATGAAAGGAAAATTGGTAATAAATCATATGGGATACACTTACAGCAAGTAGGGAGAATACGCAGTGGATATGTATGCAATACAATTCTAATGCTTGTTATGAGAGGGCTATTATAAAGAATGATATTGTTGAAAACTTTAAAGAGCACAATCATCCCAAAACATTACTGAAACTGAAGCCAGAAATGTCCTTTGAGACTTCTTGGAAGCTAACATGAGGTCACAAGAGCCTACAAGAACAATTGTAAAATATATAGGGGCATATTTATGAGAGCTTTGCATCATGCTTGCACCATGCAGAATGGTACATGAGTGATGCAAACCCATAAGTCATATTTCTTAAGCCATGCTTTGAATTGCTTCAAAAATATGGAGTAATGTAATGCAGTGCAAATTGTTGCGTTGCATTACTCTGCACAAGGGAGGCATTCCATGGGCTTTGTGGTGGGTGTTCACGAGCCATTCCCATGGTTTTTGATGCATTCCCAGATTTACCAAAAAAGATACGCCTCCTAAAGGAGGTGTAACGAGGAGAAATATGGAGAATGCAGCACACATAGAAAGAGGAAAAAGCCTCTCAGGACTGTTTTTGTGCAGGAAGGTGCCCCTTCCTGCACAAAAACAATCCTGCCTGCAACAAAGGCACCCTTGCACCATGATGCAAGGGGGCCTGCATTGGCGTAAGGCTGCCAAAACGGTGCCAGCGCAAGGGGAAAGGACAGGCATGTGCCGTACTGGATAAATATGGTGCATTCCTGCCCTTTCCCTCTGATGCAGGGCAGCGCAGCAAGGTGACTTACTGCACTGCCCGGACCCACTAATGTCATAAATATGTCCCATACCAACTAATGTTTCTGATTATGCTACTGGTCAACTCCCGTCCATACTTAATTTAAAAAGAGTAATAGACAGAACTAGAAAAGCAAACAGAGAAACCCCTTACTGCTCCAAGAAGGTTTAAGGATACAAATATTCTTGAAAACTTAAATGTAACATGCAAAAATGAACCTTTTGCTTATATGACAACACCAATAATGGAGGAGGATAATTATATTTGCATCTAGCAGGAACCTACTAATATTGCATCAGAGAAATATGTGGATAAAGGACGGTACGTTCAAATTGTGCCCACTATCATTCACACAAATTTACTCAATTCATGGATGACTCCACAACACAAATATACCTTTGTCTATGAGCTTTTACCAAACAAAGTGCAATATAGTTCAAACTACTAACTGCACAAGATCCTGAACTAACAATTACTATCCACAAAAATAATCACTAAATTTCAACAAGCAATAAAAAAATACCAACATACAGCTATTCAGGCATGTTATTACCATTTTAACCAGAGTATATGGAGACACCTCTGGAAAGCCACACTAATTGTTGATTATTCAATAAACTCTCAATTTGCCATTGAAATAAAAAATATAGTTGCCCTTGCAAAACACTATAACTTATTAATAGAATCACCCTATTACCTAATGCATGGACACAAATTAACTCCTGTACTATTTTGAGGAAACTTGGCTTAGCAGACTGCCCCATTCCTGTCATAGGCTCCAATCCAATTTAATAAAACATAGTGGAATGTATATGATAGCACTGTGAGAAGGTCATCTTTTTTTCCCCTAATCACCCCCATTTTTTGACTGATACCGGTAGTTACTGACTCTGATTGTGCCCTGGGCTCTGCTAACCAGGCCCAGGCCCAGGGCCAGTGCTCTGTTTAAAAGGTATATGGTAATTAGGTATACTTACAATTGGTACTGAAAACCTACCTGTAAGTCCCTAGAATATGATAGGGCATATAGGTTTCGAGGCCCAGTAGATTTAATGCATTTAAGTGTGCACTGTTGTAGTGCCTGCTGTAATTTTAAATGCCAGCCCTGCATTGCAGGCTGTTTTTAAAATAAAACTATGTCCAAATTGGACTTTGGAATTAAAGGTACTTCCAAAGTTTTAAACTACCTTATTTTTACATATAAGTCACCCATAACGTATGCCCGAAGTGCCCCAAGGGTAGGGTGCCTTGTTAAAATAAACAGGGACATTAAAAATATGTTTTATTTGCCCTGGTGAGGGACAAACTGGCGATTTTGGTTTTCTCCATTGTAGTAAATTAGCTCCACAGGCTAACACTGGAAGGTTTTATTTTACATTAATGAAGTCTATCTTTTGACAGGAGTGATCTAAATTACTACTTTAAAATATGAAAATAATAGTTACAATAAATTCAGCAACTTGCCAAGGTTGGATTTATTGTAACTATTATAGGAAAGATGTTATAGATCTTCTTTCCTAAAAGTACCCAAATCATCTCTGTAGCAGCCTCTTCTAATTGGTCAGCCTTTGACAAGCTGAGCCAAGCTGCCTCAATGAGGTGTGAAGTGGCCTGAACTGAGACAAAGGAGAAATCACCAGAAAGGGGGCTGGGTAGCCAACCTAGTCTTCAAAGGGAGAAAAAAAGTGAGGACAGGAACCAGGCCCACCCCTTCTTTCTGCACCCCCAGCCAGATGGAAGCCCCTGTAATTGAATTAGGAGAAGGGCTGGAAGGGGATTGTAGAGGAAAGTTAGCCACACCTGAGGGTGGGTTTAGCCAGGCCAGAAATGGCCATCACAGAGGGTGGTACTCTGCAGACCAGAAACCTGGATAAATATGAGAGTGCTGCCCAGAAAGTCAGATCCCTGCCTGGAAACATCTAGAAGAAGGACCGCCCTGCTGAACCCCTGGTATGCACCAAGATGGACGGCACTCTTAAGTACTCCATTAAAGGACTTTACCTTGCTTTAAAAGTTTGAGGAGTGAAATCCCTCACAGCAAAAGCAACAAAAGGGCTTCAAGAAGTCACCTGCGTCAATTAGATGCCCAGGGTGCAGTGGACTTTTTAAGGATTTGTCCAGGTACATTGTGGGCATTGTTCTCCCAGCTCTCCAAGGAGCAACCCAGAGCTCCTGGAAGCTTGACTGGTTCTGTGGACACTGCAAGACCCCAAAAGGACCTTCTGGAAGAAGATCCGGAAATTTGGAATCATTTGGAGAATTTTTGGCAAAAAGCTCCATAGTATAACATAACATGTATTTGTTTACCTATAGATATCTTGGCTCTGAATAACAGATGTTTATTGCTACCCAACTCAATGGTACTCAGTTTATCGATCTCAGAAGGATGAAAGACACAAGTTAACTAACCTGCTGTCGTGAGTCCAGCTGGCAAAGTCGAACCACGACTTGGCCTCAACCTCACGTTTGCACTGCTGAAAGCTCAGGAGCTCTTCGCCATCAATGACTAGAACTGAGACCTCCAGGAATTACTGAGGCCTTGCCACCATATTCGAACTGCAACCCGGCCTGCCGAGGAGACTCGCTCGACGTCAAAGAGAAAAAGAACCAAAATAGTGCAGAGGCAAGTTTTTGACTGGCCCCAACCACCTCATCATATCCGACCCCTGCTCCATCATGGTCGGTCTGAAACTTTGACTTGGTCTCGGTCAATTGCAACCAGATGTCCCCGGTTGACGCTTTATGCTTTAAGCACTAGAAAGCACCTTTTTACATTTAATTTTTGAAATTCATATCTCCGGTTCCCTACTTTGGATTTTTGTTGTTTTGGTGTCATTTCAATAATAAAAATATTTTCTATTTTTGTAAATTGGTGTTGAAGTTTGATTGTGTGTTGTGTATTACCTAATTACTGTATTGGTGTTTTTTAAATGCTTTGCACACTGGTCACCTAAGTTAAGCCTGACTGCCCATGAGCCAAGCTACGAAGGGTTCAGCAAGGAATAATTTATTAAGACTTGACTGAACTTTATTTGTGATTGTGGTGTATTATAAAGTCTAGGTACCTCCCTGCCTTGCTAATAAACCACCTTCCAACAAACACAATGGCACAACAAGCAAAAACCAACATAGTGGAAGGGTGGCACAATTCCTTCCAAGGAACATTTGAACTAATCACCCTACACAAATTTTTAGAAATATTTTAAAACGAGCAAAGCTATCAACAATTAGGAATAGAATAAACTATAACTCATCTAAAACCTAAGGTATGAAATAAACCAAGGAAATGCACAAACACTTAGAAAGCAAAGTCCTACTGTTGTATCTCAAGAGCTATTATACTGAGACAACCTAGTGAGAACTTTACTGTAAAAAATCTACACTAACAAATAATTAAATACAAAATATAACCCTAAACAACATAAACATATTTTATGTTTATATTTATTTATAAATGTTAATGAACAAATCTTACAAAGCAGTCCAAATATATACCTAACCTCAAACAAAATCAACTCAGACTGAAAAGTACATTTTCAAAATAGGTATTAATAAATGAATAAATACTACACAACACAAATAAAAACGTTTAAAAATCACAGCTCATGATGAATAGCTTTAAACCACAAAAACATTTTCTACGCATTAAAAATAAAATAAAAAGCAAACTTCTGTAGCTGAAGTTGATCAACTAGAAAGAAAAAAAAAAAAATGTTCTTAAATACAGAAACACGAATCCCAAAATATGCAAAAATATCAATAAAGAAATAAACTATCCAATGAAAAAAAGAATAATCCATGACCACCTTCCAAAGCCCCAAACATATATAATAAAAACACTCTAGGACAACCAAACATTAAAGCATATTGAAACTAATATTGGTTAATAACCATATTTAAATCTATTAAAAAAAAGTATCCAAATATCCAGGCCTGAAGCAAAACACAAAATGCTGCGCAAAATTTATTAAAAAAACATGAACATCGCAACCTAAATGTTAGCAACTCAAAAGAACACATATATTTCATACATTACAAGCAAGCATCATATTAAAACATACACAGTACAATGAGGCCTACCACACTCTACTCATACTGCTAAAATGATAGCCTTACATTTACCTAATTAACAGCCAGCAATTACTAACCTATACTAACTAAACTAATCCTAAACACATCCAAAAAGCATTCAAAACATGGAAAAAATACAAGACCCAGCCACACTCCTCTAAATGAAACCCAAAATACCTACACACACAATACAAGAAAAAACCATAAACATCTCAATTTAAATGTTAATAGCTCACAAAACACATATATTTCATACATTACAAACATTATAATAAAACATACACAATACAATGAGGCCTACTGCATTCGACTAAGACAGCTAAAATGATATCCTAACTAGGGGTGTGAGAATTTTGCATAATTTGCTGTAATTATGTAAAATGAATGCAAAATTAAGTAAAATTATGAATAATTATACAAAACGCTTCTTACACACAAAAAGTTAATAGTCCTGTAATTTTCAGTTGATTTCCAGTTGCTTGTTTTCAAAACATTGCTGCTCACGTTTGGATTTGTAGTTTTGTTCTGAAAAGTTACCCAGGTAAAAAACCTAGCTTTACAACAAGTTTTACAAAACCACAGTGGGAACCCTGCCTTCTGAAAAACTGTTTTCCTACTAGTAGTCAATAAAACTAAAATGGCACAGGAGGTCCCTGAAAGTGCTTCATTTACTCCATGCAACCCAAAGAGGGGGCCAGTGGGAGAGAAAAAAATATATTAGATTTGCAGCCTCTTTGGGAAATGTTTAGTTCTAATGGACACTTCTAACTGCAGATTCCTCACATTTTGGATACTCCCCTGTGTTAGACTGGACTATGAATACCGGACTGGAAATTTCTAGCAATGCTCCCATGTGCCGGTAGGTGGAGACCTCTGCCTCACTGCTGACTCCATACCACCCTGGAAGTAATACATCAGATTCACATATAAGAGCCTTCCTTGTGCAGTTATGTCTGTTCCTTTCTTTCTGCACTCTTTTGATTTGGATGTAGAGCATCAGTTTTCCAACAACTTTATTCTTCTACAACAGTGTGCTAGGAAAAATGTCCCCACCAATCATTAAATATTCAACCGATGTGAGACTGTTGGAAGCAGATATCTCTCATGATGGCACACTGCATGTGTTTCTGGTGCTTGGGCTCTGGTAAAGATGTGTGTGCCCTGCTGGCCCCGAAGGTGATCTGGGAATGGATGGTGAAGCTCTACGTTGCTGAATATAAGAAAAGGTTGCACTATAAGCACAACTTCCATACTTACTTCAAGTCATGGGGCACACAAAAGCCAGCTTCTCGGCCAAATTCTTCTAGGAAGTCTAATTACAAAATGCTTTTTAGGCACTAAAAGCAGAGCGATTCTCAACCCAATCCCACTACTTGAAGGCTGGCAAGAAAGCCTGTAGGAGTCGAGCTAAAGAACTCACCCCTCTGCTGTCACTCAAATCTTACCCAGTCCCAAATCTGGCCTAGGCATGCCCCAAATTCCCTTTGCAGCAGCCTTTAAAGGGTCCATATTGCAACTATTTCAAATGTCAGGCACTTCCAGATGCTTCTGGCATGCTTTTGAGCCCCACTGAGCTACAGGGACCACCAGTTGGACTTCTGAAAGTGGGTGTTTCCCAGATGACAACTTCCCCCACGGAATCTCTTAGTAACACGGTTTCAGACTGCCACACCAGACCCTAGGCCTTTTCCCTTCATGTTAGCACCAACACCGACTCTGTCAACATGGTCTGAGATCAAGAACCGATACTGGTCTCCAACCCCAAACCAATGTCAGCCTGCTCCAGGCCTATGTTGATCTACGAGTTTACAAAAGTCCATCCAATTACTATGCAACCAGACTCTAATTCTTGACCTCTGCCTCAGCACCAGTATTACTCTCTGTCTCTAATTTTGATGAGGTTCAGGACATGCCTACTGTTTTCCATGATACTGATGATAACGAGCCAGCAGATAATTTATATCAGGCTCATTACATTAATGATGGTTTATATTGACCTACAAAATAACAGTGGGCTAGACATGTTCTCTGAGACGGAGCTAGACCGCCACCAGTGCTACCAACAGAAGAAATGTCTTTGTTTGCAGTAGTGGTAAGAGGTGCAAAATAAGTCTTAGTCTTAGAAGCCTTGCCTACTATTAAGAAAAAGGCAGCTTTACTAAGTGAAATTCTCCAAACTAGGCCCATTTTATCCAAACCACTCTTGCCATTCAATGAACCCTGTGTTTTGATGACGACCAAGCCATGTTCTGGCCCTCCGATTAATCGAACTCTGGCTAGGTGGAATAAACTGGATCCGGATGTCCTAACTAGACACCTTACACCTGAAAGCCTGGTAGTTCTAGTATCAACAAGTTAAGTCATTTTGAGTTGGTTTCTGACCAACCCTCCGAATGGAGTGTCAAAATGCTTTCAAAAGAAAATGTTCTCCTAGTCCAACGTGACCCTTATATCTCTCAATGCAGTGTACTGTTTGAAAAAGTACATACATGCATTGTGAGACATGACTGGAGAGATCTTGTCAGATATCCATGGTGACCTCAAGGCCTCATTGGCACAAGAAGTGCAATATGACCACAACGCAACCAAGTACATTCGGCGTGCCAGCGTGGGCATCTCACAAAGCATAGCAAGAGCAATTTGCACCAATATAGTACTAACAAGACAGACATGGATTCCAGCAAATGAGTTTTCAGAGTGTGTGTAAGTATCCTTGATGGAGATGCCTTTTGATGGGTTGAGGTTATTTGGTAAGAAGGATCATTCGACACTAGATCAATTTAAGGATAGCCACATTGCAGCACAATCTTGAGAATATTATTTCTTGCAAGGCAGTTTCACTGACAATACCAAATATTCATAGACTGTTCTAGGGGATGACTTACATCTAACACCAGCCCTCCCAACCTGTAGTACAGTAAACCCGATCCTTTCAAAGGAAAAGGATGTGGCAGCGACCGAAGACACTCACGCCAACAGGGATAACAATCCTTCCATTCTTCTTCTCCTGCTGCATTGCCCTCAAAACCATTTTAGTTTGCATTTCAGGCTCAAGACCAGCCATTGGGAGGCAGGATACTTCATTTCTTACCCAGCTGGAGATCCATCACATGAGACAGGTGGGTCAGATTATTCAATAGGGCTACACCATTCCTTTCAACACCTCCCCACTCCATCTTTCTCCTACAGCAGAGCAACCTTTAGAAGAATTCTCCAAAATCTTAATGAAAGAAGCTATGCTTCCCCTGTCCAAGGGAGCAATTGAGTGGGTGCCACAATTTGAGGAGAAAATGTGCCAAGGAAAGGCAAAGGACTTAGGTATGCACTGGACCTCCAGCCACTGAATACGTTTATAAGGAAATAGAGATTCAAATTGTTCACTCCATCTCATCTTTTATCTGCTGTGGATATAAGAGACTGAATGGTGTCCCTGGACCTGCAGAACATATATTTTTATATGCCCGGTCTCTATTCCCACAGTTATTATCTGCTGATCAATGTGAGGTAGGAAACTTCCACCCTGCAGTGATCCCCTTAGGCCTTACCTTGGCCCCTGAGGGGTTCATGAAAATGATGGCAGTAGTCGCTGCCCAGCTTCGGAGGTCAGGAATACCTGTGTTCCTGATTCTTGATGACTGGCTACTCAAACTGGGCTTGCCGCAGTTAGTCATAGACAAATTTCAGATGCCTGCTGATCTCCAGACATTTTTGGAGCTTTCAGTCAGTGAGCCGAGGTAACACCTGTGTGTCAGGATGCCCTTTATTTTGTCTGCCCAGAAACAATGGAATTCAATGCCTTTCCACCACTGCAGTGAGTCCTGAACATTTTCGAATATTTGAACTCAATATTTACGCCTCAATCCTGGGTCTTGTGCCTTGTTCCTTGTGCATTCTCCTCATCCAGAAGCCAGCCCAGCATCAGGGATGCGTCTCCAACTCCATCCAGATCTCACAGAATACAGCTCAGGAGCACAGGATCTTCTGAGGTGGCAGATGCATGCCCACCTGACCTGCAGTCTGAACAACACACAGCCTACAGCTCCATGTGTGGAGACTGAGCTGGGATGATAAAGTGCTTTTGATATGCGGGCAAAGATGATTGATGTCATCCTTGTTACCAGACATCCTTCCATGAAGGGCATCTAAGGTGGGAGAACTTTGTTGCCTGGTGTGGTACTTGGCGCACAGACCTTTAGCATGCCAAACTATAAAGGTTTTATTGCTCGTTCTTTTATCAGCTCAACAAGGCCTTGTGGTAGGCTGAGTAAAAAGTTATTTGTTAGCCCTTTTGGCCTTTTTGTGTTTACCTGATCCACCTTCAAATTGGAGATTGTATTGCATCTCATAAAAGATTTGACTCACAAGTTTACCCCAAAGACATTCATTATGCTACAATGGGATTTAAATTTAGTATTGATGATTGCCATGTGCAAACCTTTTGAGCCACTGCATAGTTGCTTGTTGCAACTTCTGGTGACCACGACTGTTTTCCTCATTGATATCATGTCATCTCACCGCATGAGTGAACTGCAGGTGCTTTTGGTACAACTTCCCTGCACAATGTTTTTCCTAGGGGTGCTGAGGACTAGGCTGGCCTTCTTACAAAAATGTGTTATTCCTCATCTGCCAATCAGTTACTCTGCTAATACTTTTCTCCCTACTTCACACCCTTCATATGAGGAGACGAGACTCCATCTGCACGAACCTTAAAGCACACTGGGCTTCTACATTGACCAAAGAAAGGATCATTTTGTAGCACTTAGCTCTTTGAAGGGTTTTCTGGAGTGAAGAAAGGAAAGGCAGGGCAAAGACGATCTTGTCAACCAAGATATTCCTCTAAATTCAAATATGTGAAGCACTGGCCAAAAAACAGCCTCCTGAAGGTCTGCGGGCTCATTCCACTTGAGCCAAGACCTCCATGATGGCACTAGATGGAGGAGTACTGGTTTTGGATTTCTGTAATACTGCAACATGTGCATTGGTTCATACTTTCACAAAGCACTACTGCCATGATTCTCAAGTCTGGCGGAAAGGTTGCTTCACCTGGTCTTGCATGACTTTTTGGTTCACTCTCCAGAACCCCACATGTTTTTAGAATTTGCTTCAATAGTGTTTATTATTCTTACAGCAAATTCCTCACTGCCCTCCCATGTTGGTGAGTTGACTCCTGAACATAATAATAAGGCCCCAATTTAGGTCTGTCATTGGCAATTTGTAAGATGCTCCACTTCTGAGAACATGTAAAGAGAAAGATGGAAGAAACTAATTTCAGCGTGCAGGGGTGGCACTTCCATGCTCTGTCACTTCTGGGGCCGTACGGAGTAACCCTGGAGCCATACAGCACCACCTTTTGACACACAGTAACATTGCAGGAACATTTTTTTACATTCAGTCTGGTGCTTGATAATGTTCAAAAGATGAGGAATCTGTAGTTAGATATCAACCTGGAGGATTGTGGCTTCCATGCTACTCTTGTTTTGGTCCTGCCTGCAAATTCTTCAATTAAATCTTAATCCTGTCAAAGTGGGACTACTTCTGTTAATTCCTGGTGTCCTCCAAGGGTCGCCTCGTGGTGATCCCGGTTTTGTAAACGGGCAGCTGCCATTTTATGCAGCATACTGCTTGCATCTTTCTCTGCATGATGGGGCAGTTGTGAAGCCCTCAACAAGTCACCTTTTTCTTGCTATTCTGACTCTCCTGCCTAACTTTCATGGAGCACTTTATGGATTGTTCATGGCTTTTTATTTAAATATCCTGGTAATTCTGCATGGCGTCATTTTGAGTTGCACTCTTGCCTGATTCTTCCGGTCAACTCTTTCCTCACAAAGAAATGCATACTGTCTCTTAAATTATTGGGTTCTCCTTCAAGAACTGCTACAGGTGTTTGGTACTCACATTTTTATTTATGGGTAGACTAAGACTCAGAAGATCTCTCACATTACAGTTCCCCACGTCAAAATGGCCAGGGACTTAATTGTTGGGGCCAAAGCCACCGTATCGGTCGAAAAAGGTAAAGCATTGTTCTCCTTTGCCTATCATGTCATCTAGCGATCCAGTCTTGGCTACCATTTTTGATGAAGTGAGGGCCTACAGCCTTTAATGTGTGCCACTAGTGGGAAATTGCAGGAAATAGATGGAAGGGAAAATGGTTGAAATGGAGCAGCTTGTTAGTTCCCTTGAAGATAAAACTACAAAATTTCCCCTACTTGAACAAGAGATCCTGAAACTCAAATTTCACACCGGTGATTTGGTGAACAGGAAAAGTCACAATGATCTCCGTTTATATGGTCTACCGGAGGCTCTGGAGGGACCCAATCATCTAGAATTCTTAAAGAAATTCCCGCTATTCCTGGTTGTTTTTCCCTCCACCCCTCCTCTTAATTTGCAATGGGCTCATCGTTTAGGACAACTTAATCCTCATTTTTCCAAACCTTAAGGAATAATTATGCTTTTTCCTGAATTTTCAGATCTTCTTTGTGTCTTGAAGGCAGCTGAAGATAAAAGGCAACTTCTCTGGTCTTGTTATAATATATTCATAATATGTTCATATCTCAAGATATCTCCAATGCAACTAATGCCAGGCATAAGGAATTTCTCACCTTGAGGCCTCAAATGAGACACCTGATTATATAGTATTGCATTCTACATCCCTGTATATATAAGATAATCTACAAAGGCCTATTAAATCTTTTGATGATCCTGTTAAACTGAAAATGTTTCTCCAGAACATTACATAACATTAAATGTATGCTATTGCTCAGAAGTCTTACGCTGTTTTTTGTGCTTTGGTCTTTTCCTATGCTGAAGTTTTCTTCTTTTTTATCTTCATTTTATTTCTTCTTTCTCTGCTGTCAATCTTGCTATGGTGTGGACACATCTCATACTTCTCTTCACTAGTTGTCCACTCAGCTCTGGATACTTATCTTAATCTGCTTTTTCTTCTGTTTTCCTATTCATTTCCTTATCTCACTTTCTCTCTTTTCCTCTAAGTTCTCTGTGACTACTTTTATTATATTTGATTTCTCTTTGTTCCCTTGTTTTTATCTCTTGTCTAGTATAATTAATGTTGTTATTTTTTCTCCTTTCCTTTTTTGCAGCTTGTCACCCTTATTCCTGTTTTCCTATCCCCATGTATTAAGCATGTTTAACACTGTCTTGTGGAATGTTCGTAGACTTGGCCAGCCAGTCAAATACAAAAGGTACTATCTCACTTATCTAAAGTTGATTTTCAAATTGCCTTTCTACAGGAAACACACTGTAATGTTTCCGAATCTGTTAAATTGAAGAGCCAATGGGTTGGTCAGGGATTTTTCCCTCCAGAAGTTGATCGTAAAGGTGGTGTTGTTAATCCCTGCCATAAAACTTTGTGACTACAAATTGTTTCTACTGAATATGACACTACTGGAACACCACTGTAGTAGGCTGTAGTTTTAGCATGTATCTCTTTAACTTAGAGTGGTTTACCTTCTAGAATGTGGCCTGTTGCCAAGAGACAAAAAAAATGTATTTGCTTGATCTTGTTGGGAGCTGTGTCTAGTGGAGCAGTTGTGTTTGTGGCTCCACAAACCATGCAGCCAAGAATAAAGCATCTTCATCTATGCTTACGGTCTCATTACTACAAAATTAGTGGTGATGATTTCGGCTACATGGTAGAACCCCTGTGTGCTACGTGACCTACTCTTCAAAACTCTTGTTGCTGCTTCATCTGGAAAAGACTTCTTCAACCACCCTTCGTACTCGACTGACGCTTCTACCCTAGTACGAGGTACGATTTTCTTTAAACAAGTACACAGAGTCATATATTTTAAAGACTCGGGGCAATTTCAGTTTTCTAACCTAACAACTAAATTGGCTCGCACTCCTGCCTCACGCGACATTCGATAGCACTCCTGCCTCATGCAATACAACACTAACCTAATCTGGAGCGCTGCTCCTATCCAAGTTCTTCTTCAAGCACCACTTCAACCATTGTTCACCCAGATCTATCGTCACAGCCACGTCAGGCGCTCCGCATCACGTTGACGTGGCGGTCATTTTAGGGCTTCGGGGAAGTTCCCATTGCATGGATTAGTTTCATGCCAGCTCGTCACGTCGTTTCTCTACAACCTACAAC
Source organism: Calotriton arnoldi (assembly GCA_963921515.1). NCBI lineage: Eukaryota > Metazoa > Chordata > Amphibia > Caudata > Salamandridae > Calotriton > Calotriton arnoldi. Next base: position 3,480,436 of record CAWUFW010000789.1, read on the forward strand.
ATCGAAAATATCGACCTTTGTGAAAGTTTCAATAGAGTCTTTTCATCATTGATAGCTTTGCAATTGCCGTCTTTCTGTGATACTTTCAACACAACGGAAGTAACCTTGTGTGCTCGTCTGCTGCAAAACGGTGATGCGCACACCTCTTAAGGCTTGCCCAGGTGGGAGATCTTAAGTGGCAAAATCTTGCTTAGTCTGCTTTTCTGTTGGAATAAGAAAATAACTACAAAGGGGGTAATTTTTTTTGCTCATCCTCCGTTTGCTGCAATACGGTGATGCGCACACCTGACAAGGCTCGTAAAGGTTAGTGATTGTATCAATACTATATTCTCTCACTCCTGTCAACACAGCAATTTCAGAATTTACCCTGTGCACTTTGAATTTGTTTATATAGCATTCAGTATTCATCGCATATTTACTTCTGTCCAGTCACCTCATTTCCGATTTGCTTCCATTTAAATTTTGAGGTTGGATACGCTCACTCTAACGAATCATCCTCCGTGCTATAGCAATATTCATTTTCTTCACCTCATCATAGGATGTGCACCATGCAAGCCATAAATCCTCCACCCACATTCTTGGACACCCCTGGGGAACCACCAGTTAGGTGGGAAATTTGGCATGATGCCTTCGAAATATATTTAGGTGCATTTGGTGCCTCAAGATTTAGTGCAGACAGGAAGAAATGCTTTTTATTACAGTCATTGGGATTCGAAGGCAGATCCATATTCAAACATTTACCTCAATTAATGCAAGAAGAGAGTGAGGGAATGGATGAATATCAAGAGACAGTTTTAACACTCAAACACAGGTTTGACAAGCAACCCGGCCTAATAGTACTGAGACATAAGTTCTTTAAAAGGAAACAAAGTGAAACAGAAGATATTGACTCCTATGTGTCAGCCTTACGTACACTAGCGGCTGATTGCAGATTTGAGAACTTCACTGATCAGCTAATAAGAGATCAATTTGTATGCCAGTGCAAGGATAAGAACATAAGAATTTTGTTTTTAAGTATGGGTGATCTGTCGTTGGATGAGACAATCAAGGTGGCCAAGAGCATAGAAATCTCGATGGTATCTTTGAAAGAATTGGATGATAGAGAGATTGATTCTGTTAGTGTAGTCAATTTTCACAATGTTGGGAAACAGCTACCAAATCAGTGCGGTGTTACGCAAATGTGGTTACTATACCCTCTAAATCCGAAGCTGTAGGTACTAATGGTGTGAATATGTGCTTCCGGTGTGGTAATCCTCCACATTTTAAAGGAGTCAAGTGTCCTGCTATCAATATTATGTGTAATTACTGTAAACAATGGGCCATTTTGCCAAAGTCTGTCTGAAAAAGAGAGGTTATAAGAAGCCTACTGTATGTGCTATCGAGTCTGACGATGAATCCGATGCTAAGGTCATTTCAGTTGTTAGGAATGACAATTGTTGTTCAGAGGATGGAAACGAAGTCAATCTTGCTGTTGCCCAAGGTGTTGTTGAAGGTGATCCTTCGTCATGTGTGAATCCCATTGTGGACATAGAGGTAGGAGATCTGTGGTAATGAAGTCCAGACAGATTGTTGTTGTTCAGGATGATTTATTGTAGATATGTAGATGAGCCCCACCAGGAACAGCCACCATGCTGCTCAGCCCCATCATAACTGTGGCTTTTCTTGACAGACACCCAACATTCCGTAGTACATCATCATATTGTAACATTCTGCTGGCAAGACATGTGGTGGAAATGGCATACACAAGAATGGATACTACATATCTCCTTTTCTTCTAACACAACAAATAAGATAAAAACCCAAAGAAGAACAAGAGAGCACCGATCCTTACATCCAGACACACCTACTGGCCAGACAGGTATGACAGGAGGCAAAGCACAGCATGAGAAATAAAGAAGACAGAGAAGAGAATGAATGAATAAGATAACATCACTCCTACTTCCCTGTAAACAACATAGCAATGGAAAATCGACATTATAAAGCAATAAGGCTTAATGTAAACAGGGTGAAGAAAGAATGAATGAATACAATAACATCATTCCTACTTCCCTGTAAACAACATAGTAATGGAAAATCGACATTATAAAGCAAAAAGGCTTAATGTAAACAGGGTGAAGAACAATTGAGAGTGGAATTGACCCGTGTAGAGTCAACCTCGTAAAGAGGTCACTGAAATAATGGGACTAAAACCCATATGACGCACACTGTGTGAGTTAAAAATACAATAGACCGTGTAAGGACAACCTGGACAACCTCGTGTAGAGGTCACTTGACGTCCATGTAAGGACAACCTGGACAACCTCATGTAGAGGTTTCTTGACGTCCGTGTAAGGACAACCTGGACAACCTTGTGTAGAGGTCACTTGACGTCCGTGTAAGGACAACCTGGACAACCTCGTGTAGAGGTCACTTGACGTCTGTGTAAGGACAACCTGGACAAACTTGTGTAGAGGTCACTTGACGTCCACCGTAATGAAAACACATCCCATACTACACACACTGTGTGGAGTAATGGTATAATTGAATAATGAACCTGGTGAATAAGTGTGGATGAAAGCAATCCCAACGTGAACAGTACAAAACAAGAATGAAAGCTGAGTAATCATGGTTAAAGAAAATATAAACATAGAAACCAAATTGCATTAACATATCAATTGATGAGTACTTAGGATGTGCGTGTCACCGTAGTCAAACATAGAAACCAATTGCATTAAGATATCAATTGATGAGTACTTAGGATGTGCGTGTCACCGTTGTCATGTGCAACACACCCAAAAATCGACTATAAGGCAAGCTTTGAAGAGAAACACATAGTTAGAGAAAAAATACACTTGGAGACCGCATAGCATTGAAGGAATAATGAATAATAGCATTAAGATGTGGTCTCAAAGCAGTTCTTGTTGATTGACAGTATGCCAAGGCATTCAGAACTGGAACTGTACAACAAACGTAAGAACTTCCCTCTAGTCAGCAAAACTATGCTGCATGTGGTCTGAGTACACTAGATGAACAGAGCACAGTGCGCAACTACCAATCGCGCAGTCTCGAACTTGGCAGGCAGCATCAGAACAAAACGAAGAGACATCAAGGAAAGAGTGCATAGCTTTACCTTTCCCGCTCTTCAGTAAGAGATGAATTTTAATGACACAAACTGCCACTCACTGCAGAAACCAAAAAGCAGTGTCTTCAAATCTCCACGTGTTGAACCTCCAGTCGTCAGAAATGGTGGACTGACCCTAAAGCGCAGCAAGAAAACATGGACAATAAAATCCCACAGAGCATAAGAATCGCTCAACATGTGGGACAAAAGTAGGGTAAATCCTTTCACGAGGAAACTAACACCGCACTCCTGAAGCAGACATGGTTGGCAAATAGAATAATTAACAGATATAGCCAACCAAAACATTGCAGTGCGCAATTGACGGTAAGCCGGAAGGCTCACGGCACGTCTGAGCATGCGCCGTCCCGGAGCACCCAAACACAACGAAGATAGAGGAACGTCACTGGAGATGAATGCATTCAGGTAAGGCTGCGCGCGCTGTAAGACACTTGCCTCGTTTTAAACTGCCTCGTAACAGTTGAACTGTAAATGAAGACACTGGTAGTTGAATTAAAGTCAATATCACGAACTACACAACAGCTTGTAACTGATAATTAGCTCTGGACAATCCGTCCAATATATTGATCTTGAACCAGGTTAGACTCCATAATCCATACTAGTGATAAAACGCTCAAAGAGTAGAGAGCTTGTGAAGGAAGACAAATTCAGCCCATACACAGGGACAGATGGTTTTGTCACATACATTGATGCGTTGAAAACAGACACTGGAGAGTAGAAGCACTACATGCTTAGACGGACTAAGCGTTTTGGTTAATTTTTGCCACAGATAACAAACAGAACTCACAGTTTGTGGAAAACGTCTTGATCCATGTAAACTCCTGTTTTTGACAAGCAACTGGTATCTCCCTTTTACCGCAAACATGGAGATGACAGTGATGCTTAACTGTTTTGAAATGCCGTTGAAAGTCTTTGATGAAAGGCGCTTGAGTTGCTTTGATCTTGAGAAACGCTTGAAGACAGCACAATCTGTAGAGCAAGGGTGGTGCTTGAGCGAAGTGGGATCTGGCACAGGCACGTTGTGGGCGACCGGTGAGGTGGTCACTGGTGGTCACTGGTGGGGCTCAAGGTACCAGAGTCCTTGTTAAAATCATAGATTGTAGTTTCTTGGTGCGTCTTGAAAAATCTTGACTTCTTTGACATTGAATTCTTTGTTGAGCACGTAGAACAAGGGTTCATATCCCATCCTCGTCACCATAAAAATGTGGTAATGAAGTCCAGACAGATTGTTGTTGTTCAGGATGATTTATTGTAGATATGTAGATGAGCCCCACCAGGAACAGCCAGCATGCTGCTCAGCCCCATCATAACTGTGGCTTTTCTTGACAGACACCCAACATTCCGTAGTACATCATCATATTGTAACATTCTGCTGGCAAGACATGTGGTGGAAATGGCATACACAAGAATGGATAGTAAACTAGAATACTACAAGATCACACAGTGAAGTTACTTTTAGACTTGTGGGCCAAAATTACCATGATCACGCAAAGATTGTTCGAGGAAACATTGAAAGGTTCACAACCATTATCTCCGCCTGATCTTCACCAGTGTCATATGAGGGATGGAACTTAGAATTGATAGGATTCTTTGAAGAAGAGATGAGGTTCAAAGGAAGGAGAATCAGAGGTAAAATTTACACTGCTGTGAAGGGGCTAAACATCCTAGGTTGGGTCCATCAGGGATTATTCGTGATGATCTTGAAACCAGGTGCCGTGGAGCAAGTGCTAGTTGTGGGCAGTGTTGATGAGGCACAGGTATGGAAGACCAAATTTCGATTGGTTTTCAGGAGTGACCTGGGTAGAATACAGGGCTTCAAACACAGAATCATTGTTAAGGAAGGGGCTGAGTCTATTAAACATAAGCTCAGGGGAGTGCCCTATAATGTTAGAGAGGATTTGGAGAAGGAATTGAAGAATCTTTGTGCGAAGGGCATCATAGAACCTACGGAGTCATCCTTGTGGCTTTCTCCTTTAGTGGTGGCTCACAAAAGGTGTGAAGAGCTTAGGATCTGTGCCAATTTGAGGTCACTCAACAGAGAGATTTTGGTGGATTTGCATCCCCTGCCGAAGATCAGTAATTTGTTTGCGTCCACGAAGGGAGCAAAGTTTTTTTTAAAACTCTATTTGGCTAGTGCATATCATCAGGTGGAACTACATCCTGAGCAACGCCGGTTGACTGCTTTTGTATCACCCCTAGGAACTTTCCAATATTGCCGTATGCCTTTTGGGTTGGCATCGGCGGCTTCAGTATTTCAGAGAATCATGAGCTATATTCTCAAGAAAGTGGATGGTGTTCTGGTATTTCAGAATGATCTCATTTTTGCTAAAGATGCCAATTCTCATGATGTTGTGTTGTCCTTCACAAAGTGTTGAATTTGTTTCAAGGGTATGGAGTAGTATTGAAGGCAGAAAAATGTAAGTTCTTTTGTACAACAGTGGAATACCTGGGACATGTGATTTCACAAGATGGGTAAGTCCCAGACCAGGGCTGCTGGAGGCCTTTGTTAAAGATCCTGCACCTGTGCACAGGATTGGAGTGAAATCTTTACTAGGTTTGCGTGAGTACTACTCTAGGTTTATTCCCAATTTTGCGACTATTGTGTTGCCCATCAACAATCTTCTTAAAAAGGGTGCGAGATTTGAGTGGTGTGAGGAATGTATATCAGCCCTAAATCAAGTTAAGTCAATGTTGGAGAACAGTTCATATCTCAAGCCTATTGATCTGAGTCTCTCTTGCTGTGTTACGGTGGATGCCGGTCAGGTGGGACTGGGAGCCACATTGACACAGATGGAAGATGGTGTTGAACATACTGTTGGGTTTGGCTCCAGAGTGTTGAGAGCTGCTGAACTACAATATTCCATTATCAAGAAAGAGCTTTTGGCATGTTGTTGGGTGATTGAGAAATTTCATCTGTACATTTGGGGAAAACGCTTCCTCCTTCAGACTGATCATAAGCCTCTTGTGAGTATACTGGGCGGCAATGTGAGCAAGTGCTGCACACCTAGGATATTAAGGATGGTCACCAGACTCCTCCAATATCAATTTGAAATGAGGCACATATCAGGAGGGAAAAATGGGAGAGCGGATTTTCTAACCCGGTGCCCCATGGTGGTAAATTAACAGGATGAGGCCAAGTTCGGTGATCTCATTAGTGTAGATTGTAATGGTTGTCTGGTTGCCGTTCTAAAAATACCAAGGTTAATCTTTGTTCGGAAGATGAATGGAGACAGGCTTTTCAAAATGATTGTGTGTTGCAAGAAGTCTGTGCTTTTGTGAAGAATGGGTGGCTCAGAGAAAAGGCCCTTTCACCGCTCATACAACCATTTTGGAAAGTGGAGAGTGAGATCTCTCTGGAAGACGGTTTACTATTGAGAGCTGACAAGTTTGTTCCTCCACATGTCTTCCATAAATGTATTATTGAGAGGGCTCATGAAGGGCATCTGGGGTCCACACTTACCAAACGTCGCATTCGAGACACCTATTGGTGGCCGTGTATGGATACAGAAACTGATGATATGGTTGCAGGTTGTTGTGTGTGGTACTGCGGACAAAAGTCTCAAGGTGTCTACTCCTCCTTTAATGCCCATTGAATGTCCGCATGATCCGTGGTTGAAGCTGGGTATTGATGTCATGGGACCTTACGATATCCTCTCAGGGGGGTACAGATATGTCTTGTTTCTCATGGACTATGCTTCCAAATGGCCAGAGGTCAAGTTACTGAAAGAAGCAAATGCTAAGAGTGTCGTGGAATTTTTAAGGGCGGTGTGGTTGAGAGAAGGGTTTCCTGATGTTTTAGTCTCCGAAAATGGGAAACAATTTGTAAGCACTTAGTTCCAATCTTTTCTGATTCAGTTAGGTGTAAAGCATGTGGGGAGTTCTTTATATCACCCTCAAACCAATTGGCTTGTGGAAAGTATGAATCGTGTGGTTGGGGAGTGTGTCAATTGGGCCAGAGCAGGAAACCATGATGTGCGTAAAGCCTTAGATAGTATGGTTTGGTTTTATAGGATAAAACCTCATTCCTCCAGCGAAGGTCTCACCGTTTGCACTTGTGAGAGGTAGGAAGGCTAACACCAATTTCAGACCTGAATGGATGTCAAAATGGATCAAGCTAGAATCAGATGTCTCTAAGTTAATGTCTATTGTGAGAGAGAATATGTCTCTTACTCAAGTTAAACAGAAGGAGTGGTTTGATGCTAAGAAGGGAGTCAAAGTAGCTCCACTTGAAGTTAGGGATATGATCAAGATTAAAACTCCTGTTCATGCCAAGAAGGGAGAGAGTAAGTTTGGTGATCCAGTCAAAGTTTTGAAGATTGTTGGAAAAGCTTTGAAGGTTGATGGCGGTCATTGGTTGAATCTTAACAAAGTGGTGAAAGTTCGCATTATGGGGCTGGTTCCTGAGTGTGAAAACAATGATTCGGTTTGCAGTGATGTGGATTCTCAACAAGTCAGTCTTAGAAGGAGTGATAGGGTTATTGATAAACCTGCCAAATATAGATTGTAAACAGTTGTAGCATTTAGCCTACCTTTACTTCCTTCTATCTCCCCTATTTTGTTTTGCTTTTTATTTATTTTCTGTGTGCGTGTGTGTTTTTTCTTTGGGAAGAAGGGAAGAGAAGTTGTAGGCTGTAGTTTTAGCATGTATCTCTTTAACTTAGAGTGGTTTACCTTCTAGAATGTGGCCTGTTGCCTAAAGACAAAAGGAATGTATTTGCTTGATATTGTTGGGAGCTATGTCTAGTGGAGCCATTGTGTTTGTGGCTCCACAAACATTGTAGCCAAGAATAAAGCATCTTCCTCAATGCTTCCGGTCTCATTATTACTGGAACACCACATTGATCAATGTTGGTCTAGACAACATGTGTATTACCTTATTTAATGTTTATGGCCCAGTTAAAACTGACCCTGAATTTTGGTATTAAATGAAGGTAAAACTTGCTAATGTCTTTAACCCGAATATCATTACTGTTTGGTGACTTCAACCAATTGTTGGACTCTTTTGCAGATAGAAAATCTAAACACAAGTTCAAACCAGGTAAATCACATAAAACATTTAATTAAGCAATTACTTCCAGACCACTATTTAATGTTTGGAGGACCCGCAAACCTGATAATTTTGGAATTCTCTTTATTTTTCCAATTTGCATAATACAATGTTCAGAATTGATTATATTTTAGCTACTAAAGCACTACCTCCTAGTATGCAATCTGCTGAAATTGGGTCCATTTTTATCTCTGATGATGCCCCTATACTGGCTTCTTTATATAGTTCTAATATTGACTCAAAGCTTGACAGATAGATATTCAGTAAGTCTCTATTGTCAGATACTCAGTCTATTATAGCAGCTAATAGTTTTATCAATTCAATTTTTCATTTTAATGATTGTAAAGACATTTCTATTGCCACTAATAGGATGCATTTAAAGATTCTTTTCTGCCTTCACTATGTCTTATTCTGCCAGGGGAAAAGTGTGTAAGTGCTCAAAATGTTTTCCTATTGCAACACCTTAAGACACTTAAGCATACTTATTTTACTTACAATTTCTCATCAATGCTTCATGATTTGATTAAAGCTAAACCAGACCAAAACAATCTCACTACTGTTGATACATGTAATATTCTGCTTAAAATCAAATCTAAATTCCATGGGGACCAGAATAAAGCTGGTAACATGCTTGCTAATCATTAAAAAAAAACAGAATGGAAGGTGTTATATCTAGGTTTCTACCTTACATCTTCCCTGTTTCTCTGCCTCTGCTGTTCAGCCAGTGAGAGTAGAATGTTAGTGTGAATGTGATGTCATTGGAATGTTGGGTATGCTGTGAGTGGGACTGTCAGTTGGATCCTGGGCTGAGCGGCAGAGAAGCTGCTCCTGGTGGGGCTTTATTACATCTATACTGGAAAACCTATCTGAACATCTAAGATCAATAAACTTATCATCTGTAACCTAACCAAGACTACTGGAACTACTTACCTACGATATAACATAAATTGGCGACGAGGGTGGGATTCAAAACCATGCGTGAGGACTTACTTCAAGCTTGAAAAGGTACTTTTATACAAGATTTTACTTAAAAAAAGAACTTACCTTAGGATCTTACGCCCTCCCGCCCCACCAGTGTCCATATTCACCGGACAGCCCATAGACAAGGCGTAAATTTCCTGCTACCTGCTTCTTCCTGCCTGATTTCTACTGCCTGCTTCTTACTGGGCATGTTTCCTGCTACATGTCTTTCCAACCTGATTCCTGCTACTTTAACATTTCTACCATTGTGTGGATCCGGCATCTTCAAAGATTGGCACTATATCTAAGAACCCATTTTACAGGATGCATGTTTCCTGCTACATCTTCTTCCTGCCTGATTCCTGCTGCCTTTGTCTGCCAAATACTGCCTGTACCTCATCCTGTGTACCTACTCTTTCTACATGGGAAACACTAACGTTTGCACCCAGCAAGCAATTTGAGCAAGCGCCATCCATACAAACTGCCGATGTACCCTGGCTCTACATCAGAGGTGTATCTTCTCTTCATTTTGCGAGCACTTCCCAAACCCGTTGTGTATTTTGGGATGCTTTCGTGGTACCAGTGACTAGCATCAACTATGCCAAGAATCAACTTTGGACACCCCAGAGACTGAGCTTTGCTTACTTGCTGACACTTTACATGGATCCTGTTTGGTGGCAAGTATTGTGAACATTTTGAGGTAAATCATAATTGATTTAATTATGGGCCTCGGTTTCCCTCTACATTTGGCAGTTCAACCGTCCTGTCGTGGTTTGAAAACAACGCGCGCCATGCTCAGCACGCGCTCTTACCTTCTCGTGGATCCTCTGATCTTCAGTGACGCTTTCGAATCCTTCTCCGTCTCAGCGTTACCGTGCAGCAATTTTGGGTGCACGCACTTGCCTACAACCACCCAGCACTGCGTCACCGAACGTGCCGCCATCTTGCGGTTGGACTCATCAAGCTGTTCTCAGCATATGAAGTGTCTCGCAGGATTCAACGTACTTCAGCATCTTGCCAACCACGTTTTTCTTTTCTTGCGTGCCAATAAAGTATTTCAAGCGTTGATGTCATGCAGCACCTGGGCTTTGCTGACAGTTTCCCTCTCCTGGCTTTGCTGTCTTGTGCACCTCCGCAGTGCGCTTCAGTTACACTGCCTCCGTACTTCTCGTCTGAGAAACTGAATTTTCAAGGGATCCATCATTTATTTGGAGCTGTCACTTTGCCTTACATTCTACATGCCGGAGCAATTGTATTTATTTAGTTGTGACATATCTCAAGGAGTGAAGTCACTCTTCTTCATTTTTACCTTACAGCGCTTACTGCCAGCGTCCTCTATAGGGTAATCTTCAACCAAGGTACTGTTTTCTTATCGCTACATCTTCTTTAAGCCCAGCATGTTTTCTTACGGACCACGGTGACTACTTTATTTGTTTTAGTTCATTGTTTTGAGACTTATACCAACTTTATCATTTTTATTACTGTAACTAATACTGTGCTACATTTCTTTAATGTACTGCCATATTGCCTATTCCATGTTCATTTTCTCATCTTTGGCTCCCATTACTACGGTGCTCTATTATTATGCATTTTTATGTTTCTACGTATACCTACATTGATTTTTTGCTATGTTACCATGCTAAAGTTTACTTATTTACCTGTATTGATTTATTCTTGGATGTACCTTTGATCATATTACTTTATACATGCTACTGTGTTAGTAATGTATTTGTTGCATGGCATGCAGGTTCTTACGTTTTGCAGTCTGTACTTTGTTATGGAGCATTTTTCTTGTTCCTTTGATTCTTTACATGATTTTTACTTACGGTGCATTTGTTATATTGTGCGCAAGTTTTCATACGTGGTCTAACTTGAGGTGTGACTGAATTTTATTTGCTGTGTAGTTCAGTTCACCCAGATCGCACTTTCCCTGGAGCATTTTTCTTTTCCTCTGATTCTTTACATGATTTTGTTTTATTGTGCGCAGGTTTTCATATGTGGTCTAACTTGAGGTGTGACTGTACTTTTAATTTTTATGTTGTGCAGCTCTCCCTGATCGCATTTTCTTTGCACTTTCATGCGTGGTCTAACTTGAGGTGTGACTGTACTTTTGCTTTATATGTTGTGCAGCTCTCCCAGATCGCATTTTCCTTGCACTTTCATGCATGGTCTAACTTGAGGTGTGACTGTACTTTTGATTTACGTGTGGTGCAGCTCACCCAGATCGCATTTTCCTTGCATTTACTGCTTGGGGATTCACTATTTTGTGTTTTCACCTCTGCTTGATTTCTGGTAGGGTGTAAGTCACCCGTTATTTACTTATGATTGCTTTCTGTTTGGGTGTTTTTCTCTTCCTGCTTTTGGAATTCACCTTTGCTTGCTTTCTGTTTTGGGTGCTGGTCACCTTTTGCTTACATTTGTTCTTGTCGTTTTCCTTCTTCCTGCTGTGTTCAGTGTTTCCATCCTCCTCGCCAGTCTGGCCAGTTGGTGTGGTTGTGGTGGTTACATTGGTGCACTATTTCTTTGTTAATTTTTCGTGGTATACCTCTTTCTTGTTCATGTATGTACGTTCTTTTACTATTTCCTTCCTTTTGAAACTTCTTGCTTCAATTTTTTGCTCTGCTAAGGAAGGAGATGTGTGTCTTTTCTAGTTTTCAATTTCCTTTACTCGATCTTCGTGTTTACTCATTGCATTACCGTTTACATTTTGCAATTTCTTTTCCTTATTGCTTCCTTTTACATCACCTTTCTACTTGCTTATTTTAGCATGTTTTTCATAACTTATGTGCAATTTGCTATACTTCTTCTGGCAAGTTTCTTCAGTATTACTGTGATGTTACTGCAATGTTACTATTTATATTTGCTTTCTCTTTGTTCATTTTATAAAGAGGGAAGGTGTGTTATATCTAGGTTTCTACCTTACATCTTCCCTGTTTCTCTGCCTCTGCTGTTCAGCCAGTGAGAGTAGAATGTTAGTGTGAATGTGATGTCATTGGAATGTTGGGTATGCTGTGAGTGGGACTGTCAGTTGGATCCTGGGCTGAGCGGCAGAGAAGCTGCTCCTGGTGGGGCTTTATTACATCTATACTGGAAAACCTATCTGAACATCTAAGATCAATAAACTTATCATCTGTAACCTAACCAAGACTACTGGAACTACTTATCTACGATATAACAGAAGGCTATTCGATCAATTAATAATCAATTGAATAATTCTATCTCAATCTTCAACACTGAAATTTCTGACTCTTTTCAATCCTTCTATAAAAAAACTTATATACTGATGACAATACCCCCTCTGCATTGAATGTTCTGAAATATTTTGATGTTGTCCCTCGACCACCCTCTCCTATAGATACCTTTGCTGAGCTAGGAGTTAATATTACACTCCCTGAGGTTTCAGATGCAATTAAGTCCTTGAAGAGAGCAAAAGCGCCTGGTCCAGATGGGTTCTCTATTGAAATCTTCTCATCCATGTTTCCCTTTCTTGCTCCCAAATTATTAGAACTTTTTAACTCATTTAATCTAATGAAAAGCTAGTGACTCTTTTATGGAAGCCTTAATAACCTTAATCCCTCAGCCAGATAAAGACCCTAGATTTTATAAGAATTATAGGCCTATTTCAACTATCAATTACAATTGCAGGATCTTTGCCAAGATCTTAGCTTCATGTTTAGAGCTGTTATTCCTCTTCTGGTAAAATCTGACCAATCTGGTTTTATTAAGGGTCAGACTTGCTGCTGACAATGGGAGCATTTGCTCTAGTATTGTCAGCCTAATTGGAAAAGTTAATTCCACATTGGCAGCCCTCTCACTAGATGTTGACAAAGCTTTTGAATATATTATTTAGCAATTTCTGTTAACCACCATTCATTGGTATTGCTTTGGCCTTAAATTCATTTCTTTTATTAAATTGTTATATTTTAACTCGTGTGCTAGTAATTGTATGAATGGTTGTTTTACTCCTTACTTTGACTTACATAGTGGCACAATGGAAGGATTCCCCCTCTCTCCTTTGTTATTTGTTCCATGCTTGGAGCCTTTCCTGGAGTGAATCCATTGTAAAACAAACATATCAGGTTTTAAACATGGTGCTCTAGTAGTTAAATTATCTGCATATTCGATGCTACCCTAATATATGTCCAATCTGCTTACCTCTCTGTATCCATTTTAAGAAGACGTTTTTCTATATTCCAATATCTCCGGTTATACACTTAGGGGGTCATTATGATGCTGGGCGGAATCACTTCCGTCCGACATCGATTCAGTCATGGGACCGACCGACACCTAGTCAGCTGACGCAACCTTCTTATTAGGATGTGACAGAACACTGTTCGGTCGCATTCCTATATTTCACTATGGGAGCATGCAGTATGGCTGTAAACCGGCTGTAATGCATGCTCCCATACTGAAATGGGAGGTGCGGTTTATCCCTGCACTCTGTGGCAGGCACCTCAAGGTGCCTGCCACAAGGTGCAGGGATCAACAGGGGGGCACCATAAGTGCCCCCTCGGCCTCCAACTGGAGGCCGTGCACCCAAGGGCGCCCTGCAGTGGGCCCCCAAAGACGCTTTCCGACATGGTTTCCATGTCGGACAGGCCGGCATGGAAACCATGTCAGAAATCGTCATCGTAATCTCAAGGGGGAAAGGCCCTTACTTGAGAGCCCATCGGAAGCCAGTCAGAATGACCGGTCAGTTTCCTTTCCGACCGCCTCCATCGTAATGAGGCGGTCGGACAGGAAATTGAGTGGCCCATTACGATGTGGCCATAAAGGCTCCGACTGTAGGTCGGTGTCTTTACAAGCCGCATAATAATCAGCCCCAAAATTTTAATAAAACATAGTTTTTTTCTTTGAACTCTGTTCACTATAAATACATGTTTGCTAATACGAACTTTACATTGTGTCCCTCGAATAATAAATATCTTGGTATCTGGTTTGCTCCACTATTTGTAACATGCTTAGGGCCTGATTATGACTTTGACAGTCCTGGAGCGGGCCGCCACACTGCTCCCCTCTCCAGGACCACCAAAGCCGTCCGCACACCGCCCGCCGGATGTAGCTCGTAATCATAGGAGAGCCTTCGAAAGGCAGTGCGGTAGGCCAGCCACAGCGTGTTCCAGTACGGCATGGACTGTAAAGTCCCTGCTGTCCTGGAACTGGGAGAGCATACAGACAGGGGGGCACACCCTGCATACACCCCCAGGCACAGGGGCAACAGGGCCCCCTTTCTTTCCTGACTGCCAGCAGTAACATGGAGGAAGAACCTCTGTGACACTGTTGGCAGTGACGAAAGTCTTAATATTAATGACAGTGCCTCAGGGCACCACCAAGCATATTGCGTCCCTCATACCTCTGAGGGACTGCGGTTCCCAGGTAGTTGCGGCAGTGGAATTGCGGTCCGAATGCCGAAGTCATAATTGGACGGTCGGACTGCCAGTATGGTAGTGGCTGGACCACTACCACTACGCCCTCACGAGTCTGGAGGCCCTCAGACTGCCAGACTCGTGATCAGCCCCTAAGTCAACATTTTATTATGTTAAAATACAGAATACAAATCTTACTCTTAATTTGATCAAAAAAAAGAAGGGTCCTTATTAATCGCCCTGGTACTCCTCGGAATTGCGCACTTTAAAACAGTGTTGCAAGATACAAGAAAGAAGCTGGAGGAAAGACTTCTCACCTAGCAAGAAGCTTGAATATAGAAGAGCTGTTGGCAAGTATAGAGCAGAAATTAAAAAGGCTCAGGCTTCCTTCTACGAGGAAAAAGTCCTGCAGGCCGCCAACTCCCACAGAGAGACCTTCCTTATCATAAAAAAACTCCTCAAAAGCCTGGTTCCACTTGTTGCCCCTGATACCTCAGGCCAACGATGCGATAAACAAGCAGAGTTTTTTAACACCAAAATTCAAAATATTCTCAAATTGCTTCCCCAAAATGACGACGAATACAACTCCGCAAATGAGCACGTAGGTCAAGGTCCTCCTCTTACCAGACACCTGTTGGAGTCTAGTCCTCCTCTCCCACAGGAAACGCTCCTGACCTTGATTTCCTCTGTGAAAAGTGGCTCGCCTAGGGACCCCGCACCTATGAATGTCCTGAAAAAGGTAGCACCCATAATTGCCCCTACCATCGCGGATGTGATCAATGCCTCACTAACCACAGGAGTAGTCCCTCCTAACTGGAAGGGGGCAATGGTTAAGACACTTCTGAAGAAACCTAATCTGGATCCAGCGGATCTAGGCAACTACCGCCCCATCTCCCTTCTCCCGGGGATTGCCAAAATCGCGGAAAAATATGTCAACCACACTCTCTCAAACTTTCTGGAATCCCTTAGTTTGCTACATCCCTCCCAGACAGGATTTCGCCCACGACAGAGTACGGAAACTGCTCTGCTAGCGGTGGTAGAAGAAAGCAGAAAGATCCTGGACTCTGGAGGGTCAGCAGCCATCATACTCCTTGACCTGAGTGCAGCATTTGATACGGTGAATCACCGCGTCCTGATTCATCCTCTCAGAAACATAGGAGTAGCTGCAACGGCACTGCAATGGCTGCGTTCCTTTCTGGAAGGACGTTCCTTCCAGATCTTTGAAGGAAACGTGAGCTCCAAACCCTTGCCTCTGTTGTGTGGTGTCCCTCAAGGCTCATCGCTGAGCCCAACTCTTTTTAATGTATATATGGCCCCTCTGGCGACAATCGTGGCCCCTTTCAGGATCCATATGGTGACTTACGACGACGACACTCAATTGGTCGTGGCGCTCAACCAAGCTGCACAGCAGCCTAAGTCCCTGAACGCATGCCTAACGGAAGTCTCTAAGTGGATGGGTGCGTCCCACCTGAAGCTCAATGGGGAAAAGACCGAGATCATGATCATGGGCAACCCTTCAAATGTGACACTAGGGACCATGTGGCCAGCATGCATGGGCCCAGTCCCGGCCCCCAAGACCGAAATAAAGAGTCTAGGCATCTGGTTAGACCAGAACCTGACATTCAAGGCGCAAGCAAGGAAGACGGTTGCCACCTGCTTTGGCCTGCTTAGAATGGCCAGAAAAGTGCTTCCTCTTCTACCTCCCCAAGCCAAGAAAATTCTAGTCCAATCACTGATACTCTCAAGGATAGACTATGGAAATGCACTTTATCTGGGGGCCCGATCGCAGTAATCACTAAACTGCAAACGGTCCAAAACTGCGCGGCAAGACTACTGTTGGGAATGTCAAGGCGCCTTTCAGCTAAACCCGCTCTTTGCTCCCTTCACTGGCTGCCAGTGAAAGAAAGAGTTAGCTTTGAGGCCCTCTGCATCGTCCACAAGTCCGTGCAGGGGAACGGGCCACCATTAATCTCGACCATGATCCGCCCCTACAAAGCGAGTAGGAAACTCCGCTCGGACGAACTTCACTTAGTTGAAACCCCAAGAATTTAGAGGGCCAGAAGCGGTGGCCGACTTTTTTCCCTTAACGCAGCAAAACTTTGGAACGCACTGCCGCTACATCTCCGCAGGGAACCCAGCCACCTTGTTTTCCGAAAACAACTGAAAACTTTTCTGTTTCCCTAATCTCTCCGTCTCTGATTACTAGTCATGCCCAGCGCTGGGAGGCCTCCGGGTAGCCATGCGCTTTACAAATGTCCTTTTCATTTCATTCATTCATTTCATTTCATTTCACTCTTAATTAGGTCTCTACTGTTTATATCATGGTGGGGAAGGTTCGACACTATTAAAATGATGATTGCTCCACACATCCTCTACACTATTTCCATGTTAACTTTTTTAAATCCCTAACTACTATTTTAAACAACTTGATTCTGTTTGTAGAACATTTTTATGGAATAATAAAAAAAATACGTATTCCTATCACCAAGATCAAACAACCAAAACTGGAAAGTGGTATTAGATTTCCAGATTTTAAACTGTATCATTCCTCTGTTTTAATTGGGACAGTATTGTGCAATGACATATGACTTCCAAGATCAACCTTTACCAATTTGGATTACTTTCAAGCATTCTCTATTCAATTACTTTGCTTTTAATGATACTGTTCATATGTCAAATTGTACTTTTCCCATCTTAAAGTATTCACACTTTTTATTAAATAGAATACTCTTTGATAAATTTCCATTCCAACAGTGTTTCTTGTGTTCCTCCATTTGGTATAATAAATATCTTAATGTATGCAAAGATCAATTTATTTTAAACATTGAAAAGATAAAGGTATTTTTTATGTACAACAATTTGTTAAAGATAATTGTATTGTAGATTTTGCTTATTTACAAACAACTTATCAATTACCTGATTCTTTTTTAGGGGAGTATAATTTAAATTCCTCCTCAATAAATTTTTTTCTCCAAGTACCACGACTCCTGCAGATTACCACCTGTACTGAATGTATCTCTAGATACACTTTTACATGGCTCTATTCCCAAGGCTGTTCTCATTTATAAACTTTATTATATCCAAATTCCACTAGATCTAAATGTACTTTGTAACTCTTATGGGAAGACAACTTAGCTATATCGTTCCCTCTACTATTTGGGGTAAAATATGGATTAAACCATTCAAAACTTCTAGCGCTGCTAACATTATGCGGTCCCTCTTTTTTCTTTATATAAAAACTATTATTACCCTAGAAAGTTTGACACATTCTCCTCTGTGCTGGCCTTGTTCTAATTATAATGGCTCTTTGGTTCATATGTTATATAATGTTGCCATGTTAAAGCTTTCTGCATGTTAGTTTGGTCTAAATGCTTAAATAGTTTACAATGTAATATTCTGTTTGCATTGCAGAATGTTTTCATAGGTTCTCTTTAACCTCATATTGATAATTTTCCTAATAGGCCTCTATTGTTAGATCTTTTAATTGCATTTACTTTTAAAGTAATACTCTCTTGTTGGAAAGATTTCTCTAAGTTATATGTACTTACTTGGTGGAAAGTTATATTTGGTGAACATATACTACATTTGTATCATCTCCTGCTATACTCCAAAAGGTTAAATCTGTTCTATACTGGTTACCTTTAACTCATTTTCTCTCTTTGCACTCATCACAATCTTAATTGTTCTTCCTCCAGCTTTTTCCCTCTCCCTCCCTACCTTCTTCGCTCTACTATTCTTCCTATTCTCTTCCTCATCCTCTCCTTTGTTCCTCTTTTTATACAAAAACTAATCTTTTTCTCTACTACCAAAATGATTGCTTAATGAGCTTGAAATAAAAATCATACAAAATGGATATACACCAGAAATAGCGTTACCTAATGTAGGTTACTTGTTCTTTTTTACCGGACAGTAGGGGTTTTTTTGTGCTCTGTATAATAGTGAGCAGTTATTTCTTTCGTTTCAGATTGTTACATATGATGAGGGAGGGTACAAAAGGGGATTAAAATGTCAAATTGGTTATGGCAATCTGCATGAAATAAATTTTGTTCAGCCAGTTGTCATGAACTGGTTTATTTTCCATTGTTATATGAATTTATGTTTTGGTGAGTTTCTTTAATTCTGAATAACGTAGTATTGGATGCTAAGATGATAGCCTAGTAATATAAAATCTAGAGTTGAATCTTTCAAGAAATATTTGTATCGCTGTCATTGGACATTTATGAAACTGACCCACTACACACTCTATTAGCATGTGTGCAAATAAATGTGGCTTATCTGGTATCCAAATGTAATTTTTTGATCACCAAAAATAAATATGAGTTGATGGTTTTGCAAGCACTGGGGTCTTCTTGACATTTGCATTTGTCTGCTTTGGTCAGTTTGGCTACTACGCACAAGCTTTTGTGAAAACGAGACATACATATGAACAATATCCTTTACTAGGCATTGGAATTTTTTGCTCACTAGATGCCTCTTTGTTTACACCTATAAGATTAATTCTGAATAATTTCCTTGTATATTTGATGTTGGGTCAATATGGTGCTTCGCGTAGTGTACACAATACACTGCATATTGGTCTCATTTTGATGCATGCATGATGGCATAACCTAAAAGAAAAGAATGTGATTGAAGCACAAAATCATCAAAGATGATAAAATAATTAGATACAAGGTTATAAACAAGGTGTGTTTTGATGCGTCTTCTGAATCTCTGAGGTGACAACATGCATTAATCTTGTGATTCCAACTATCTTACACAAAAGAACACAAAACACTTTCAGGATAGAGCTCAATTTGATTTAATATTTTATTCGGCAGCCAATGAATTCAATAAAAGCTGGTAGAGAGTGAAAGCCTTATTGAGTTTCCATTTCACGTCATGGAAACCTGCGGGAAAAAAAAAAATAATAATTAGCCGCCGAGCCGGTAATAACAGGTCATCATGTTCCTGAAAACAAAACATATTAGGTGGAACAGAGAAAGGTGTTTTGGTATTTGCAAATCTTGCGGTGGGTACTATTTGCGGTGAGGGTGCAGTTTAGAGCAGCTACTGTATTATGTAATTGAAGGTCAAATCTATTAATTATCTTTTCCGAAAATACAAACAGCCTGCACAGACCATAAGAGCCAAAAAATGTCCAATGTATTGCTTCAGTATTTAGGGGTTGAAGGAACTCATGGATTTTCACTCAGCGTAATTCCACGGAATTACACAAAAACTTTGAAAGATTCTGCTGAGTTCCACCAACAGGTGGAAAAAATGCATGTTGCGCTGCTTGCAATGCAAATGTAATGCCGGTAGCGTGTTCAGCGCTGAGAAAACTGTGATAATGCCAACGCGTGGGGCGCAAGAGAATGTGGCCAGTGGAGTTGATTTTACTGCCTCTTGATTTGCAAATCTACCTGAGAAGCAGTCCTCTGACCGTTGCCACTTCCATGACTGCTCGTGTTAGGAAATCACACTGAAAGGCTTGCTAACGACCGGAAATCACACTTGGGGATGCCAAATGTCGTTCATGCTTGCTGGCCCGCTTGCTGGAGCCTCACATTGTTCCTATTGTCATTGCATTCCTCGAATGATTGCGGCGGTTGGAGATGACAAATTGCTCTAATTCTGTGAGCGTAAATACAAATTCTGACCTGACCTTGCATGTATCGGGTTAACATCAACATATTCTAAAAAACAATAATATCCACCCTTAAGTCATCCCCAAAGATGTCCCCATTCAATCGCCATCTCTTTAGATGCCCATGACTGCACTTATCCCATCTAGAACATAACTTGTCCACCCACTTTTCTATCATGCATTTCTAATAACTTCCCAATTTTGGGCTTCACTCATCAACTCCATTTTCTGATCCAGTGATTCTAAGCAACCTCAAGTTCCTTGGACAAGTGATCTACTTCAGTTTGGCTGCCAACATACTAAGACATGTTCACCTCATTTTTACATAGGATGACTTGTGCGGCAGGTAATAGTCATTTTTAATGTATATTGAATTAATAATTAACTGTTGTTGTGGTCATCTCTAAAGTAGCCAGACAGCCACTCCTTGTGGCAGCCTGTCCTAAGGGCTGGTGTTGACAATTAATTGCTGGTGCCGAGCAGCCGAAACCACTGGCTCAAATTAAGCACTCGATGGATTCGAGCTGGAGTGTAGTTCCAATGTAATGCTATCTTTATAAGGGTTTCTTTCATTGCTCA
The DNA here is from genome assembly GCA_963921515.1 of Calotriton arnoldi. Taxonomy (NCBI): domain Eukaryota; kingdom Metazoa; phylum Chordata; class Amphibia; order Caudata; family Salamandridae; genus Calotriton; species Calotriton arnoldi. The sequence continues at coordinate 3,501,132 of CAWUFW010000789.1, forward strand.
TCTGGGTGCACTAGTTGCTGACCTGGTGAAAATATCCTTCCATTCTCTGCCAGTCAATTATTGCCCTAGTTCCTGTTCCCAGCACTTCTATCCTGCATTTCATGAATTGACTGCATCATATTTATAAATCTAGTGTAGAACTCGTTTTGCATCATCCTTCGCTAGTATCCATCTCTCAAACTGAGTCAACCATTGTATTATAAATGTAGTTGTAAATTGCGCTTGAGGTAGAGTGACTGATGTCGGCATTTATTTATGTGCATTACTTATACAGTGAATTGCAGAGTTGATGGTCTGTTGGGTGTCTGGACCATATGTATAATACCAGGTAAAATTAAGGGCAGTTACAAGGCAAAGTTCTGCAACTTTTGGATTCTATTCATCAACGGTCTTGGTGGAGCTTTTGTGGAATTAGTAGGGCTCAATCTCTCTCGTGAGCCTGCTGATGTCTGAAAAATGTCAAAGGCTTCCTTGTGGAGGGCAGTTTTCAGGGGATTCTTGAATGTATGTATATGAATTTACATAACCCAAAACTAGCACCAAACCAATAGAGAGAATTATGAAGACCGGGAAACAGTAGATCAAGGAGAGGGGTGGGTTGATTGGATAGAGCCAGGGTAACTGCCACAAACTTGGTGGAGTACCCTGTCCACCAAACTGATATTCCGTCCTCTCAATTTGGAGTTGGATGAACTTTCAGAATAGGGCCAATGAAGGCCTCCCTGGTGAAAAACATTAGACCAATAATCCAACGAATATCCGGCTATCGTTCTAAATATCTCAGACCATTCGTGCTATTCAGAGAAAGCAATCTTGCATATTCATTTCCCTGTTTGGGACCACCAGGAAAAGCCTGGTGGACCCAACATAAAAAAAAAAAAAATGAACCCCATACCCTGGGAGAAATTTCTCAGAGTGTTTGGGCCATTAGTCTTTTGTTTTTCAAATACAAACTCCCTCTTTGGGAGTTAGTTCTGAAAAAAAAGGTTAGCTGAGTGGCCAGCTGAAACATGGCGGCTGCTCAGCAGACTTACAATGTCTTCAAAGTAGCTGTCATGGTGGTGGTGGCACCTCTGAATGCACTGAGGTCTGCAGCAGGCAAGCAGAGATCTCTAAATATGGCTGGCGGTATTCTACCCGGTTGGCTCAATGTATGACCTCCACAATGCTGGTGGATGGCAGACCACCCACCCTAACTCTTAATTTCCCCTGAAGAATAGGCCACTGAAAGAAACCCTAACCTCTAGAGGTTTCAGAACCAAGAAGCCATACTCTGCTTGAACTAGAAGAAGTCAGATAATTACACTCAGTTTTAAATGCTTCACAAATTTATTGATATGCATTTCACTTTTTCATTGCCCCCTCATACACTATGTTTTATCTTTTTCCATCAACGCAATACCAGAGACTTATTCAATTTAACGTTGTTGTTTATTTGCATGCTAAGGAGCACCATTCTTGGATCATAATTTGAAAGTTGGAACTAATCAAGGCAACTACCATTTGTTTTGAAAAGCAAAGGTGCAGGTCACGCTAGAAACTCATTTTTCACTGATTTTTGGGTGGTGGTGTATCTGCCAGCTCTTGTGATCCTGGGACACAGCACATGTTGCCAATGCAAGAATTTGAACCGCAGAAAGCGTATTTGATCAGTGAGGTGGCCATGGTACTGGTGATTTGTTAACATGCTTCTGGTGGGAAGAATTAAATCCATTTCAGGGGAATGTCTGACATTGATAAGCATTTCTTTCGCCACTTCAGAAGAAGCTCATTGCCGACTGTGACATAGGTGGCCAAAAGGTCATGAAGGATTAAAAGGTCAGGTTGTCATGTACTAAGAGACATCAAGAGATCATCTCTGATGTCAGCTAAAGCAGAATCTGTGCTTGTAAGAGGTCAGAATTTCGACTGACAATCTTGGAGTATGCTTTTAATTTCATTAAATTAAGGTTTTTATTTTCCACTTAGTCTCAGAGTTGGTGGATGCCCTTGCCTTACAAGAGTGTGCTCAGGAACAGGATTTGGTATCTAAGATCATTTTTGCCACACATTTTTTAATCAACTGTTGGTGTCTTAAGCATCAGATGTGTTTGTTAGTGGTGCACTATGTCCTGCTATACAGAGATGGATTAAATAAGCCCAATGTAGCAGGTGCTAAAGTGATGTTGTGATCTTTGATAGACCTGCTATGTACTGTGAGACAAGAGGAGTAGAAGTTGTTATTTTTGCAAAGCCTCAGTGGCACAACACATTGTCTATCTTAACAAGAACTATTACTTTCTTCTGATGGACTACTGTTTTAAGTGTTCTAGTAATGTTGGTGTACGGAGTGTGTAACAGCTGATTCAGAGCTGAGCCACACTATTTTCTGGTGGAAGCAAGGATCAGAATTGTTTGAAGGACTTCCAGAGTGAGAGCTGTATTGAGAGCTGTGATAGCTTCAGCAGCTTTGTTCATGGTATTGGGGCCTCAGGGCTGAGTTGTTTGAGTGTGGGGGGAGAGACTGATTGATTGTGTTTTATTTGATCTATACATTCTCTCACCAAGAGGTGTTTGTTTGAGTGGAAACCGGAAGTTTGAGTCTTATATTTGCCCAATATCACTTACTTGTAGAGAGGAAAATCCATAAAGAAGATTACGTTTCTGTTCATTAGATCAGAGAATGGTTGATCAAACCTCAGTTATTGAGGCTGCCAGGGAAGGTTGTGGTATATCAGGAAATTCATCTCATATTGTAAAGTTATCCAACATTTTGCCCTTTATGTACCTTGTGTTTGGATGTCCTTGGAGAACTTACACTTGCATAATTGACACGTTTCCCATTCTCTGTGCCTAAAGGTGTACCATTTAATTATGGTTTTTACATGTTTCCACACAGCCTCTGACATCCTTGTGCTATTTTTAAAGGAGCAGAGTTGGAAATTGATTTATCGTTCTGCACTTTTAATATTTGCTGCCTTTAGCAGCATGAGTTACCACAGCAACATCTATGGGCTCTTAGTTATTAAATCTCTGATTCAAGGAAAGAGTTAAAGGGTCGCTACTGGGAGTATAAACTGACCCAGCTACAGGGGAATCACTCAACGGGAAAACTTACTGTAGCTTTTATGGAAATTAAAGAGCAGTAAATACTAGAGCCGGCGCTCAATGACATCAAGCCGGCTGCCGCAAGGAAGCTCTATCTACAATTTAGGCACGGGGTATTGCCACTGCGTGCTTTTACGAACAAATGGGCGGGCATACAAACACTGGGCTGTCCGGCATTCAATAGCGCAGAAGAATCCGAATACCACGTGTTCTTTTTCTGTACTGGCTATAAGAAAGCAAGAAAACGATGGCTGGTCCAGATATGCAGAAATTTGGGAACTGGGCAATGTTCAGAGGCTTTTAGGCTACTGAAATATGATGCTAGCCTCCCCATAGCTTTCTCGGTGGCAGGCTTCTTATTTTCCATGTGGTGTACCCGAAGAGTTTTCCTAAAAATGTCCCCCAAAGATGGTGATTAAATCTGTGTACTCCCCTTTTTCTAACAGTATTTTAATAATGCATTGTATTTAAGGTGTACATTATTTGGCGAGTAGGACTATCAAGAAGTAGAACTGGTGTCTGATGGTTTACAACAATGTTTCTTAGCCTCCTTCCTGATAGTAGTAAACTGTCCTTTATACGAACTCTCCATCGATTATTTTAGGCACTGCAAACTTTCTATTATACATTGCACAAGCACTTTAATGTAACCAGTTATGCTGCTAATAATTGTCTTATTGACTGAAACAAGCACTCTAGACTAACATCTATATTATTGTTTTAATAGCTGATCTGAGAGTTACAGCACATGCGGAAAAATATCCTGGTATTGCAAATGAACTTGTGCACTACTCATACCAATAATTGTAGTCCGTGATTTCAGGATTGATTGCAATTTAGATTTCCACAGGTTACATTATGTATCTAGTATACAATGCCATTTGATGTTTGTATATTTTTTTTACTTGTTTTTAATATAAACGAAATGTGAGATTCTGTTTAAAATGCTTTTATGGTCATATTGACCGAAATAAAGTTTTTATAACATAACATAACATAAAATCTCTGATTCACTTCATAGAAGTATTCATTCTGGTCTTCATGGTGGTGGCGGCTCTCTCCCTAACAATTTAAAGAGTAGTTTTGGAAAAAAGTTTAATGTAGTTTTGTGGGGTTTAAATTCCCAATTATAATGTTCACTAATGAATAATATATTGCTGTAATTCAATCAAGTACAGCATCCAAAACGAGGTCCTGTTTCGAACAGCAGTAGCCATATGTGAATGGAATTGCTTGGGATACGTTTGAGATTGTTGACCTTTGGCTCTTCACAGGATGGTCCGACAGCCATAATCGCCCAGGTAGTGACCCCCTTGTAGTTAGTGAGATCAAAGTGATCCTGCTGCCTCCAACCTCAAAATGAGGGGATCCCTTTGCTCTGACCACAAAATGGGTTCATTTGGAAGGGAAAGTGGCGTCATTCAGCATATATGATATGATTACTTTTACCTACTTCAGGCTCTATTGTGCTACCCCTTGCTTACCATGCTGGAATCAGTGATCCAATAATCGTCCCATTTAGAGTTGCAAAGAACGAAGGAGTCCAAGCTCTTGTGTCTCTTGCTGTACACAGAAATGGGAGATTGGAATATGTTAGCTCATGTTTTGTAGCAGTTGTACAAAACTTATAAAGTGCAACTAAGTCATACAATTATCAGGTAGAGCTACATAGACAGGCTAACTCTCTAAAAACAGCAGCTGGCAATGTAATGTTATCAAAAAAGAGACAAACATATAGTAATTGCATTTAACATTTCCATGAAAGGACACAATTAAAATTCAACAATCTAAAATCATTTTAAATTATATTGAATATATGCTCAGAGTGTACCTTACTCAAGAGCAAACAACTCACGTGAAGCATCTAAACAAACAAAATAATTCAGAGCAAGATACACACTAATGTATATAAAAAACAGGTTCAAATTATGTTTGACTCTGAGTACATAAGAGCACCTTTGAGATGAGTACAAATTGCACGCACCCCTGTGTTTGAGCACCCTTTTACCATGAGATCTAACCTAGGCCCTCATTATGAGTGGACAATGAATGCTCCTTTCTTAGGATTTGGATGAGTGCGTGCTCCATAAGGGAGGGCGGCCCCATGAGACCAAGACAATTGATGATTTTTATAGGTCAGTTTACGTTACCTAGCCAGTCATTTAGAGTATGGCAGAGTGTGTGAGCACTGTATTCGATTTATGCTCATTTTCATTTTCGCCCCTCCAAACTCGCAGTTAGACAACCTTATTTAGTGGTGGAGGATAGTTTCCACCAGCAGAGCCTTAGGGGAATATTTATTAAAGAGTTGTGTCAAACTTGCGCCATGCTATGGGGCGCAAGAGCGATGCAACTCTTAAGTTAGATTTATCAATCTGTACAACTTGCGTGGCCCTGCATGGCATGATAAATCTAGGGTCGCACAACACATCATTGCGCTACTCTGCCTCAGGGTGGCAATCCATGAGTGGAGTGTGGGAGTTCCCATGCATCCACCCATGGATTTTGGTGCATTTCCAAATTTACCATTACTGGTAAACCTGGGAAGGCGTCGAAATGCTACACATCCCCAGGGTAAGTGTTATGAGGAGAAATATCTTTATTTCTTATTGTTTTTTTCCTCTTTCTATGTGTGCTGCTTTCTACAGCACACACAGAAACAGGGAAATGCCTCAGGGGACATCATGAACAGAACCACTCACACACTCACTTATACCTGCACAGAACCTCTCTTATTCCCTCTGACACACACACAACCACTCACATACGCATTCACAGACTCATACCAGTTTTCATATACCTACTCACTCCTCCATAGAGGCACTCACACCCACTCACTCACTTGTACAGTCACTCACTCAACCATTCACTCATTCATACAGCCAATCATACAACCAGTCACTCACCTGTACAGCCTCTCGCATAGCTACCCACTCACCCATACAGCTACTCACACACCCACTTATTTACCTACACAGTCACTCACACACACCTTCACTCACCCATACAGCCACTCACTCACTCTTACAAGCACTCCTACAAGCACTCACACACTCACTCACAGACCCACATAATCACCTACATATCCATTCACACATCCATACAAGCACTCAGACATCCGCTCTCTCACCCATACAGCCTGCTCACACACCCATACAGCCTTTCACACAGACACTCACTCTCCAATACAGCCACTCGCCCACCAACTCACATAACTAAACACCCACTCACTCACCCATACAGTCACTACACACCCAGATACCCACCCATAGAGCCACTCACACCACCACTCACTCACCCATATAGCCACTGACACACCCACTCATTCACCAATACAGCCACTCACATAGCATCTCACTCACACACACAGCTACTCACACACCCATACACAAGGATACATACAGTCACACAGCCACTCACATAATATATGTGAGAACGAAGTTGCATCACTCAGTAGTAGTGCACCAAGCATACTAGTTTTACTTTTGTAGTACTTATATATTCTTATTTTTGTAGTAGGTTAGTATATGTATATATATATATGTGTTTAACACCTATAAACTCTTAGGTACACTTACACTCACTTGATGGTGTCATCAGTGATGCCATTTGAGATGTTATCAGTGATGTCATAAGTGATGTCACTCACCATGTCATGAGTGATATAATATGTGAGGTCATAAGCAGTGCATAGAGGGGGAGTAAGTTATAGTTAGCTCAGGTAATGATAACTGCTGAATTTCAGTGGTTTTGTACGAGTGAAATCTGACGCCAATTTTAATTTCCCTGTAACCTTTGGTGCTGGGCATACAATAAAGAAAAGAGCACTGCAATTTTGGGTTCGCTTCGTCTTTTCTATGATTGGAAGTCAGAGACGAGTTTACAGGATATATATATATATGCCTGTGTGCTGTGGAGGAGTGGTGCCATTCAGGAATGGTCTTCATATATATATATCTATATATATATATCCAATTGAAACTGCTCCCAGAGTGAAGATGCCACACACAATCGTATTTTTCACCTTTTATTTGGCAGGAAGCAGCGAACTCAGTTGTGACCTCCCAGCGTGTTGAGCGCCAATTACACCATACGCGTTTCGGGTACTCTCCCTTTGTCACTGGCTTGGCTTGGCTTTGCGGTGGAGAAACAGCTGAGCAATATTTCCTCACATTTTGTATCACATAGTCCCGCCCACATGGGCGTGTGCATGCAGTGCACCTTGGTTTACGTAGTTCAGATAGGTATTGCCATAGTGGATGCTGCCATTCCTTTCCCTCCACAGATTTCACCATCCCCTCGGGTCGCTGTTGTGGACAGAACTGGTTGGCTGCTTGACTTTTGCCTAACCAAAGCGGCTACGATGTTCCTGTACGCGCCTCAGATTCAAGGCGCAAGGACCTGCTGCAGTCTGCAGTGGGGCGTCTTCGTGGCCAGAGCGGGCCACTACATATCCAATCGAAACTGCTCCCAGAGTGAAGATGCCACACACAATCGTATTTTTCACCTTTTATTTGGCAGGCAGCAGCGAACTCAGTTGTGACCTCCCAGCGTGTTGTGCGCCAATTACGCCATACGCATTTCGGGTACTCTCCCTTTGTCACTGGCTTGGCTTTGCGGTGGAGAAACAGCTGAGCAATATTTCCTCACGTTTTGTATCACATAGTCCCGCCAACATGGGCGCGTGCATGCAGTGCACCTTGGTTTACGTAGTTCAGTTAGGTATTGCCATAGTGGATGCTGCCGTTCCTTTCCCTCCACAGATTTCACCATCCCCTCGGGTCGCTGTTGTGGACAGAACTGGTTGGCTGCTTGACTTTTGCCTAACCAAAGCGGCTACGATGGCTTGGCTTTGCGGTGGAGAAACATATATATATACGAATATACATATCTATATATATATACAATACCTTCCTACTTGTTGCACCTTAGTATGGAATAATTCATTGTTTGCACTTTATTTAAGTGTATATGTTTACATACTGATTTAGCACTTTATAAGCGTGTTCAGGCAATTGTTTGAACTCAGGGATATAAGTTGACTGAAAGGTGCAACATATGTCTGTGCATTACAGCTTCATGATTAATGTTGCCTTGTACCAATTTGGTAAAAAAACGGTTGTTGTTACGCACTCAGCACTTTATGAACAATTAGCACTGCGTGTGATAATAGAAATGTAAAAATATTTTTAGCAAGGGTTTACTGTGAGAGGAGGCGCTATGCACTTTGAAAATAAGGACTCAATGAACTGTACTAGCACTTTCATAATCTCAGGGTACTCAAAGGGACTTTTGAACCCTTGCAGAATAGAAGGCTGTGTAGATTGTCATATTAAATTGAGGTACAAGAATTTGACACTCAGAGGTTTACAGCAGCGTATTTGCAGTATTGCCCATATTGTTATATAATCATAGTATGCATTTAAGGATTAAGCACATATTAGAAAGTCACGATTTTGATTTATTTTGAAGTCAGCGAATTTGACGTTATCGTTATTTTTGATTTGTAAGGTTTTTTTGGCTCAAGGTTTGAGTTATATAGTGCAATTGGGAAAATATTGGAAAAAACTTTATTGTATGTGAAATGATGAACAAATTTGCACTGTCACTTTAAGGATTGTGAAGAGAAAAAAAGTATAAATTGCACAAAATGGTGTTGGGGCATTGTTGTGAGAAAGACCGCGGAGACGGTCGAAGTGCGTCACCCCAAGCCACAATAAACTCAAGAAAAAGAACCCGAGCGTGTTGGGACCTGTTTATTATTGAGAACGGGTTTGCTGAGTTTTATATACATATATATAAATATATGGGGGATGGGGTCCCCAGGCCCCAAAAAATGGGAAAAGAAGGGGGGCCACACAGCCCCCCTTCGAAAAAAAAAAAAAAGAAAAGCCGGCATCGCGCTGGAGGCCCCCGCCCCCTCCCTGCAGCACTCTGCAAACGCGCCCCCTGGTGCGTTGTAAGTTTGGGAATTAATTCCCCTTGAATACTGAGGGTCCCTGGGGCCAACTAGCCCACCAGAAACCTCCAGTATGAGCCAGGGAGCTGCGTTGCAGAGAGGTGGTCCGAGGCCACGCCCCTTTTTACACCACTCTGCAACGCAGCTCTGTGGTGCTTACTGGAGGTACATGGTGGGCTAGTTGGAGCCCAGGGACCCTCAGGATTCAAGGGGACTTAATCCCCCAACTTAAAACGCGCCACGGGGCGCGTTTGCACAGTGGTGAAGGGAGGGGGCAGGGCCTGATGTGACATGTGTGCAAACACGCCCTGTGGCGTGTTTTAAGTTGGGGGATTAAGTCCCCTTGAATCCTGAGGGTCCCTGGGGGCCAACTAGCCCACCAGGTACCTCCAGTAAGCACCACAGAGTTGCGTTGCAGAGAGGTGTAAAAAGGGGCGTGGCCTCGGACCACCTCTCTGAATGTTTCGCCACCCACTTGGGATTTATTTTTGATTACTGGGGCAGCAACGCGGAAACTCACATGAGGAAAACTGAATCACTACAGGTTCCATCAGGCCACTCTGGTGGTCACGCCTATTGGGGCGGGAATGACTGTTTGAAAAGGTGCTTCAAGAAACTGCCGTGTTGTTTGCCCTTCAATGCCCATAGCCCATGAGGAAGTGCTACAGCGCAAGAAACGAGTCGAGCTGGACTTAGATGCTGTGAAATTGTTTCCGCTGCATTGGCATTTGCTGTTCCTCCAATAAAGACTGGCTGATTTTACCTACCTGTGCGGGCCCTCTTTCAACAGGCAACGTTGGTTGTATATATATATATATATATTTTAACCCGGCGGTGTCCGACCCTTCTTCGACAAGTGAGAGGGGATTTGGAGTTCGTGTTATACCAGTTTTGCAGGCACTGGCTTACCTGACACGCCCTCTCAGTCAGGAGCGACGTGGTGGCCAGCAGTTCTTGGACATTTGTATTTTGAATGCAAACACGTTGCCCCCCTGCGCAGACCAAAGCACCACTGTGTGCACACATCATTGCGTGGGGAGAGAGGAGCAACACTGTCTGCGAGGGAAGATCGATGGGTCTCAGGAAGGATATCTATCAGGACAGGAAGCTGTGGTGAAGTGCAGTCCGGGCCACAGTGATGGGACACCACTAGGTGTTTGATTTCCCCGCTTACTCAAGGGGGATCCACACACGGACTCCAATTCCCAGTATGCAGCAGTCTGTCTGTTCAGCGCAAAGTGAACTATCGCTGTGGCAGAGGAGGAGCCTCGATGGAGATTCCAGGGGGAGTGGCCAAGGGAACACCTAAATGGCCACCAGGTGCGAGGACCAGCCATTCGTAACAGGCACTGAGGAAAGCTGAGCCGCTGAAACGTGTCTGCCGAATTGTTACATAATTGCGCTGTGAACTTACCCTGAATAAATCCTTTCGATTTTAACCCGGCGGTGTCAGACCCTTCTTCGACAAGTGAGAGGGGATTTGGAGTTCATATATATATATATATATATATATATACATATATAATTCTGAAGCCGATCCTTCCTAAATAAAAGGATCCCAAGCACTCCGGTGCAGTTTAGTATTTTATCTGAACGTGCTAGGCAGGGCACAAGCGCCAACTCGTTTCGGTGGCCAAACGCACCTTGGTCACAGCACTGACCATGTTGTATCATACTTTTTTTGTACTCTTTCCGGCAGCAATAAACAAATCAACATAGTAGAAGGACTGCCCGTGCTTTTCGGTGGACGGTCGCCCTCTTGCAGTGGGTTTCAAAGCATATAAGAAACTGTTGTTACACAATTCACAAAAACTCATAATCAACTATTAAATTGTTCATTGACATAGATTGTGAGATGACAGTCGCGAGTCGCGTATATCGTCTAATTTCATCCTTCTAGTTTGTAAGGTAGTAAACAAACAGTCACAAATTTCTTATTGTAATTTCCTAACACCAGGGCACTTTCAGCAGCGCCTGCACATTGTCTGCTTTCCATCTGCAACAAGCAACAACATGCAGGCCGGATGGGGCTTTCTTATTTTAGACTCCTGCTGGGCCCATAACAAAGGCCGAATTTGAGGGGTCATTAGGCCTCCTTTTGTTGGAGTCTCTTGGCTGGGAGCAGTCAGGAGCCTCACAACTAGAAGCAAATGCAGCAGAGGGTAAACAAAGGCTCACACCTTGTTAGCACTTCACACATACTTAAGAAAGGCAGCTTTTCACTTTGTTCATTCCCAGTTCAGGAGATATGCATGCACTGTAAGAATGTCAGATGTGTTGGTCTTTCCCATTATTTACACAACCAAATTGCATTTATATAGAGCTTACTTACCTGAGGAAGTGTTGAAATAATTTAAGTACAATTATTTTTTCTTGTATAGCCCTACTCATCCCAATTCAGGGTGTCAGAGTGCTTTACATCAGACGTGCATATTACATATAGAATACATTATATACATTTGTAAATGAATCTACAGGATGTGTTACATAAAACTGGGGGGATTACAAGGTGTAGAAGTCACACATCATCTTTCATAGCTCACTGTGCTATTATCCTCGCAATGCGCTCAAACACACACATGATAGACCTGCTAAACATATATGTGAGGGCTTAAGATCTGATGCCACTCCTTGTGATGCCACGTCCTGTAAAGTCGTGGCTTGTGATGCCACTTCCGGTGATGTAAATTCCTGTGATGCCACGTGTGATGTCATGTGCCGTGATATTACGCTCAGTAATGTCAAGTGACATGATGTAGCGCGACCTGATGTCATGCACCTAGGGTGACCAACCGTCCGTAAATTTCACGGACTGCCCGTAATTTGGGCCTCTTGTCCGTTGTCCGTCAAGAGTTCTTTCACGGACGCCTTTTGTCCGTAATTCCAGACATTCCAGCGTGCTGCCCCCTGCAAGCAGCCTGAGAGTTCTGCGACTCCCCCTGCAGGGGCAGCTCGCACTCCTGCTGTGATAAGTGGCCTGCAGCAGCCCCTCCCCGACCTGGCACAGATTGCTATCAGCTCATTATCATTCTGTATGTCGGCCTAATTATCACATACAGAATGATAATGGGCCAGAGACAGCATTTGCTGGGCCTCCTCCTACACTCACTGCTCTTTGCAGGGATCGATCATGTGCAGCAGTATTGCTCAGTGGGTGTCACCAGCTACCACTGCGATACCACTTTCATTTTAAGGGGGTCCATTAATGGCTTCTGTAAATCAGGGGCCAGTGAAGCTTTATATACTCCTGTTTATGCTGTACTCCCTACAGGCCCGGTTTAGTTAGTCCTTGAGGAGTGTAGTGGAACTACTGCTCAGCGGACGACCGGCAGACCAGAGGTATGAATAAAAACTGAAAGCGTTACCGTGGATTTTGCCACAAAAGCGTTTTTAGAAGAAAGTGCGGTCGTAATGCTGATAGATCTCAGAATGGCACACTATACCATGGAAAACAGGCTATGATCTACTGTGATAAGTATTCAAATGCACATAAAAAAGGAACTCTTTCAGGCTGATGAGGGCTTTCCTGATGTTATTAAACGTTCTGCTTTTTATATCCGCTGTGCTGTTGGGCCCTACTGCTTAGGGAACAGCCTTGGGCTGCAGAAACAGGACTCCTGAGGCCACACACATTGACTTTTGCACAGATTCGATACTAGGTGGGAGCACAGTCCTTATAAGTGGATAACGGGAATGACAATCAGTTCCATGACAATAAACAACTGTTATTTGTCAAGAACGCCAAGAGGCAGCCTCGAGGGTGAGCACGCAGTACACAAATAAAGGTAATATTGTGTTAACAATATATAAAAGACAATGATAACTATCCGGTGCCTGTGATGGCAGAATTAACCTTCTCCGCAATCATTTGCAAGTGATTTTATCATTTAATCATTTGTTAAGTAAGAGCTTCACAGTTCTCATTTTTCAGCAGAAACAAAACAAGTTGCAACCACTCCAAAATGCAGCCGCTCACATAATTTCTTCCAGTAAGCAACAGCTATTATTAAAGGAACACACACAATTAAATCACTCTGTATGGTACACATTGCCATCTGGGCTCAATTGTTTCCTTTTTTCCACGTTTTAAAATGTATAAACCTAGAAAGCACTGCAGACCACAAAAAACATGTTGCCCTGTGTGTGAAGATTCAGACCAACTAGGCAGAGTGGACATACATTTTCATTTTCTGTGGCCTGGAATGGAATGCCTTTCTGCTGCCTATTAGGGATCTTGAAGTTCTGACTGTTTAAAGGTAGGCTCAAAAGCCAGCTCTTTGAGCAAGCATGTCACCTCACTTAATTCTTGTTATACACTGCACCTGTTTAATATCGCTGGTCAAGAAATCATGAGGTCAGTCTCTGAAGTAAGTGCGCTTTATAAGAATCCATTGAGTGACACGTTGCGAAAAAGAATAAATAAACTCTAAAAAGGTAGAAAAAATATTCCTGGCTCAGGTAATAATATTTAAAGCTCATGCTGAAAACCAAGAAAACTTGAGACAGAATAAAGTGATACCGGCAACTGGATCAAAAACATGACCCCAGCTACCCGCAAGTGCTTGCCATCTCACTACCGTCTTATAAAAGTGCCACTTATGGATAGCAAGTTTTCAATCTGCTGCAGATGTAACCATCTCTGTGGTATTGTTAGAGTAAAATATTTAGAAAGGTAATTAGGCGTAAGACCATGCAGTGCTTTCCATACAATGCATAGTACCATCATCATAGTCTGGGACGTCACTAATAGCAAAGACAAAGGCAGTGGCGGCTGGTGACATTTGAAAGTGGTAGCCTTAAACAAACAGGTTCAACAAAATTTGCTTTTGTTAACCGGATTAATGATATGGTGTTATATAGCTTGCACCACATATGGAATTGTGTCATGAGCTTTGCGCAATATAGCTTCTATTACCCCACCTACAGTTATTTTATGATCCATGAAAGGGTGAAACGCTGAAAGGCACCAACAAAGTGTCTGAAGTATTACTTGCAGGTTATTATGTAAATCACTGCAGCATGTGCTCAGCTATCTTACCGAATAGAAGTAACACTGTAGAATGTTTATGTTGGTATGCGTAATGGGAAGCTAGAGTACTCACTGCAGCATGTGCTCAGCTATCTTACCGAATAGAAGTAACACTGTAGAATGTTTATGTTGGCATGCGCAATGGGAAGCTAGAGTACTCACTGCAGCATGTGCTCAGCTATCGTACCGAATAGAAGTAACACTGTAGAATGTTTATGTTGGCATGCGCAATGGGAAGCTGGAGTACTCACTGCAGCATGTGCTCAGCTATCGTACCGAATAGAAGTAACACTGTAGAATGTTTATGTTGGCATGCGTAATGGGAAGCTAGAGTACTCACTGCAGCATGCGCTCAGCTATCTCACCGAATAGAAGTAACACTGTAGAATGTTTATGTTGGCATGCGCAATGGGAAGCCAGAGTACTCACTGCAGCATGTGCTCAGCTATCTCACCGAATAGAAGTAACACTGTAGAATGTTTATGTTGGCATGCGTAATGGGAAGCTAGAGTACTCACTGCCTTGTTTCCTTAATTATGTTGCTTTTACTTATTTTACTCTTCTTTATATTTTGATCTTGTTGTTGCCTACCATTCTGTTGCCTTCCTTTGTGTGGCTACATAAAGAAGACAGACTAACATAAGGAATGATGTAAGGTAGTCTATCCCACAGTGCATCTAGCGTATCCCACAAGCAAAAGGTGTGCAAAGGCCTCTCGTACAAGGCATTTGTGCGATTCACAAAATTAAATGCGTGTGTGGAGTAAGGGAGTTGTGAACAGAGAATTTTAAGGATAATGTGGATCAATTATGTCACTGTAGGAATGGTTCTGCAGGTTTGTCGGACAGTTCTCTGGCTAGTTCTTTGCATGTACAAGAGTTAGTGTGCGTTTGTTGTGAACAGAGTATTTTTGAATGATCTGGAGAATTCACTTACCGTAATGTTCTGGATCTGAGATTTGACATTGCAGAAGGCTGGGGGTGCAGTGAAGGAGAGAGCACAGGGAGGAGGGATTGCAGGACTAAAGCACTGGAGTCGAAGGATACCACAGGAGATTGATGGTCCAGAGAGAGAGAGCATCAGGAGGAGAGGGAGCATGCGAGCACTGCAAAGGTGTCAAACGATACCACAGGAGACTTCTAGCACACAAACAATGTGCTGGAACAGAGGGAACACAGGCAGAACAAGGGGTTGACTGTCTGGGAACTAGGTGGAGATTAGGGAGAGCGCAAACACAGTAGGACCTGGCAGGAGGGAAGATAGAGGCTGGGGCTCAAGAGGAGCCAGAGCAGAGAGAGACGGGCAGCCATGTCAGACAGACTAACAGCTATGTGGTTATACTAAATAGGCAGCTCCCTACATCATTATCATATGAAATCTCTTGATTGATGCAGTAACTACACTTTCACAATTGCTTTATTAACCTTCTTGCTTTCTCAAATAGTCTTGAAAGGGCACCATTTTCCGACTCTTTCTTCAAACTTTTCTCGGGAGAGAAAAAGCCCCCCTAATGACGTTCAGGCTCGCTCGCTGCGCTCGCCACTAGGCACTCATCACAAACTTTTACGCCACACCACTTTCAAATGTCACCAGCCGCCACTGCTCCTGCCAGAGCCCAGGGCATGGCAAACTGTTTTTGTTTATGGGCTCCTGTCACCTCACCAGGGGCCAAGCTCTGGGGGGTGGAGGTTTCATTTTGGCTCATGTTACCCAGGTGCATCCAATATGCAAACACCGGTATATAAGTTTCAATCCGGCACACAACAGATGCAGTGCAAGGTTCTCTCAACCTAATATGAACTTATTTTGACTTGTGCTTATGTAGGTTGTCTATTTCCTAATGTAATATTGCGCGACTTCCTCTGATGTGTCTGTAACATGTACCTTTTGTCCCAAATTTTTGTCCTGAATTCTGACCTTCTGTCCTGAATTTTTGTCCTGAATTTTGACCCTTTGTCCTGAATTTTTACACTCACTGTCCTGAATTTGCACCCATGCCAGTTGGTCACCCTACATGCACCGTGATGTCACTTGCAAACTGCTTAAAGAGGTTAGTGCCCCCACTTCTTTTTTTAGGACTTGTGCCCTGGCGGTACCAAAGACCTCCGGGCTGAGAGAAACTTACAGGGACGCGCATGCCAAACTCGCAGCAGTCAGGGAAACAGAAGAAGAGGGAGGAGAGGGAACTGCCCAGAGAAGTACTCCATTCCGCCGCGCTCCAGGAGGGGCGTGGCCAAGCCAGGAGCATGATCACAACTTCGTATGGATGGGGAAGGGTCAGCCAGACTGGGCAGTGGTGTGGGGGACTGCTGAGTAAGGAAAGTAGAGACCGGCAGATTGCTACCTACACAATGAGAGAAGAGTGACGATTATTTTATTTGTGCGCTAATATTTGGTTTTCTTCCTTCTTTCTTTAAGCTTCATATTTAGTACAAGGCAAGGGGATAGATAGAATTATACCGGCCAAAGGATTTATATATATATTTTTCTTTTAAGCAAAACGTCCTAAAACAGAATTTAAATCAATTCGTAAGAAGTAAAGACCTGTCAGGGCAGGACAAAGGAAACCACAAAGGACTAAAGAGTAAAGACCAGTCTTTCTGAAAGTGACAGAGGACTAGATAAGGCTTACTCAGGAATTGTTGGAAGTGAAATACAAGATAGAAGAAAGAGGGAGATGAACAATAGCTTTGCTCCAGGATACAATACGTACTTGTGACTCTCTTTCCTCGGACGCCGGCTGGTGAGCCTGAAAGGAAGAAAAGCGAGAAGAAGACATAAGAATGGTTTTGCGCTACGACAATTAAATCAATTACAATACCGATTGATAAACAAACTGTGAAACTGTGAATGTTCTCCTCAAATTATTTCCTTTCTAAAATATGATTTAAGTGCTGTCCCCCTTCCTATTTGAAGAGCTCTGAACATTTCCAATGTATGTTGGCTCTCAAGATTCCGTGGGTTCTGTCAATGCTTATTAGATGTGAGCGTGATGAAGATCTTACAAGAATTATCAGGATCTTGACATGACCACATGACTTGGCATCCATTGTCGCACCCCTGTGGGACAATTGCTACCCCCCAGCCACAAGGCCTTGCCTGGCTTCATTGGTCAATGGGTGCAGTGTGGTGCACTCCTCTCTCTGCCCTCACTGGAACCTTCCTTGACAAGCAAGACTACAAAACCTGCAATACATACACGCAATTCTGAAGCACGATTATCACCCAGCCTTGCCTCTCGAGTTCCTGCAGGAGAAAAAGAAAAGACAGAGTTTGACCAATACACTCTCTCCTGGTCCCGACAAAGACAGAATTACATCGATGTTAGTGCACTAATCCAACTGAAGCACAAACTTATTTTTAAAGACTATTACCTGATTTATTGGCTAATAGCATATTCGAAGTACTTAATGTCTCCTTTTTTAACCGTGCTGAAAATGATTCACGTAAGGAGTAAACTCTCAAGGACAATACAAAAAACTAAACTAAGGTCTTAGGATTTTCTTGAGATGGGATAAAGTCAACCTAACCTGGACCCCTGGAATATCAACATAGATAAGCTAAACTTATACACTGATTGCCAATAGACGAGTCACACTATCCCTAGAAGAACAGGGCAGTAATGTTCATGTACTGATATTGTGTCACTATTAACATTACATTTTTGTGCAGCAGCTGAGAGAAGGGCTGGTAAGAAGACACCAACCCACTAATGCAAAGCCCTAATAATGGTCGTCAGAAGGTAGACATTTGTGAAGCCTGAGGACTCACGGTGTGAGCACATATGGTCGAGACAAATCTTTCTCTCTCTCCTCCTTTAACCTCTGGAACACCTGACAGCACTATTTTAACAATACTCATGTTGAGAACTGTTTTTGAGGGGGTAGGGTGGAATCTCATTGCCCCGGCAGAAGACCTGTGATTTAGGTGGGAGACCAGTGTGACACCTTTGGCCACTTAGACAGTTACATCAAACACAAGTAAAGTGATGGGAGGAATGCCTACAGTTTGTCTAACCGCTGGCAATCACTCGGCATAGCATTCCAAGCCATTGTTCGTTTTTCTACCATGCCACCTCAGATTAGAGTAAGCCATATGCAAATCAGTTTTGGTCCTAATCCAATAGTAACAGTAACCTTGTCTGGCCATTCAGAATGGACTGTTCCAAGAGGAACAGGTTCTGTACTTATATGAGAATGATTGGCAGTGATTAGTTTATATGTAAGCATCCCCCCACCATCTTTTGTATGATTGAAATAATGCCCTAAGTGACCATGGATATGTCCAGAAGTGGGTCCCTTGCTTACTGTGCTATTGAATCCAAACTACACCTTACTGGTGAGCCCCAACAAGGCCAAAACCCATCTGGAGTTGTTTTTGTTCCCTTCTGGAGGAAGCTTCAGCTATCAGTTCACCATAGACTCTTCCCAAGTGATTGCAAGTGGTTAAACTATTTGGAAGCACACCTTCCATTACTTTTTGTGTGATTGATTTAATGGCCAAGGGTATGCCAAGACGTGAGTCACTTGCTCACAGTTCCACAGGATGACGCGAACAAGGCTGAAGCCACACACGGTTTTGCATTTGCTATCTGGAGGGGGCCTCATCTGGCATTTCGGGATGGACTGTATGCACTGGTTTGCATAAAGTGGGTCTCTGTCTAGAGTGGCACAGTGGGTGAAAAAGAATGGGTGGTAATGCTGCCCTGCGCAATTGCCAGTGGTTAGACTATTTGCAAGCAATCCTTCCATCAACATTTGTGTGATTATTGCTCACAAATGCTGCCTTAAAATCGCACATGTTTCATTACTGTGTTCTCTACAATGGCCACAGATTTGATCTCAGCCCTTAAAATTGTCTAAAAAGCCATCCATCTCAAATCACCCTACTTTCTTGCCATTAAATCTTCCTTCTTTTAACTCTCATGCTTTTTTAACTCGGCAAATCAACTCTAGCTTTCCGCTACTAGAATGAGTCACATATGGATACTGCTTTTTCTATCGCACTAGTATAACTGTGGCACTCTCCCTTGGGGTTTGCAGGCAGAAACAAATCTACTCTATTTTAGAGACTAGATAAAAACTGACTTTTAAATAATTATCGTGTTGCCTTTTTTCTGGTTTCCATTAGATTTTGAAGTTGTGTCTTCATAAAGCTCTAAGATGAATTTGAGTATAGGAGCCCAACGAATCAATTATAAAATAGCATAACATAACAATGATACTTGAGTATGATTGACAGCGACTTCTACATTTTGATTGGTGACCTTTGAAGGGGCATGGATGTATGTTAGTCATGAAAATTTCAAGAGGTGTCTGTTAGTTTACATCCGGCTAATGAGCTGGGAGAGAAGTGCTCACAGACCTCTGTCCATGGTGCACAGACATAATATCGAGTTGGAAATATCGACATACAACAATATCGAGTTGCAAATATCGTGATGACAGAATATCGACTGCAAGAATATCGTGGACATGAATATCGACTTTAAGGTAAGAAATATCGTTTTTGTTAATATCGAAGTTAGTAATATCGTTTGTAAAAAATCGTTGTTAATAATATCGATGTTTATATTAGTGTTATGTATTTTAGTATGTATTTTAAATGTATGTGTTCTATATTTTTTGTTTAAGTATCGCATTTGTTTTTTATTATATGTATTACATTTTTAGGAGTTATTAATTTTATTTTAAGTACATTGTGCGTTTTATTTCCGTAGCGGGTTGTGGGTTTATAGGGGAATAGGGTGGGAAGTAATTTAATTATAATAAATGTATTAATAATTTTTAGAAGTTATTAATTTTATTTTAATTATACATTTTGCTTTTTAGTTCAGTAGCGCATTGTGGGTTTATAGGGGAATAGGGTGGGAAGTAATTTAATTATAATTAATTGATTTATATTTTTTATCAATTAATAATTATGTATTTTATATTTTATATTGTTAATTCTGGTAAATAATTAATTATTAATTATTTATTAATTGGTTGTTAGTTATTTATTAATTGGTAATTAGGTTAATTTTGTCCTTTTTTTAGGAGCGGGTTGTGGGTTGATAGGGGAGTAGGGTGGGAAGTAATTTAATTATAATTAATCAATTAATATTTCTTAATAATTCTTAACTATGTATTTACTATTTTTTATTATTAATTGTGGTAATTTATTTACATTATTAATTAATTATTAATTGGTTGGTAATTATTATTAATTAATTGGTAATTATGTTAATTGTGTCATTTTTTTAGGAGCGGGCTGTGTGTTGATAGGGGAGTATGGTGGGATGTAATTTAATTTTAATACATTTTTAAATATTTTTAATATAATATTTATTTAATGTTATTTTATAGTGTTAATTGTGTGAATTAATTTATTATTAATTGTTTTTATTTTAATTGTTAATTGTTATCAATTAATTAATTGATTGTTAATTAATTATGTTAATTGTGTCATGTTTTACAACATTGCTGGTGTGATTTATAATGGAATATGGTGGGAGGTAAATTATTTATAATTATTTAAATATTTGTAAATTAATGATAAATAAGTAATACAATATTTAATATGCTAATTGTGGAATAATCTTGATGTGTGAGTTGTGGGGTTTTTAGTTGTAAATGTTGGGAAGAAACATTTTTAAAAAATAATTAATGATTTGTTGATAATTGTTATTAATGTATTAATGTTAAATTAGTTATGGAAAATGTGTAAATATTTTTATGTGTGTGTTTTGGTGAATTTTTGGGGTAGAGGGTGGAAAGTAATGTACTTTAAATAAATTAATAATTAGTTGATAATTAATATTGATTTATTAATTGATAAATATTTATTGTAATTGTTTTGTTTTTATTTTGTTTGGGGATTTAGGTTCAGTAGCTGTAATTTTAAGTTTTATCCTCTCCGCTATCCAACACTTTCCCAACTGGTGCACTCTCTGGAGTGGGAATAGTAATTTTTACCCCTCCGCAATCCAACATTTTCCCTACTGTTGCACTCGCTGGAGTGGGAATAGTAATTTTTTCCTCTTTGCTATCCAACACTTTCCCTACTGTTGCAGTCATTGGAGTGGGAATAGTAAATTATTCCTCTCCGCTATCCAACACTTTCCCTACTGTTGCACTCATTGGAGTGGGAATAATAAATTATTACTCTCCGCTATGCAACACTTTCCCTACTGTTGCACTCATTGGAGTGGGAATAGTAAATTATTCCTGTCCGCTATCTAACACTTTCCCTACTGTTGCACTCGCTGGAGTGGGAATAGTAATTTTTTCCCCTTCCGTATCAAACACTTTCCATAATGTTGCATTTGTTGGAGTGGGAATAGTAAATTAATTCCCTCCGCTATCCAACACTTTCTGTACTGTTGCACTCGCTGGAGTGGGAATAGTAAATTATTCCCCTCCGCTATCCAACACTTTCACTACTGTTGCACTTGATGGAGTGGGAATAGTAAATTATTCACCGCCGCTATCCAACACTTTCTGTACTGTTGCACTCTCTGGTGTGGGAATAGTAATTTTTACCACTGCGCTATCTAACACTTTCCCTACTGTTGCACTTGCTGGAGTGGGAATAGTAAATTATTCCCCTCCGCTATCCAACACTTTCCCAACTGTTGCACTCTCTGGAGTAGGAATAGTCATTTTTACCCCTGCGCTATCCAACATTTTCCCTATTGTTGCACTCGCTGGAGTGGGAATAGTAATTTTTTCCTCTTCGCTATCCAACACTTTCCCTACTGTTGCAGTCATTGGAGTGGGAATAGTAAATTATTATTCTCCGCTATCCAACACTTTCCCTACTGTTGCACTCATTGGAGTGGGAATAGCAAATTTTTCCTCTCCGCTATCCAACACTTTCCCTACTGTTGCACTCATTGGAGTGGGAATAGTAAATTATTCCCGTCCGCTATCCAACACTTTCCCTACTGTTGAACTCGCTGGAGTGGGAATAGTAATTTTTTCCCCTTTGCTATCCAACACTTTCCCTACTGTTGTACTCATTGGAGTGGGAATAGTAAATTATTCCCCTCCACTATCCAACACTTTCCCTCTTCGCTTCGTACTGATACAGGGTGAATGGAACCATTTCCTATAAGAAGGGGGAATCCAGGAAGGGGGAGGGGGAGCTGTTGTGGTGAAGAGTAAAAAACAAAAAGGGGGAGTGTGAGAGTAGGGAACCTTCCTACCTTTCAGGTGTCCATTATCTTTTGTTCTGAGAAAGTCTTTTGGCTAATTGCAGACAAGGGTCATAGGTTAAGGAAGGGTGGTAGGAGATTCAGATATCTGGGCAATATATGCGCCCTCTCCCCCTTGGAAGGTCCTAAAGTTGTTCTAGAGTCTCCTACTGGTGTTTCGCAGCCTACAAAGAGGGTACTATTTCAGGGTGGTTCAGTAAGCAGCCGTGGTCACAACAGGCAAATTCTTACCGTGACAATAACAGGGAGGTCATTGATGATAATGTAATGGAACCGCCTGCATGTTGGGAAGCACTGGAACAGCATGTTGGTGTAAGGGCCCCAGGTAGATGTGAGCATGTTACAGAAGTTCAGAGGATCATTGGTGAAGAACAGTATAAAACAGGAGGTAAGTGATAGAGGGGTGCAGAATCTCTGGGGCCGGCGGTATAGCGTAGTATTCGGCTGTGTAAGCTGTATGTAGTCCTTACTTGGTCTCCCCTTCCAGGCAACAAAGAGATATAATTGCTGCCCCAGGTTCTGATCAGTGAAAGAGGACAGGTGGTAGGAAGGCAGAGAGAGGGGAGGAGTCTTGTTTCGGTATTCCGTCTGCATGGCCCTTCACTGATGGTCCAGCAGGCGAGATTGCTGCGGTGCCCCAGTGGCAACTGGGAGGGCTGCCACTGCCCTAGGTCCCACGCTGAGGCATGGGGAAATACAGGCCGCCGTCCCTACTGGGCCTGACAGCGGTTGGCAGGTACCACACCTGCCACTGGGTGTGGTCCGATGATGGGATCCAGCCTCAGGAGAGTCGGGCAATCTACAGGTCAGCTGGTCCAACCCATCTCCACTGGCCAGCCTGCCAATTGGCAGCAATGTAAGCAGAAGCCCCGGACAGAAAACTCCACTAGGCCTAGGCCATCACATGAGTAAATCTCTGGCTGTCGCCGCATCTGCCGGTGCTGGAACATTAAAAAAGTCGACACATTCAATGCCTTCACTGAACAGAGTCTCTTGGCTCTGAATAGCATTGGCAAATCTCTGGCAGGTGCTGCGGACTCATGAGCTTGTCTAATGAGCCGCCGAATTCACCGAGCTCCAGACTCTGCCCACCCCACACTCATTTTTCAATCCATCCACCCACTCACACCCAGGTACGCATCTCACCTTTTTCTTCTTGGTTGAAAGAACCACCTATTCACACTCACCTGACCAAATACCTACACACTATTCAGTCCAGTAGTCCATCTGGGCATGTACACTTGTACATGTGTTTATAGGCAGCTCTACATTGGTCAATATGGGTACTGCTTTGGTGTGTTTGAATGAGAGCCTCTGTACCACTGCCCCCACAACCACCAACCGCCTGCTCTCCTGGACCAACATCAACGACGAGGACACCAGCGAGATCATGAACACCATCCACTCCGGTTCACCGCTAGACCCGTGCCCTCACCACATCTTCAACAAAGCCAGTACAGCCATCGCGCCCCATCTCCGGAAAATAATCAACATCTCCTTCGAGACAGCAACCTTCCCGGAAAGCTGGAAGCACGCCGAGATCACCGCCTTACTCAAGAAACCCAAGGCAGACCCCAAGGACCTCAAGAACTTCCGACCCATCTCTCTGCTCCCATTCCCCGCGAAGGTCACCGAGAAAATCGTCAACAAACAACTGACCCGCTACCTCGAGGAGAACAACATCCTGGACCCTTCCCAGTCCGGCTTCCGCAGCAACCACAGCACCGAAACCGCCCTCATCGCCGCCACCGATGACATCAGGACCCTGCTAGACAACGGAGAAACAGCAGCCCTCATCCTCCTGGACCTATCAGCCGCCTTCGACACGGTCTGCCACCACACACTACGAACACGCCTTCACGACGCCGGGATCCAAGAGAAGGCCCTGGACTGGACCACATCCTTCCTTTCCGGCAGAACACAAAGCGTCCGCCTCGCCCCCTTCCGATCCAAGGCCACCAAGATCATCTGCGGCATACCCCAAGGCTCCTCCCTCAGCCCAACGCTGTTCAACATCTACATGGCACCCCTCGCCCACGTCGCCCGACAGCACAACCTCAACATCATCTCCTACGCCGACGACACCCAGCTGATCCTCTCCCTCACCAAAGACCCTCACACCGCCAAAGCCCACCTCCACGAAGGAATGAAGGCCGTCGCCGAATGGATGAGGACCAGCCGCCTGAAGCTGAACTCGGACAAGACGGAGGTCCTCATCCTTGGTTCCAACCCTTCAGCCTGGGACGACTCCTGGTGGCCAACATCACTGGGAACAGCCCCGCCACCCACCGACCACGTACGCAACCTAGGGGTCATCCTCGACCCCACCCTCTCCATGACTAAGCAGGTCAACGCCGTTTCCTCATCCTGCTTCAACATCCTCCGAATGCTCCGCAGGATCTTCAAGTGGATCCCCACCGAAACAAGAAAAACAGTCACCCAGGCCCTCGTCACCAGCAGGCTGGACTACGGAAACGCCCTCTACGCAGGAACGACGGCTAAGCTCCTGAGACGGCTGCAACGCATCCAGAACGCCTCTGCACGTCTTATCCTCGACATCCCCCGACGCAGCCACATCACACCCCACCTGAGAGACCTGCACTGGCTCCCTGTCAACAAGAGGATAACCTTCAAGCTCCTCACCCACGCACACAAAGCACTCCACAACTCCGGACCAGCCTACCTCAACAGACGACTCAGCTTCTACACCCCCACCCGCCAGCTCCGCTCGACCAGCCTCGCCCTCGCCACAGTCCCCCGCATCCGGAAAACGACCGCCGGCGGCAGATCCTTCTCCCACCTCGCCGCCAAGACCTGGAACACCCTCCCCACCAACCTCCGACAGACCCAAGACCTACTGGCCTTCAGAAGACTCCTCAAGACCTGGCTCTTCGATCAGTAGCAGCACCACTCCCCTCTTCCCCCAGCGCCTTGAGACCCTCGCGGGTATGTAGTGCGCTTTATAAGTGACATGATTGATTGATTGATTGATTGATATGTTGTATGTTTTTTGTGTGTATTCTTAATGTGATCCTTGATGTGTATTGTGTTGGTGGCTATATGCTGTTTGTCTTTTTGTACGTGTATGTTACAAACGACATACCTAACCCTGGGTCAGTTCCCACAATCAGCGTAAGTTTAACTTCAGGGTCAGTCATACTCACACAGCACAACTACAGCACAAGCAATACCTGAAAACACTTACACACACAGACACACACACACACACTCACACATGCACACACACAGTATAAACAGCAGTTGAGTCTTTCATTACTCTAATTCAACATCATAAAAATGAAGGGAAGCAAAGCAACCAGCAGCGTGTGGCACAGTCTGTGCAGCCAGCTCAACTATCTCTGAAGGACACGTTGTGTGTATTTAAATAGGATCTAAATGTGATGAAGGCTGTTGTGGCTACACACACATATTAATTCAGATTTTTCTTCCTTAGGGAGCACTGCACCAGCACTGTATTTACACAGAGTCTGCCAGAAATAGTGCTACATTTGTGCATGCTGTTCCTAACTGGTGCTACCACAAATGGCCCAAAGATGGTCCTAAATTGCAAGATCTAGCTCTACAAAATCTAGCATACAAAGTCCTTGTTGCTAGCAGATAGGAATGAACAAAATATAATTTAGGGTGGGAAATTGAAAATTCATTTCACTCTCAGAACACAGAGGGCCCGATTCACGAAGGCAATCTGAGACAAAAGTCTAACTTTACGACTTTTGGTATTCACAGAGGTCATTTACGAGTCGTATCTTTATGTCCGCAGTCGGCAGGGAAAAGGACACTCCATCATAATCCCAGAAAAGTTTGCTCCTTTGCATCATGGTACATGTAGTCCATGATTTGCACTCCCCTCAGTGTTGAGAAGTCCATGATTTGTGCTCCCCTCAGTGTTGACCATAGTGTGACACTAAAGTCAACACTGAGGGGAGCGCAAATCATAGACTGCATGTACCATGATGCAAAGGGGCAAACTTTTCTAATATATGATGTAGGTTCCGGCCACACCCTTTTCCCAGCCCAAACTGATTTTCATGACCTCCTCTACCATTTATCACACATTCTTAATGTTCCTTTTTGTAAAAAATTGTATTCCGGCCCATTGATTACACTTCATCTGGCCCGAGTCGGAGAGTACGTCTGGAGCCAGAGAGTACAGCTGGAGCCGGAGAGTACGGCTCTGTTGCGGAGAGTACTGTGCGGGTGTGGAGATTCCGACCCGACTACAGACGTAAAGATACGACTCGTAAATTACCTCTATGAATACCAGAAGTCGTAAAGTTAGACTTTTGTCTCAGATTGCCTTTGTGAATCGGGCCCATAGTGTTAGCAAAGACAATAGGCCTGGCTTTAATGTGCTAAAGCATGCAAATAGCATTTGTGTTTCAGTGCTTTAGTACATCAAAGCCAACCGTATTAACATTACCAATGTTAGTTTTTTAAAGTCATTGCATCACTTAAATGGAAAGGGGTTACTTTAAAAAATAAAAGCTGGCATTCAGTGGATTACATCAAGGGGAGAAGACAGTGGTTACAGGTATCCCTGCCAGGCCTCCTCAATGCTAAACACACATATTTGACAAAGTTTAAGATATACTACTGGTAGAGCATTGGTTTTTATAAATATGATACATTCTCCTCTGGGGCAGCGGTTCTTAACCTGTGGTCTGTGGACCCCTGGGGTTCACAGCACCTATTCAGGGGCTCTGTAGACCCATATGACATCTAACCATTATTTTCTATCAATAATCATAAGCATTTGAGCTAAATAACTGTATGATGCTGGTTCTTCTTACAAGGATAATAGTTTCATGGAGCAATAATACGTGTGTTTGTGTTTAAAATATAATCAAGAACTTTACAAATGTTTAGTCAGATGTTGATTTATAGTTTGGAATGGAGCACGTCAATGTGCATAGTCACTATTTGTATTTAAACACGCCCAACCCGAACTACGAATCAGTTTCTGACTAAAAATATTTTTGAATTGCCTATGAATTCTTAGAAAACAACACATACCTACACATTGAGATGGCCAGTGTCCTACCCTCTCAGGAAACTCTGTATGATTTCCTAGGCAGACTGCCCAAAAGGCCCTTCCAGGCTGCACATTCTCCCATCCACTGCTTAACTTGAGCAGGCATTTACAGACTTCAAGCACCTACATGCCCCTACATGCCTTGTATTGGAAATAGGAAATGCTCAGACTTTTCAGCTGAGCTTAAATACTGCCACAGAGTACAGCTTCCCAGTAAGCAGTGTGTATTTTAGCTTTTATTCAATCACTGTCCTTGTCACCTTTTGACAAAATCCTCTGCCTGTTCTTCACCTTTCTCTGTACCAAGCTTGATCACTACTGTGTTTCTCGCAGAGGCCAATGTCAATTCATTTACTATTTCTATCCCATTACCTTTGCTGACAGTTGTGATTTCATATGAATTCCTTTCACTATGTGAATATGACTTGGGTCTTATGCCAGTGTTTAGCAGATCAAATATCAACACATTTAGTTGCAGAGGGAAATAGATGTTCGAAGTGCATTTAGTGTGTACTTGTTTGTGAATTTTTTGTAAATGATTATTGAGGTACATACCATAGAAATGGGCCTATTACACACAAGGAAGTACCGAAGCACACATAAACAGTCCAAACAGTAGTGCTTAGTTGTAGCAAATAAAATAATGTATTGCCAAGTTATAGCAAAAAGTATAGATACAGTCTGAGATTTCTTTTTCTTCTCAAAATACGTGATGTTTATTGTTCAGTCTTGATACACAAGCCAAGCAAAGGGCAGCTGACACGTGTTTCATCCTACAGACGTTTTCAAGGCTCTAAAATTCTTTCCATGCAGTAGACGAATGATGGCACTGACTTTTTAGCTGTTGTAGGTCAGAGTATTTTCGCACAGCAAAGCCTGATCAAAGATGAGCGTGCTTGTGCGCGACAATGGTGCATTCCGTCACAACTAACACATACGTTGAGAGTTGTGTGAGGACTATTGATCCCCACTCTGTATGCACGCGTATAAAAGGAACCAAGAAATATAGTAGATGACGAGTTCCTCACAAGGTGCAGGGCTCAATTCCACCCCCGAATCGGTGATGGGCCGTGAAGGCCTTAATAAGCCTTGTAACTATTCAGACAAGAGTCGTCTGTGCCTGTAGTATAGTTGTCTCACAAATCGTAGAAATGGCTTGGCTGCCCCTGGATTCAAATTGTGATTCACTGTATCCTGCACACATTTAAGTGGTCATAAATCATTAATCATTATGATTAATCAAGCCTTCTCTTTCTACTGAATCTCAATCGGTCGCAAATAACATTTTGAGAGATGGAAACTATTTTTTGACTCACAGTTTGCTATTTGTGTATTGTAACTTGCATTTTCGCTTTGTAATGATTGTGAAATGAAGGCTTTCTGACAACAAAAATATAGAGGACATTGTGCCCCAAGGTCTTTCTTTGCTCCTATAGATGCCATTATTCCAACCTGATTTGGATTTGGGTGTGCAAACAGGATTGTGAATTATCCCCTGAATTCTTACCCCATCCGTGTTTGCGGCACACTTTTATGAAAGGACCTAAAAAAACATATGCAGAAGAAGACCGGTACATGGACATTAAAGCAAGGGCTTTATAACATTCCCCAAGAAACTGCAGGCAATGATGATGATAAAGACATGGGTAGGGCAAATACATTACAAGCTTTTTTATAGCAGGAAACTGCATCAGGAATGCTTGCATCATAGGAAAATCTTTCACTCAAGCAGACCTCTTTGCTAAGATCTTGACGTAAAACCCAAAAGGTATGACTCCATTTTGAGTAGGCCTGACACCACCTTAGGTAACGGGGCGTCACTATATGCCCACTTTTATGCTTTTATGCAGAATCATTGCCATGTCTTCCACTGTCACAGATGTCGTCTGACCTTATCTTTCTAAGAACCATGAAAATGTCAAGTCAGTCTGCTAATGACGTAGATATAACACCTGATGTGACATAATTCTGGGGCAAGTGTCCACTTATCACCATGCCAAGTTCAAATAAGGAAAAACACTGGCATATAGCTAAAATAGTATAGTCTGAATTGACGTCCATTCACCTTACATGTTCATAAGGAAATGTTTGGGACGTACACCTTGATGCACATAATCTATGTGATACATTGCTAAACTTATGACAGAAATTCCAGTCTCTGATAGGATTTAGTATATAAGGACTGACACCCGACCACTTGGGAGAAGAGGTCCTTCACCCAGATTATCACACAAGAGACAGTCCCACCTACTGTCAGCACACTTTGAAGATGCTGTATCTCGCCTGATGCTGATAAGGCTGATTCCCGGTGGAAGGCAGCTACTGCAGCACATGTTTGACTTTCACAGGGAACACAGCCTCTAATGGGCCACTTCCCAGTTGAACTCATCTACTTATCTAAACATGGCATTCTGGGAAATATCAAATGGCAAGTAAGTGGAAGTCCCTTATTGCTGATTCTTGAAGGCATTCTCTGCTCAAGTACCACAATTTTAAATTAAACATAGTTCTCTAACAAAGATGCAAACAAGAACTTTAAATATGTTTCAAAAACTATACAATGTACACCAAAGACCTAGGTCCTTGTTGTAAAGAATAACAGGGCCTGCTCTTAGTCTCCATTTTAGTTTCACTTTTTAGCTTGACATCCTTTTTCAACTGTGACTTTTTACATGTTTTACACTTACACGAGAATGTACTGAGAACTTATTATACATGCAGTTAATTTCTTAGTAATTATTATCATGTCTGTAGACTCTGTACGAAGCTAGGCACATAGAAGCGATGCCTTTGTATTTGGTTTTCCTGTTGGAGACAGTTCTAAGACTGCAGACTAACCATAGCATCAGCTCCGCACCTTTGACACAATGACATTGGGACAGTGCTTTTATTATATAAACGGCCTCTGTGATACATTTGGCAGAGGAGCACTTCTGCTGGGATTTTCTTGGAAAGCGACGCCCTGTGGCTGAGATGCAGTCCTACTGATTCTGACCTCTATCCTGCAAAGGACGATAGCCTGTTCTATATAAGCTGGCCTCCTGATACATTATACTCAGTTATGGGGCGTTAGGCTATCCCAGGGGATCTGGCAGAGGGTACTCTCACTTTGCTCTCAATAGTATAGGTAGTGTTAAGTGGGAGTAAAAGCATAATAATTTTATAATGGTTGAACTGTTTATCTTTTTCACCATTCTTGAAATGCTGGTTACAATGCTTTGTTTCTTCAGCCTAATAATTACAGCACACTCTTTCTATACAAAGATATGATTGTTTCAATAAATGTTTAAAAAGTAAATTTGTATCTTTCTTGTGTTTACCTTGGGCATGCAAATGTAAACAATGAAAGAGTAGATCTGTTTCCACAATTTCCTTGGGGAATAGAGTGGTAATGTTCGAGTTTGCTGATACTCTCTGGTCCCCTGATAGGGTTAGGGGTTCAGATGGGGCACTGTGAGCTGGCTAGGAACCAAGCCAACATTTTGTGATTCTATGTGTGAACTGAGTCCCCATATTCTGAAGCTTATGTTGTCAAGATACACAGTCCTACTTAATTCGTAGGAACCATATAACACCCTAATTTACAGAACAGTTGGAAAGAGTAAAACGTTTTGTACAATGTACAGTCAGCGGGTAAACTCACAGTTAATAAGACTTTGGAATCTGTTTTACAACTGCAGTAATACCACAGTATGGCATGGGACATCTGTCCTCCTTAGTATTATCACAATGCTAGTGGTAACTTCAGATCAGTAAATGTGAAAAACCTGGCAGAAACACTATTGCCTCAGGTTAATCCTATTTTAAACTTTATCCACTTTGATACCATGATTACTGGGCGCGGTAACTCAATAACTGATTTGTGGATGTGTCACAAATATTCCAAACTTCTTTAGATTTGGCCCCAGGCTAGTGTATATGTGACATTTATAAAAGGATAGCCTGTGAGAGACCTTGATGATCTGGGAGCCTCTCAGGAACTATAAAGAGAGTAGACAAACTCTCTGCATTCACTCAAGTCTGCTTTTATATTCACAGATCATCTTGATCCTGGTGTTGAACTGCCCCTGTTACTACTCACTGGCACAGGTGTATCATATGCCACACTGTTACCAGGAGCACAATATGGACACAGTCATCCACCCATAGCAAGGAGCGTGACCTTTGATAAAACATGCCACTATAAGAGGTTGAGGGTTTCACGTCCTGTTACTAAATATATGGCATGCACAAGCTGGTAGAACCAGAACATTAATATCAAAAAGAGGACAACTGTTTTCTTTATAGTTCACTAGAGTCTCCAGTATCATTGTCTTCCTGTTTTATATGTTAGGGAGAATCCATTGAAGTATCTTAAAGCTTATCCTATCACTTCTATTTGTGTAGTTTATTACAGTCTCGCAGAAAGGGCCTGGAGTAACCTTTTACTGAATCTAGGGGCTCTTTCTTGCTGTTATCTTTTTCTCAGGAAAATAAAGGCTGTGCTTTTATTTGTAATTTGAGTTCCAGCAGATATTGAATAACATAACATAAGATAAAAAGGTTTGCAAAAGGTGGTCTTTCTTCTAAGTCTACAATGAGATCCTGACCTCTTCAGGGTGGTTAACTAAACTCATTGGTCTCAAAAAGTAGAGGAAATATGGTGATGTGCTCTCAGTACAACAGGGATTATAAAGTGAATAATTTGCACAAACGAATCAAGAGGTCATGAAAAATTTGATTTTTATATAATTGTTTTGGAGTTTCACCTAAAATTTACTCCTAACTTGAAACCATTTGTTACCCATGCGCATAGCATTCGCATGGAAAAAGCAGCACCAAACTGAAGAAGAGTTCTGCTAATTGCACAAAAGTTTTAAGAGGGCAGGAACACTAAATCATATTCACATTCCCGTATGAGCACCATACTGAAAATCAACATGTCTGCATTATCAGCTGTAGTCAACTCACGCAATAGCAAATAGTCAGTTATCCGTGACTCTAACTAAACCTTCTTGAATGCACGCTTATGAATGCTAGGTTGTGGACACACATTTAGCACATTGAGTACTTGTATTAACCATGTAGGGGAATTGCAGAGGCTTGGTGAGCATTTTGGTTGATCCAAATGTGAATAGTCCTTATTGTCCCGAAAGGATAACTATAAAAGCGGACACTGTGGTCTGCCACCGATGGAAGATAAGGGTGGGGTTGAACTCATTGAGACATTCAATAAAGCAGGTGTAATGGTCCCACCTACACATGCCAGAGCAGGTTTTATCATTGTATAATGTTAATTTTCAGATGAGGAGAGTGAAAGCGACAGTATCCCAGTCACCTCATGCTCAAAGGTAGGACTGCAGGATATATTCACACACGTGACATGACATGCACAATCACTGTATGAATGGAAGAGAATCGACAGAGGGGTTGTAAGAGAAGAGTCGGCATATATATT
Source organism: Calotriton arnoldi (assembly GCA_963921515.1). Lineage (NCBI taxonomy): Eukaryota > Metazoa > Chordata > Amphibia > Caudata > Salamandridae > Calotriton > Calotriton arnoldi. The sequence goes on from CAWUFW010000789.1 coordinate 3,533,894, forward strand.
CAGAGAACAGATAAAGAGAGAAAATGAAACTGACACACAAGGCAAGAGCTTTGAGTTGTTAAAGAATTGAGAAGAAGGAGTAAAGAACAAAACAAATTTAGAGTGAGATAGTCTTTAAAGTAGTTGCTGTTGTTCGTAGCGACAAGTGCTGGTCCTGCCGGGTGCACAATCAGTATGTCACTGCTGCGGTGCTAGTATGATTCACTCCTCCCTGCATCTCCTTTCTATGAAAGATAGAAAACTCCATGGGGTTTCAGTCCTTATGCGGTAGATTACCTGCACAAGGAATACACCTGTGGACTACAACCTCCAAGTAGAAGCTGTGCCTTAAGTAACTGCTGCCTGTCAACCCTTGATGGCTGTCCTGTTCTGACAAGTGCTGGTGGTATTAGAGCCTCTCTCTGATCAGCCCAGCACACCCCAGCAGCAGCCCTACTGTCCCTGCTTCAGCTGACAGAGCAGGAGCCTTTCAACACTACTGCTCTATTATGGCTTCACCAATGAGGTTCCACAATGAGCTAGAGTGCCAGCATCTTTTAAAGATGATAGAGCGCACATGTGGCACTCGTTGATGCCATGTTGAGAGAACTGGAGCTGTGGAATTTACTGCATTTCATATAGAGAAGATTACAGGAAATGAGCAAAACGATGGACCTACTCACATTGTTTTGTACTTGGTAATGGTACCATTCTCTTTCCTCATCTGTTTCCCCAGCATATCCATTCTCTTTACCACTTCGTCAGTTTAAAATAGGAATAATACAATTTTGAAGACTAGAGAGGGAATTCTCTGCCTTCAGTTATCATTTATTGGAGTAGATTTTTAGGTAATGGGGAATCTGTTTTCAGATAAAGCTCATATTTAAAGTTATAAGTTTTTGTACTCAAATTGGTGGATAGGGCCCCACCGGAGGTGGTTATGCTACCATCCTTAACCCTCAGCACAGAGAGAATAAAAATGAATGACTAAATAACAGGAATGCATTTACACAACTCAGAGAGATAGCGTTCTGTACCTAGTTGTAGTCATGGCATGGAGTCAGATCCATTGATCATGGGGCAGTAATAGTACACGTTCATGCCAATCACTTGGTCATTATATCTTTGCCTTTGACCCATAGAGCACTCTGCTGCCTTTTGACAAGGTTCGTGCTCTACAAGTGCCATAGACACATACATTGATCTCGACGGATAATCTCATAAAGTTTGAAAGAGTGAACCGTATAGTTTGTGTTGCCTCATTACCTCCACTCCTGCTATTCAGATCCCCATTCAGACCCCGGTGCAGTGCGTTGAATTTCACCACACTTGAAGGCGCGCATCTGCTGTGCAACGACAACTGCCTTTTTTGAATTTTGCACTTTGACATTTTAACCCAACATTTCACAATTCTAATAGCCATCTATAATTGCACAATTTAAACCACTTTTAAGAATGAAGAACTGAGAGTTTTTCAAGAAGGTCATACAGTCAATGTCACAATAAAGTCATAATATAGATTTCATTTTTGGAACATGGCAGAGCTATTAGCTGTAAATCATTTATTCGTGTACAAATGTTTTTGTATTTTGCCAGAACATCCCCTGGACATAGTTTAATTTTGCTGACTCTTTCAAAGACATATTAAATCAAAAACCCTCCAGATTTGACCTACCTTGGAATAAACACCTTTCAACTACCAAGAAAGGACCCAGGAGCCACATGGACAAAATGAAGGAATACATTATGAGAAAATAAAACCAAAATCTTATTCTGTGTTACTCCCTAATCACATTTGTGTTCACTTTTCCCCCCAGAAATTATGAATCACCCTACAGATTTGCCTTGATGAACCTTATTTTCAAGTCGGCTGATGTACACAATGTGGATAAATTGATTATACATTACCTTCGGCAGATTCAGTAGGCTGTACATTCAAAAGTATGACTCCTATAATAAGGGCCAGAGCCAGGCCGTAGAGCACCTTCTGAGCCATGGTTTAGTGCAGTCTCCTTAATTCAGTCTGTTTGGCAGATTCTGGATGTGGATTGCTCTTCGAGACTTTAATGCCACTTTTATATCCTCAGATGTGTTTGTTTAATGATTTGATATTTTCGCATAAGCATATTCTCTGTCAAATAAGCCACATACTACGGTAGTAAAACTAGTCAGCTGTTGTGTGGTACATTGCCAAACAGGATGATGTCTTTTACTATAGTTGCCAATGGACCCCACTGGCACTCATTTTAGGGCACCATGACTCTTGATTAACTGCTTTTTGGCAGGTTATTTATTCTGTGTAAACTTTGCAAGACAGTTGCAGCCCTCTTTAAAAAACACTAATGGGCTGTCTGGATTTTCTGCCAGAGAGAGAGCGAGACAGAATATTGAGATTATATGATTGTGAATGTAGTCAGAGCTCTATGTGGGGTGGGTGCTCAGCAAAACTGACTTTAACCCCAACCAGGCCCTATTTTTCTGATCTTTAACTTTACAAGCAAACACAATGAATTCTTTTTCAACAATGAGTGCATCAAACCTTTCAGGCAATCCAAGTCAATGATGCATTCACCGTTAATTCACTTTGTACTGTGCACATTTTCCTATTTCCGAAGAGTGTTTTCTTTACCCAAGTGCTGTATTTCTGCATTTTTGTTCTTCATGAAATATATTAAAAGTCCATACTGCAAACTGAGTTGCCTCTGGGAGTCGGGTGATTTCAGAAAGTGGATGGGTGTCCACGATAGCACGGCAGACAGTTGAGGATAAATGTAGTGTGAGGTTCTGGGAGTACCAGTATTTGGGCCATACATTTTTAGGTCTCTTCAAGACATTTTGTTTACTGTTAGCAGGCTTGGAGCCTTCCCATTAGTTACCATTGGTGGGCTTCAAAGCCACTCTCAAGTGCTTGCTTCCTGCTGGTCATTTCTGCGGTTGGCACTTCCCTCTTCTTGCGATGTTACCCTTCCCTAGAGCATGGCCCAAGTACTTGTGTCCTTCCACTGCGCACATTTTTGGGACCTATTTCTTTCTTTTCGTTGAGCCACTCTACAGAGTGTATCTTTTCTAGCGGACTTTTTCATATGCTTGTTGTTTTAGGCTTTCCAGCTTGAAGTTGTCTGTCCCGTAAGTACTCGCTATCTATAAACAGGCCTTTAAATCTTGTTCTTATCTTGTCTCATTTGCTGTACATTCAAAGACAGAGGTCAAATAAGACAGAGTTTAACTGTCAGGCTTTGTATTCTAAGGGAACTTGGTGTTTACTTTTCTTTTGATGACTTCAAAGCGAGAGAATGTATGTAACAATCTTTGTAATGAGTTCCTATGCAAGAGGATAGGCTGTATGATGATATTTTTTCTAGCACACAATAAACATGAACTGTGCTGATATTTCAGAATAAGAACAGTAGAAATGAAGTACTTTTTTTGTAACTCTGAAGGGTGGTGGAAACTAATGTTTAAATACATTATCATTTGTGTGCAGCAAAAACGCATGTCTGTGCAAATGTAATTCTCAATTTCAATTGGAAATTTGTTGTCTGAAATGGAAGTGCACTATCACACCATGCATATTCCACACTACCTCATTCTACTTTACACTACTCTCTACCAAAATCTACACCACTTCACTCTACAACACTCTGCTCCACTCTATGCCCTTCCACTCTATGCCATGCCACTCCATGCCATGCCACTCCACTCCAGTCCACGACACTCCAATGTAAGACACTCTACGACATGGATCATTTCTTTACTCTACACCCCTCAACTCTACGCTCAACCACTCTACGCCCCTCCACTCCATTCTATCCCACTCTACTTCAATGTACCCCAGCCCAATCTACCACACTCCACTTCACTACAGTCTACCCCACTCCACTGCAATCTACCATTCCAATCTACCATACTCTCATCCACCCAATCTACTCCAATCCACCCAATCGACTCCGCTCCACTGTACCCCACTTCACCCTAATATACCTCACCCAACTCTTCTCCACTCCAATCTACCCCACTCTTCTCCACTCTAATCTACCTCACACCACTCCAATCTACCCCACTCTCCTCTACTCCAATCTACCAAACTCCACTCTATCCCAATCTCCCCCACTCCACTCTACCCTACTCCAATCCACCAAATCGACCCCATTCCATTCTACCCTAGTCCAATGCACCCAATCTACCCCACTGTACTCCACTCCAATCTAGCCCATGCCACTCTACCCTACTCTCCCCAATATACCATGCTCCACTCTACTCCAATCTGCCCCACTGCACTTCAATCTATACCACTCCAATCTACCACACTCCACTCCAATCTAACCCACTCCACCCCAATCTTCCCCACTACAATCTAGCCCAATCTACTCCACTACAATCTACTTCAGTTCAGATGACTGCACTTCACCACACTCCACTCAACACCACTCCACTCTACTCCAACCTACCCTACTCCACTCCACTCCACTCCAAACCACCCCACTCCAATCTACCCCAGTCTACCCCTCCACTCTTCTCCATTCCATTCTACCCTACTAATCCACGCAATTTACCCTGCTCCAAGTACCCCGCTCCACTTCAATCTACCCCACTCCAACCTACCCAAATCCATTCCAATCTACCCTACTTTAATCCACCCAATCTACCCCACTCTACTCCACTCTGTCCCACTCCACCCCACCCCACTCAAATCTAACCCAATCCACCTTCTCCACTCTTTCTCAATCTTCTCCATTACAATCTATCCCAATATGCCTCACTCCACTCTACCCCAATCTATGCTGATCTACCGAACTCCTATCTAACACAATCCATCCAAACTACTCCTATCTACCCCAATCCACCCACATTTATCCCACTCCACTCCAATCTACAAACCCCATTCCATTCCAATCTACCCCACTCCACTCCAATCTACCCCTCTCTTGTCCACTCAATCTACCCCACTCTTCACCACTACAGTCTACCCCAATTTACCCCGCTCCAGTCTACCTCACTCTACCCCAGTGTACCCCAATACAAACTTCTCCACTCTACCCCACTTCATGCTACCCTAATCTACCCCACTCTACTGTAAACCAGTCTACCCCACTCCATGCTACCTCAATCTACCCCACTCCACGCTACTCTAAACCAGCCTATCCCGCTCCACGCTACCCCAGTCTACCCCACTCCATGCATCTCCAATCTACCCCATTCCACTCTACCCCAATGTACCCCACTTCAGTCTACCCCACACCACACCACACCACTAATGTTTAGCCATGCTGCACAGCAGCCACACTGGTGTACAACATGGCTAAAACACATTGCCAAAGCCAATAGCTCTTGCATAGGCGAGACCTATTGGCATTGCCAATGCTTGTTGTTGTTCCTCCAGGGTCTTCAAATCCATGGCATCTCAGCAGACTGCACAGAGCAGTGGCCACATAAATGCCAATTGTATCTACAATTCTACAGAAATCACCAGAGTTTGTGAAGCTGAGCGAAGAGAGCTATGATGAAATATTCAAACAAGGGTTGGGTGAAGTTCCGAAGGGGGTGCATCTCAACTTGGCAATTGTTGTTAAACTTTGCTAGTTATGTGATTTAAAAAAAAAGAATCTAAAAGGGATCCTGCTCTGTGGCATTAACTATTGTAAAGTAGAGGGGTCCTAAGCCCACATACTAACTCAAATAATGTCCCAGACACAAGTGTTGGGAGTACATAATTGACATGGGGCACGTCCGCCCAGCCCCCTTTATTAGTATGGTCTCTTGACTGGTATAGCCTGTGTTGGATGGGTGTAGGGTGGGTCTTAGCACTGCCCCTATGGAAGGGCTGCTGCATGACATGTCCAGCAGGACACTTCATCCCCCAGAAATCCAAAAGAAAGGACACAGAGTCCAACCTTTGGAAACAAAAACAAACCAAACCGGATAGTCCATCAGTCTCTAGAGTCACTCAGCAGGACAGCAGTGGACGCATGGACGGATGATACTGGCTGCAGCATGACATCTCTGCTCACATTCATACTTTAACAATTCTGAGAAAGGAGATTACACTGGTTCAAGGACATCCAAAACCTTCTGGCTACAGGCAAGCTGTACTGAATGGGTCAGGCGGACCAGTCCCATGGATGTGTGCACCCTCAATGAAACAATGTGTTTCTCATCTCGATTCAACTTTATAAAAACAAAAATATGATGCTTGTTATTTCTTGATCACTTCATCAATGTATTCATTCATCTGGAATATCACCAAACGTTTTTTTCATAATTCCATCATTCTGTGGTAACGCAATATTATATTAACCCAAAGCATTTCGGGTCTATCATGGACCCTTCTTCAGGGGTCTAAAGAAAAAATACAAGAACACCAGATCAGTCTCTGTTTTGTCAAAATCCTCACCAACATAATTAAATATGTCTCATCGACATTCAAACTCATGATCAACATCATTATAAATAACATCAAATGTTAACAGAACCATTGAATGAACATAGATCCAAAACTATTCATTGCAAACATGATAGGGTGGTAACTGTTGTTATACACAAGCATAATACCAATCATAAGAAGCCAACGCCTTACTATCGTTATTTCACCTTCTTCGTTCCCCGTTATAACACTCAACCCCGAAAGGCACCTCTGTTACTGTACTGCCATAATACTACACGTAATCACACTTACTACAAAGCGTTACCATCACTCGCTTCTCAGCTCAATTGCCTAACAATCTTCACGTCTTGCCGTCTCAACGGCACTTCCGTGTACGCTGGATTTGAAAACCTACTGCACACCAATCATCATACGCTCACTCGTCACGTGATAGGGGAGCGTTATCTCCCCTACGTCACAGCGTCCAAACTCTTCATGTGATGCTCTCAACCAATCAATGTCCTGAGGCGGATATACACAGTAACCCATGCGTGTCCGGAATAATACTCGTTCGTGTGCAAAATAGACCTACTGCTGTTGATCTGTCATCTGCTCCTCACCCTTACTGCACCCTCTGTTTCACTAACCTTGATACTATGTCCACCCAGTATAAATATGTTGCTATGATGTGTGATTTAGAGTGAACTCCTAAATACATAATACATATTTCATGTTGAATACAGAAAAATCATAATACATGATTGCTAATTACATGATGTCAACTGCTCAAATAAGTCCTTTATAAAAAAAAGTCCTTTATAAAAAACATGCTAATTCAACACGATCATTCATTCCAAAAGGCTGCATGGAATGTAATTTTCTACTCCAGTAAAATTCTGTTCTCAATAATTGTTTATGCGGGTCCATATCACAACGCTGCTGAATAGCTTCCAGGATCGTAAATTTGACTTGTGCTATTTGATGACCAGCTTCGTGCCAGTGTGTAGCCACTGTTGATTTCATATTCTTCATTCGAATATTACTCTTATGTTCCGTCATTCTGATTTTGATCTTACGTTCAGTTTGACCCACATCAATTTTGCCACACAGGCATTTAATAGCATATACCACATTCTTCGTGTCACATGTGCTGGAATGCAATAATGGTATCTTGGTGCCTTTCGTAGGATGTGAAATTTCATTCCCTATAATTACACTATTGCAATGGATACAGTTCTCACATCTACGCATGCCTTTAAAAGTGTGTTTCTCTTTCTTTTTGATGTTTTTATTGGATAAGTATTCTTTAATGTTCTTTGACCTTTGAAAGGCAAACGTGATCTTATCATCAAACAAGGGTTTCAAATCTGGTTCCATCTGGATTAGTGACCACTGTCTCTTAATGATATTTTTAATCTTATTGGCTTGAGTGGAGTATTTCAAAACACAAACAGTCGGTGTCTTTCTAGTATCTTCCTTGACTGTAAGTAATGATTCTCTGTTCACATTCCCCACTTTAGAGATAGATTCTTCAATTATGCACCTTGGATATCCTCTCTTCATGTATTTTGTAGCCTGATTCTTGATTGTTTCTGACACCTCTTGTGGATTTGAAGTGGTATGCTTTAATCCTATAAATTGGGAAAAAGGCAGATTTTTTTTAAAGATTCCTGATGGAAGCTCTTAAAATGTAAACAGTTATTACGATCCCTCGCTTTAGTATGGACATTCGTTTTGATTATCTTGTCATCCACAGATACTAAGACATCCAAAAATGCAATTTTCTGTTTCTCTATTTGATAAGTGAACTTAATTCGTTCATGACATGCATTCAAACGTGTGATGTTATCCTGTAATACGTTCCTCTCACCTTTCCAAATGATGAATATGTCATCAATGTATCTCTTGAATAGTACCAATTCCTCAAGCCATTCCGGATTCTGCAAGATGTGATCAAATTGACAGGTGGCTATCTGACAGCATGAGGTGTTGGTGGCAGGTGATCGTCAGGGGGTTTGCAGCACTCCCTGGACCCACCTCAGCTTTCCTTTTCTCCACTGCAGCACAGGATGCGGAGAGCTATTCCTGCTACTACCCGCACTTGGTGAGTTTGTGGAGAGGGTTCTTGTCTTGCTGTGTGCTTGGTGCAGTGCTCCCAGTGCGTGGTTTGCATCTTCCTTTCACTTAGCGGCAAGCAACAGCCGGTGCTGCAATGTTGATGCAGGAGGTAAACAGTCTCCTTTTCTCCCTGTGGTGGTGACAGACGGCCACCAGGGGGTGCACGTCACTCTCCACGCTTGTCCTGAATTTCCCTCTTTTTCACAGGCGAGGCTCACCTCTCACCCGCCTGAGCATGTTGTGCTTCTGGTCTGCCTCGATCCGGTGCGGCGGCGAGATATGGAGGCGTTGTACACCGTGTTTCTTTTCATCTCCTGTGGTGCATGTCATACCAGTACATATGCGCACTGAAGAAAGGAGGGGCCAAGGACTGCCACAGCCCAATGTTCTTAGCCAGTCGGTGCTGCAAGCTGGATATCTAAATATGGATGACAGCGGGGGTACTAATCACGGATGTCACTCTCCTCGCCAGCTGGTTGGCTTTCTCCACTTATTGCGGCGTGCCACGTCTTTAGTGCCTTGGTCGCTGCCCTACTAGAAGCGGAGTCGAGGTGCTCCGGAATCCATCTACACATCCCCCATGGGAACATTCTGTGCTCTCAGCTTTGTAGAGGTGGTGTTAAACCCACTCATTGCCTATGTAAAGTAGTGGGCCCTAGGCCCACATACTAAGAAATAATGACATGGACACTAGTGTGGGGAATGCATAACTGGCCCAGGGAAGTTCCAAGTGCACACGGCCCATTTTATTTCCAGGGTCACCCAACTGGGGACGCCTATGTTGGATGGGTGTTGGGTGGGTGTTAGCACTGCCCCTAGGGACGGGCTACTGCATGATGTGTCCAGCAGTATACTACAACTATCACAAAACAACACAGTTCTGGGAATGGCAGCCAATAGATATTTTAGTGGTGATGCTGTACTTCATTTCTTCTGTCTGCTGCCGTGGTTAATGATTGAGACTTCTGTCTAAGAGGAACATTACATGTTAGAGTAACTGCCATTGTGTTTCAAAGTCTTGCAGAATAATGTCCCCTTCATGTTGAGCATAACATCTGGCTCCGAGGAACAGCGTCGGTTAAATTAGACTATGTATGCCTCAGGCAAACTAGGGGGCATATTATCAACCAGGCGATAATCAATTATCGCCGCTTTAGCGTCCGTTTTCGGACGGAAAGCGGCGATAATTCTATCGCCTAATCAGCAAGGTCACGCTATCGCGTGAATCCCTGCACTATCGCCCTTTCCCCCAACGCCCATCCTGCATCTCTAATGAGATGCAAGGTGGGCGTTACTGGCGTACCCCAGATGGGCTACGTTGTAAATATCGCCGATGTGCACATCGCGATATTTACAAGGCAGCCCACAGGATGATAGCAGACGTTAGATTTTGGCGAAAACGGCTGTTTTCGCCAAAATCTAACGTCTGCTATTATCCCGACTTAGCCATCCCTAACATAGGGGGTGGATTGTGCTGATACGACCACAGGGTCGTATCAGCAAGGTTATCGCCGTTTGCAGGGAACATCGCTGGAAAACCAGCGATGTTCCCTGCAAAACGGCGATAACCTCGCTATCTCTGGAATTTTTATCGCCCTGGTGAAGCGTGTTGTTAATAACGCGCTACCAGGGCGATAATTTCCGGAGATAGCCAGCGATAAGAAATCTTACCGTTGATAATATGCCCCTAGGTTTTTTTCCGTTTCACGAAGTTCAAACTTATCTAAATTTGTCTGACTATGCTGGCACAATCAAACATTTAGCCATATTCTAACCACTTTGCTCTCAATTCACAACTAAAAAGTAAAAGGTCATGCAGAGAGTTACATGTCAAATTGAACATATTTTTCTTTTTTTTTTCAAATTCACAAGCATGTCCTGTGGTAGTCCTTAAAAGCTAAACCAGACGCAGGTTTCCCAACTTGAGAACGTTTCGTGACATGTCTGATGGACTCCTATTCCCCCTGAGCAGAAACCTACAGATGAGAGATTTTAGCAAGAAAGGTAGACTTGCTGTGCAAATGCACATTTTTTTTTTTTTTTTACTTTGAGGGGAAAACATTTTTCCCTGTAGAGGCAGCGCTTCCCCTAGACCTTCACCAAATGTTATGTTATGTGTATTTGTAAGCGCACTATCACCCTTGAGGGTATCCTGGAGCTCAGCAGGTGTGTGCGCCTAGCCCTGCCTATGGTAGGCTGTTTAACTGAAAAGTGAGGTCTTCAGCTCCTTGCAAATTCAAGAAGAGAGGAGGAGGCTCTGATGAAGAGCGGGGGGTCTTTCCATGCTTTCGGAGTGATGTAAGACAATAACTGACCTGCTCTGGTTCTGTATATGCGTGGGCTGTTGAGTCCTGCGGAGCGGAGGTGTCTGCCTTATTGGTAGAAGGAGATGCACCTTTACCGCTAGGTGGGGCCTGGCTGTAGTGCCATAAATGTGTATGTGGAAGTTTGAATTGAGGGTGTTTGTGAATCAGGAGCCAGTGCTGTTCCCTGAGGTGTGCTGTAATGTGGGTCCAATGTGGGAGGTTGAGGATGAGTCTGGCTACTGAGTTCTGGATGGTTTCTAGTCTTCTAGTGAGTTTCTTGGTGATGCCACCATAGAGGATGTTTCCATAGTCCAACTTGCTGGTGACTAGAACATGAGTGGCAGTTTTCCTAGTGTTGCTTGGGAGCCATTTGAAGATCTTCCTCCGTATCTTCAGGGTGTGAATGCAGGACGCAGTGATGACATTGACTTTTGCAATCATGTCCAGTTTTCTGTTGATGATTGTTCCAAGGTTCCTGGTGTGGGTTTTGGGAGTGGGTCTGAGTTTGACCAGCCACCAACTGGAGTAACATGGTGTGGTGTTTTTGCTGAAGATCCATACTTCTGTCTTGTCAGTGTTGAGACAGTTGACTTTCTTCTAGTTAGCGACTTTAGTCATGCAGGCGGTGAACTTGATTCCTGTGTTGGATGTCTTGTTTGAGTCCATGGGAGAGTATGAGTTGTGGCATCTGAGTAGGAGAGGATATTGATGCTGTGTGCGTGGGTGACATTGGCCAGAGGGAGCATGTATGTGTTGAAGAGGTTGGGGCTGAGCAATGAGCCTTGAGGCACTCTGCAGATAAGTATGTGGGCTTCGGAGGAGTAAGGTGCCAGGCTGACAATTTGTTTTGATGCTTGATAGAGCTCCAGGAGAATAAGGGCTGCCATGCCTCCTCTGTCAAGGACCATGCGGATGTCGTCTGTAGAGGTGATAAGTGGTGTTTTCATACTGTGGTTGGGCCTGAATCCGGACTATGTGGTGTTGAGGAGTTGTGGTTAGTACGGTGGACAGTGAGATGTCAGTTGATTAGTTTCTCTAAGGACTTTCCCATGTATGGTAGGAGGGAGGTGGGTCTGTGGTTGGAAATCATGGCTGGGTTAGCGGATGGTGTCTTCAGTGACAGTGGCATGTTTCCAGGTGTCAGGGAATGAGGCTGAGTCGATGGAGGCATTGCAGATGGTTTTAGTGCTTCGCTAATTGGTAGGAGTCCTTTGGTGAAGGCGGGATGGCAGCAAGTGTCAAATGGAGTCTCCGAGTGGATGGTATTCATGGTACGAGCAATTTTGATGATGGCCTGCCACGAGGTCAGGGTTCATTCATTGGCTATGATGGGAAGTTGAGTTGAGATGGTGACGGGGTCCGGTTGAGGGTAGAGGTTGTTGTATATGGAGGTGATTTTGTTACAGAAGAATTCTGAGAGCTTGTTGCAAAGGTCTTGTGAGGGGGTGATATTGCTGGAGGTGGCAGGAAGCGCTGTAAAATCTTTGATGATTGCGAAGATTTCCTTGCTGCTCTTAGTGCTGGCATTGATGCGATCTACAAGAGCTGTGTGCTTGGCAGCTGCGGTCTGTGCAGGTAACAGCGATGGGGCGGTGGGGCCACGTGTGGGGAGATTTCGAGGGACAATGCCGAGGGAAAATTAATTATTTATTTAATTTTACCTCAGCATCGTCCCTCGAAATCCCCCCGCACGCGGCCCCTTTGCCCCACCGCTGTTACCTGCATGGACCGCGGCTGGTGCCTGGTGTTCCATATCTGCTGGCGGTAGCATGTTAGGACTGATTTTGAAGATGCTTTTATCTGTGGTATCTCAAAGTGTTCTCCATTTGCGATCCAATTGCATGGACTGGCTTTTCGTCAGCCTAAGTCAGTGGCGTAACAAAACCTTAGGGAGCCCACCCTGCAAGAAATTATGAGGGGGCCCCCAACAATGCCCTTCCCATTGCAGTCACCAACCATCCTATAGACACCTTTGCTCCCTGCACCCACATGACATCTGCAGAAGTTTCCATTATACGTTTAGCATCAAAGACAAAAAAGCTATCTTTGTGGGATGAGCATGCTTTACATACGTGCACATTGAAAATGTTGTAGTGTTCATTTTTTTAATTATAATATTATTATTATTTTTGTTAACAAAATGTAACTTTAAGGTCTGAGTGTATGTTTTTCTCACCGATGCTTAAAACAAGGGAGTAGGTTTGTAAGGGATGTGCTCATGCAAATTAAATCTAACCACCAAAACATGAAGATTAAGCGGGTTATTTAAATTTTGGCTAAGTGATTTAATCTACCATAAATTCATGGATTCCCCATTCCATGTAGACTGTCAGTTCTCCTTTCCATTTAAGGCCTTATTCTGAGTTTTCAGGTGTAGCACCTGGTAGTTCTGGTGATTCCACATCCCGGAGTTACCAGTAACTCTGGATGTCAGAGTTAATGGGCACTAAAAGTTGAGCCTTAGTCTGCCAGCAGCCTATCATGTGTGGTCTACCACCACAGGGTCCCTGCCTTCAATATATCAGGGCGGTCTGCCCTATTTTAGGTGGGTTTCTCGATTCAGACCTGTGTCAGGGTCTGCCATGCCAGACAGGGAAAATTAACATTGACCTCCACTTGCAGTGAAAAAACTCACTTTATGTGGAAACCTTCGCTTTTTGGGGGGTTTTCAGAAACAAGTGGATGTCTATTCAAGTCACTGTCCTAGGTGGGCTCAGCTACTATTGATGACATACCCATTCTGTACTGATTGGGAAAAGGCAGGGTTAAGGAGAATGTATTGTTTATGACTGATCTAGAGCTGTCAAGATACTCCTCCTTGGCAACGGGAGAGGAGGAACCGACCAGACAGCTTGTCATGGGCAAGAACCACATAATTTATTCTTCTACATTGTTATTGTTCTTCTTTTATATAAAATGTATTTATTTTTTTTAATCTGGAAAGGAGATCAAATAATCGTGTTCTGAGTAATGAGTAAATATCACCGGCACCAGCTATTCTCACTAACTTCAATTGGAATGTGTAAATAGATACTTAGATCATAGGCGCCAGAAATAAAGTTATGAGGGTTGTGGTGGCATGCAATCTACCCTGTGGGCATTTAATAGTAATAATCTAAAATATTATTTGAATATCTCCACCATAGTGGCCTTTTTTGCAATTTATTCATTTATCCTGCCTACTCTTACTTATCTCTTAGGATTTTAAAGTAATTGATTATGCACTATCAGACGACACAATTATATTGCCTGTCACTGATAAGGAATTATTTTAGAGTTTGGCATTACCAGCTGTCTTTAGACCTAGGGTAGTGCGGTGAGGTTACATGAGCCCGGGCACAAACACTTCCAATTTGCAAGCTCACGTTTAAAGTTAACATGTTGTTTAACCCCTTCAGTGCCCTGGACGTAATGGTTACGTCCTCGTCAGCGGTGCAGCTGTGCAGAGAATGTAACCATTACGTCCTGGCACCTGCCCACGGGGGAAGCACTGGATCCCCCCTGTGGGCCACCCACCTACAAGCCCACACCAGGGATGACAGTGGAAGTGCTTCTGCTGCCATCTTCAACCCCCTATCTCGGCAATGTGTTGACGTCGGCGTGCTCACTGCACGCCGACGTCATAGTAGGCTGTCGGGGACGTTCTGGAAGTCATTTGCTTCCAGTGCATCCAGAGAGAGGACACAAATAGGGTGAGTCCTTCTCCGTGGGTGGGGGGTTGTTTTGGGGAAAATAGAAACAGGGGGAAAGGAAAGAGTTTTTCCTCTCCACCTGTGCCTGTTTTGAATGGATTCCTGCTCCAAAATCGCAGGTGAGGCCCCTGATCGTGGAGCAGCAATCCATCCACTAGACCAACAGGGATTTTTCTATTTGTTGTTGGGCAAGGGATGTTCCCCTGGGGGCATGTTTAGCTGTGTTTCGGCCCCCGGGGGCTGATTTGGCAACTTTTTAGGACAATCAGCTTCCCCGTGAGGGGGGGGGCAAAACCCACTAGACACCAGGTGTTTAATTTTGGCGTATTTTGGGTGCGACCCCTTGGGCAAGGGTTGCTACCCAGGGGGCAATATGTTTTTTCAATGTTTCGGCCCCCCTGGGGCTAGATCAGCTGTTTTTTCAGCCAATCTAGCCCCCGGGGGTCAAAACCCACTAGAAGCCATGGAAGTATTGTTTGTAATCTTTATGGGGAGCGATCCCTTGAGCAAGTGTCAATCTCCTTTTGAGTGTTAATATTTTGCCCATTTATGCCCCCCTTGGGGGCAGATTGGCCTAATAGTTTTTAAGCCCATCTGCCCCAAGGGGTGCAGATGCCCCTAGACCACCAGGGATTCTTCTTATGTGGCGCATAATGTTTTGGGAGCAGCCCCTTGGGCAAGGGTCGCTCCCCTTTTGGGTGTGAATGTTTTGCCCATTTTTGCATCTTTGGGTAAGATCGGCCCTATATTTTTTAGGCCCATCTGCCCCCAAGGGGAGCAGAAGCCAATAGACCACCAGGATGTTTATTTATATGATGCAAAATGTTTTGGGGGGTGGCCCCTTGGGCAAGGGTAGCTCACATTTTGCGGTTGAATGTTTTGGCCATTCATGTCCCCCTTGAGGATCGCCCAAAACATTGGGGGATCCATGCAAGCCACGCCTCCCTGGACTCCCCTGGATGTCTAGTTTTCAGAAATGTCTGGATTTGGTAGGTTTCCCATGATGGCCCCTGAGCCCGCTACTAAAAACGCATGTGACTCCCTTGCAAAACCAGATCGTTTTGTGATAGATAATCTTTATGTCTCCACAATAGGTTTTGGGCCCTTCCCTGTCGCAGGCACAGGGCCCACCCACCCATGTGAGGTACCATTTTTATTGGGAGACTTGAGGAAAAGCTGGGTGGTAGGAAATTTGTGTCTGCCTGGTGATCCCGCAGCTTTCTCACACAGAAATATGGGGAAAATGCTATTTTTAATCTAAATTTAAGGTTTGCAGGGGATTCTGGCTAAGAAAACGTTGGGTGATCCACGCAAGCTGCTCCTCCCTGGACTCCCCAGGGTGTCTAGTTTTCAGAAATCTTAACACATATAAGCAACCGCTGCCTTGAGGAAGCTCCCTGGGAACTTTGGGTTTTTTGTTAAAAGGGACTCTATCAGGCTGTGGTAATCTCCCTCTGCTTTATCTAAGATGGTAAGGGTATCCAAAGATATTGGAGTAGACGCCTCACTCACTTATCGTGACAAGCTTCATCATCGGCGCCTATCCACACCCGGGTGAGATGATACTACCCTGGGCGGACTCAACCATAGATGGAATGGGAGTTTTTAGATAAAGCAATACTGGACATGCAGGGTTCCAGATGAGTGATGTTTAAAAATACCTCAAGGTATACCCAAACACTATGTTTTATTTGGAGGGTACCTGGGGTATGTATAAAATCGTGAATTTTATTGGGTTTTACTGAATATGATTGTTCAGTTGTACCCCTTTTACAGTGCCAACATGTTTCGGCCCTCGCTAGGAGCCTATACCACACGGTGGCGGACAGAGTGGTGGCGTATAGGTAATCCCGCGGTGGTGGAATTTTTGACGAATGTGTGACTAAAAGACAGCACCTCCCACCTGATCCGCATGCCCCTTGAAAGAAGATACCAGTGGAAAATCTGCTGTGGACGAAAAGAAGACAGGTGAACGCATTAGGCCTCACGATAGTGCATGGAGTGCATGCACAATATAGTAGCAGGGACAATAAAATAGAAAAATAGCCCTGACGAAGGCCCCAGACCCACGTAGGCTCCTAGTGAGGGCTGAAACATGTCGCTCATCTGGATCCCGGCATGTCCAGTATTGCTTTATCTAAGAACTCCCATTCTATCTATGGTTGAGTCTGCCCGGTTAGTATCATCTCACCTGGGTGTGGATAGTCACGGTGATGAAGCATGTCACGATAAGTGAGTGAGGCGTCTACTCCAATATCTTTGGATACCCTTACCATCTTAAATAAAGCAGAGGGAGATTACCACTTCCTGACAGAGTCCCTTTTAACAAAAAACCCAGAGTTCCCAAGGAGAATTCTCAAGGCAGTGGTTGCTTATATGTGTTAAGACTATAAACGGGAGATTGCAACTGACCTGCCCTTCATTCACTCTCTATTGTGTAAAAAAGTAGTTTTTAGATATGTCTGGGCTTTGTAGGTTCCCATAGGTGACCGTTGAGCCCGGGACCAAAAACGCAAGTGACTCTCTTGCAAAACCAGGTTGTTTTGTGATAGATCATTTTGATGTCTCCACAATACATTTTTGGCCATTACCTGTTGCAGGCACTAGGCCTTCCCACACAAGTGAGAGACCATTTTTATCAGGAAACTTAGGGAAATGCTGGGTGAGTTGAAGTTTGTGGCTCCCCGCAGATTTCAGAACATTCCATCGCAGAAATATGAGGGAAATGTGTTTTTTTTAAAATAAAGTTTGAGGTTTTCAAGGGATTCTGGGTAACAGAAGCTGGTGAGAGCCACACAAGTCACCCCATCCCCAATTACATTGGGTGTCTAGATTTAAAAAATGTACAGGTTTGCTAGGTTTCCCTAGGTGCCGGCTGAGCTAGGGTCCAAACCCCACAGCTAGGCACATTGCAAAAAATTATCAGTTTTCAGCAGAAAAATGTGATGTGTCCACATTGCATCCTGGGCCGTTTCCTGTTGGGAGCACTAGGCCTACCCACACAAGTGAGGTATCATTTTTATTGAGAGAGTAGGGGGAATGCTGGGTGGGTGGAAAGTGTGGCTCCCCGCAGATTCCAGAACTTTCCATCACAGAAATGCAAAGAAATGTGTTTCTTTTTAAAAAGTTTGAGGGTTGCAAGGAATTCTGGGTAACAGAACCTGGTGAGAACTACACAAGTCACCCCATCCTGGATTCCCATGGGTGCCTCGTTATCAAAAATGTGCAGGTTTTCTAGGTTTTCCTAGGTGCTGGATGAGCTAGGGCCCAAAATTCACAGCTAGGCACATTGCAAAAGAAGGGTCAGTTTTCAGTGGAAAAATGTGATATGTTCATGATGCGTTTTGGGCCGTTTTCTGTTGTGGGCTCTAGGTCTACTCACACAAGTGAGGTACCATTTTTATCAGGAGACTTGGCAAAACGCTGGGTGGATGGAAGTTTGAGACTCACCGCAGATTCCAAAACTTTCCATCACATAAATGTGAGGAAAAGGTGGGGTTTTTTTTGACATATTTTAGGTTTGCAAGGGGTTCTGGGTAACATAACCTGGTGAAAGCCACACAAGTCACCCAATACTGGATTCCCCTGGGTTTCTATCTATAAACATTTACAGGTTTGCTAGGTTTCTCTAGGTGCTGGCTGAGCTAGCGCCCAAAATCCACAACTAGGCACATTGCAAAACAAGGATCAGTTTTCAAAGGAAAAAGGTGATGTGTCCATGTTGCATTTTGGGCCGTTTCCTGTCGCGGCACTAGGCCTACTGACACAAGTGAGGTGCTGTTTTTATTGGGAGACTTAGGGGAACACAGAATAGTAGAACAAGTGTTATTACGAGTTGTCTTTCTATGCATTTCTGCCTTTCAAATGTAAGACAGTGTGTAAAATGGAAACCATTTTGAAAAATGGCCTGTAATTCACATGCTAGTATGGGTACCCACAAATTCAGAGATGTGCAAATAACTAACCCTGGGCGTAAAACTCCACTCTGCTTGCGAAGTTTGCAGATTTTTGGCAACTCCGCGTTCCACGTAGAACGCGGAGTTACCAAAAACTCTGCGCTCCGCACCGGAGTTTTTTTTTAGTTTGTGCTCTCAAAATCCGTTTTCACGCATGCAGGAGCAACTTACCGGGATGCCTGCGATCGCCGATGAGATTTCCCATCCGTTCGCGAGCGCCACAAGATTTGGTTGCCAGCTGCACAGTCCCGCGAGAGTGTGCGGTCGCGAACACGTCATTCGGGTGCGCCATCGGACTTCCGGCGGAAGTTTGTGAAGATCGCGATCCCGAACACGCAGAATTTACAATCTGGAGAAGAATCTCTCTCGAGCAGTATCAAAACCTTCTGGAAATGATGATTTGGATTAAAAAAAACTCCTCAGATAGACATATGGCTGTACTTTTTTGTGCAAGGAGTCCATTTTCTTTTATTACATTTTTTTAAGAGAAGGCAAGTGCCCCAGAGTCTTCAACTTCCTGTTGCTGCCCATCATGCTCCTCCCAGTGCTTTGTCCATCTCCTGTTCACTTTTCATTTGGATTTGGAGCTGGAAGGATCACTCTTTGTCGCTGCTGCATCATATATCATTGGATTTGAGGACTTTTGAATTTGAGATTTCACAAGTAAGTTGGAAAATTAGTGTTGTTTGTTTGATTGGGGCATTGCACCTACATTTGTTTGTACTTGTCATTGCTTTTTTAAAATTTATTGTGGTGGGTGGCCTGTAGTTTCAGTAGAGGCCTAGTTGTTTCTTTGTAAGTCATTTTTCATCTTTTATAAAGGAAACATGTTGCACAGTTCACTACATTTTCTCCAACTTTTGAAATAAATTTGCAATATTTATTTAATTCACTAGCCCAGTAGTCTACCAATAGGCCTTTCAGCCAATAGGCCCAGAGCTACTCATGGGTGCATGAAATAACTGTTTCTGTGGTGTCTGTTGAATTGAAACAACATTTAGAACATGGATGGCATTGGATTGAATTGCAAAATGTTTTTTTTTTGGTATTTCACTTTTTTCGTGTGTGTAAAATAAATGCCTTCGTTGGATGTGTGTGGTTGTTGTGTAACTTGCAAACATTTTTTAGCTTTGTGGATTTTCGATTTGGCATTGTTGCATTAAAGCTGTGTTTTTAGCATGCCTCCTTTGTCTGGCCAGTGTGTGAGTGTGTTTGTAATAGTGTTTGTAATAGTGGGCCAGCATTTGAAGACTAGCGCTTAGAAGCAATTAGCTCGCAAAGGGTTATAAAAGGTCACGTTGGACCAGGTCAAAATCAAGAGTTCAGGCCACACATGATGTAACACTTTTAAATTTACTTCCATAAGTGTTTCTTGATGCAGGAAAGTGGTTCACATCACCAGCCAAGGGTTCAGATTCTCTGGTTTGCCTCTTGGGGTCTGGGACTACAACTCCCACAATGCACCTGATCAACTTATGGAGCTTTTTACAAAAGTTGCTCCAAACTTTTGGAACTTCTCCCTGAAGTTCCTCTTGTGGGTTCACAGTGTCCAAAATACCAATTCAAGGATATAGAACCTCTGAGATGGTCCTTGGGATGCTGGGACTGCGATTCCCACAATGCACCTGCTTAAATCCTTAAAACGTCCACAGGCTGCACTCCAGGAAGGGGACTTTTTGTGGAGATAATGCAAGTATGCTCTGTTAACCTGTAACTTGCAGGGATCCACTCCTTAATCCTTGTGAAGCCAGGAAAAAGTCCTTAGGGCTGCAGTACCAGATTGTGCAGCAGGTGCGGTCCTTCGGAGTGCAGTCCTTTGGGTGCAGATCAGGGTTCTAGCAGGGCAATTCTTCTTCAGTAGATCTGAGTTGCTTGGCAACTCTTCCATATTTATTCAGTGTTCCTGGGCATCAAGCAGGTGGGCACCCCTGACCAATGGGATGCAGGGTGCCACCCTCAGGTATGACCACTTCCTCCAAAGTGTGAAATATTTGTGTCACAGAAAGCACTATTCTTCTAAAATCCAAAATGGGGAAACTTTCTCTTAGAGAGTTAGATCTGGCAAAGCCAACCCACTGGTGTGGCTAAGATTCTCTAACATCTCCCCTTCCAGCCCCTTCACTAATCTAATTTCAGGGGCTCCTGTGTGGCTGGGGGTGCAGGATGTGGGGGTGAGCCTGTGCTGTCCTAAAGTGTCATTCTCCCTTTGAAGACCAGTCTGGCTACCCCACCCCCATCCTGCCTTTTGCTTCTGCAGCCGCAGTTCTCCACCCACAGGAAATCCTTTGTCTCTCTAGCAGGCCACTTCACACCTTAATGAAGACAGCTTAGCTCAGCCTGGCAGAGGCTGGCCAATTAGGAGAGGGTAGTTGGAAGGCTAGATTTTGGCTTACAGGAAAGAAAGTTTTAGAACTTATTTTCTGTAATAGTTATAATAAATCTAACAGTGGCAAGTTGTTTTATTTATCATAATTATTCTTTTAAGTCCTTCAATTAAATTTCTAGCTCGCTCCTGTCAATAGTTATACTTAAATAAATGATTCCCATGTTAGCATATGGATCTAGTTTTCTACAATGGGGAGAAACATAAATTGACAGTTTTTCTCTCACCAGGGCTTATAAAACATATTTTATAATGCCCCTGCTTATAATTACAAGACACCCTACCCTTGGGGCACCTAGGGAAGGCCTTAGGGGTGACTTATATGTAAAAGTAAGGCCGTTTTAGACTTTGGAAGTACCTTTAAATCCAAAGTCGAATTTGCATATAAATGAAATGTAAATGCAGCCTGAAAAGCAGGGCTGCGTTTAAAAATGACAGCAAGCAACACAGTAATGCACACTTAACTGAAATAGATCTATGGGGCCTCTAAACCAATATGTCCTATTATATATTAGGGACTTACAGCTAGGCTGTCAGTACCAATTGTAATTACACCTAATTACCATATATTTTTTAATCAGAGTACAGGCCCTGGGTCTGGTTGGCTGAGCCCAGGGCACAGTCAGAGTCAGAAAAACAGCACCTGGTAGTCAAAATGGGGGCAAAAAGTAGGGAGAAACTGCAAGCAGGTCCTGATTTCTCACACAAGCCCACCCTCCCCCCAGCCAAAAACCCAGGAAACTCAGCCCAACCCTGGGCCATTCACTCTGGTTTGTCAGGCGAGGAACAAAGTAGAGAAATCAGACTGTACAATTGCAGGCCATACTCTGCCTCACATCCCCTGCCAAAGTCACTTCCTCTGGGAGGCTGACCCATCTCTACAGTAACAGGACCCATTTTAAACTGAACCTTCATCACAGCTGTTTCATTGTCTTCCTCCCTTTTTAGTTTGGGTAGTGAGGTGCCCACCTCCTCTATCCCTAACATTGCTAGGGCAACACCTAGCTTACCCACAGAGGTTACCCAACAGTTGAGAAACCCCACCATGACCAACAGGGTCAGGAGGCCTAACTTACTTTTGGCTATGGGGTCTGCCTCCCATGCCAAGGACAGTGCTACCATGAAGGCAAGCACCCAGCAGAGGCTACTGAAAGCTATCATAATCCACAGCCACACCATAAGCTCTCCACTGACAAGTGGTTGAGCTGCTTTATGGGCATCTGTGGGTTCCTGAAACCACCCTTGCTGTTTAGAGCGGGGGCTACCACATCCTGTGGCAGACACCCGTCTTCCATTCTCTTTTCTGTCAGTGCAGGGGTGGCACCCTGCTGCTTGACAGCTGCCTGACTGCTCAGGACTTCCTTGTGGTCAGGTGAAGCCTCACCAGTGTCAACTTTGGGTTTCTCCCTCACTGGGACAAAAGACCCTTGACTCACTGGAACTCTCTTAACTCTCTTTAAGAGTGACTTATCTTTCCTCTTCTTTTTCCCTTTCTTTTGGGACCCCAGATTACTAACTATAGGGATTGGCTCCCCAGGAACTTTGGGTTGGGGCACCCTGGCGACCACCCCCTTGGACTCAGACCAACCTCTGGGAGGTCATTGCCCAGGAGACAATCTAAGCAGAGGTCTGCACTGGCTACCACCTTATACCAGCTAAGGGTACCCTCCCATTATAGGGGCATGATGGCTACACATTTTGTAGTGACCTCACCTGCGGCTACTCTTACTCTTCTGGTCTCTCCTGCAGATACATGCCCGAGGACACCAACCTGTCACTCACTTTAGTGTGGCTGGCACATGTGCCTTGCAGGCCAATGGCAAGGATCCCATTCACCTGAGTGGAGTGGAAGTGTCTACTCCCACCCTCAGGGATCTCCAGCTTACCATCTGGCCCTGTTCCCCAACAAAATGCGAAGAGGATCTCCTCATCTGAGGAGTCCTCCTCTATGGCTGCACTGGGCAGCCCAATGCTATCCACCTTCTTGGAACAGACGGGATCACCTGACAGTCAAAGCACACCCTGTTGTCCAAGTCCTTTTTCAGCCCTAGGTTCCCCTGCCTCGGCTTATCAGAGTTGGGATGGGATCTTCTATCCTCCTTTTTAGAGTTCTTGCGTTACTGAGGTAGTCTCAATGGTGGGCTTACCACCTCCCTCCTTAGGTTTTTGTGGGCCTACCCCTCTTTTCTGGAGTCTCCCCCAGATACTGATTGAAAACCCAGGTTCCCACCCACTTATCAGCTGTCTCTCCTAGGTCTATGGGACTAGACAGCTTTGAGCCCAGTAGGTACTGGTGTAACTTCTCCTGTACACAATGAGTCAAGATGTGATCCTTAAGAATTAAGATATACAGCCCCTCATAGGTACTTTCCTGGTTACCATTAATCCAGCCCTCTAGTGTCTTCACTGAGATGTCTACAAAGTCCACCCAGCATTGGGCGCTGACTTTCTGGGTGTCCCTGAACTTCACCCTGTACTGCTCTAGGGTCAGGCCAAACATTTCCTCATGTGTGAGTAGGATAACTGCCTCATCCCCTTATAGGGTCTGGAGCCTATCCCTCCCAGCTACTGGAATCAATTCCCACAGGAGTGCACCCCAATACTCAGAGTGGACCCTTCTCTTCCCAAGGGCCATTTCAAATGCAGTCAGCCACTTGTCTATGCTATCCCCTTCTACATACACGGGAACTATTTCCTTGGGAAGCCTGTGAGTGAACCCACCACCCCTGTACATCTCAAGAACTTCCTCTTTTTTGCTGCCACCATTTCCTCTTGCTTTCTCCTTCTCCGCTTCTTTCAAGCTAGTTCTAACTTCTTCTCTTCCAGGGCTATGGAAGCTAACTGAGCCTCAAGCGCTTGGCTTTCTGAGGGCCCTATCTGGGCCCTCCGTGGAGGAACCTCCCCTATCCGATGAGCTGGAAGTATGAACCTAGTACTAGAAGAAATGGATGAGGTGTCATCATCCCCCTCTTGGAGGTGGTTGGAGGGACCATTGCCCCCCTCCCCTTCATTCCCCGGAGCTATCTCTGCCCAGGCCTCAAGGGACTCCACCAGTTCTCCTTTTTTAATGCTATTAGCAGCTGGTAGCCCCCTAGCCCTACACTGTACCCTAAGGTCAGCCACTGTGAATTTGGACAGGTTGCCCAGATCTAGCTCAATGGTATCCCTAGTTTTGGTTCACAAAAACTTGACAAATAAAAAATAGGACAAACGTATGAAATCTAAAAAAGGGTTAAAAATCAGTTTAGTCCAAATTTCAAAAATGCAAAAAATCAAAACTTTTGTTCTAAGTCAATTTAGAGGATTTTTTAAGTTTTTAACTTAATTTACTGCATGATATAATAAAACACAAGTACATATCCTCTCCGCTGAACACCAAATGTTGGAAAATGGATTATTAATAGTGATAAGTAGGGACCTACCACTAGTAATACAGCCACAAACACAATAAAAGGTTCACTCAAGCACTCAATAAATTTTCCCTTGCTCAAGCATTGGTAGTTGGCATCTAGCAGGCAAGCTTAACTTAGGAAACAGGTGTGTAAAGCATTTAAAACACCAATACATTAAATAAGTAAGACACAGCACACAATAAAAATCCAACACCAATTTATAAAAATAGTTTATATTTTTATGAACAAATAGACAACAAATTACAAAAATCCAATGAAGGGAACCAGAGATATGAAATTTTAAAGATTAAAAGTAAAACTAGCGCTTACAAGCAAGTAGTGCTTAAAGGGTTAAAAAAAGGTCACGCTTGACCGGGTGAGAGTCCAAAATTCAAACCACCCACTATGTAACACTTTTAGACTTACTTTCAGAAGTGTGTCTTGATGCAGGAAAGTGGTCCACAGCACCAGCCAAGGGTTCAGATGCTCTGGTTTGCCTCTTGGGGTCTGGGACTACAACTCCCACAATCCACCTGGTCAACTTATGAAGCATTTTACAAACTTTGCTCCAAACTTCTGGAACTCCTTCCTGAAGTTCCTCTTGTGGGTACAAAGTGTCCAGATTGCCAATCCAAGGGTCTAGAAGCTCTGAGATGGTCGTTGGGTTGTTGGGACTACAATTCCAACAATGCACCTGGTTAAATCCTTAAAAGTCCACTGAACGCACTTCAGGTTGGGGACTTCTTGGTGGAGATAATGCAGGTGGGCTCTATTAACTTGTAGCTTGCAGGGAGTCCACTCCTTAATCCTTGTGAAGCCAGGCAAGGTCCTTAGGGCTGAAGTACCAGATTGTGCAGCAGGTGCAGTCCTTAAGAGGGCAGTCCTTTGGGTGCAGTCATTAAACAAGCAAAAGGATGACAATGGCCCAGAACAATGCTGGCACATACACAGTTTCCGGAAAGTATTATTAACATGTGTATAAACAGGTGTGCTCAATGAAGACAAAAACACTAAGTCATCTAAATAGTGTCAAGTACAGGGGGGAACACCATATACGTAAGTTATCCAAGAAATGTCCAGAGCACCACAATAAAAATGAAAGGTCCGTCACTTTAACGGGTCCGTTCAAGTGGAATCAATTTCGATGAGCAAAAGGTAGACACAAATAAACTGATGGTTCCATTTGTTTTTATTCCATGTTAAAGCACATAAACAGCCGACACGTGTTTCGTCGCACTCGATGACTTTTTCAAGGCTGTAAAGCGAGGATAAGACATACATTACTACTTGGCCCTCAATCTGGGCCCCAAGCCCCATCAGAGCCCTTAGTACCACCGGGCATGGACCAAACCAAATAAAAAGCCAGTGTAACAACAATGGAAAGTTAACAACACAGCCTCATCAGGATAACCCAGCCCTCAGGACAACAGAACCCACAAGACCACCCCAAGGGACTGAAGCGGGCCCTGCAGGCTTTCCGCAAGCTTCACAGAATACGCTGAAACATCCTAACAAAACGCCAACAACACTAAGGCCCTACCATAACGACTCAATGGTCAGCTCAAACACTCTAGCTCCAGGGGGAGGCTATTTCGCAAAAACAAGCATTACTCCTGCTGTACATCTCGAAGGGCAACATCGATACTCTCAACAGAAGACACACAGTCATTGTCCCATATTACCAGCAGGGACATCGCCAGGGTGCAATTCGTCACTTTGCCCTATCAACTAGGGAAGGATCAAACCATCGTAACCTGGACCAACCCGGACATAGCTGTAAGTGTTTACACTGATAAAAAACAATTCGCAGAATGGGGAATTGATATTCAGAGGCTTGAACAAGAGAAGTACCCTTTCATCTTACAGGCATCCTTAAAGAACACGCACACGAATTGTGTACTGAGAGGGTCTTGCCAAGGAGAAGGTACCCTTGAACGAGCAAGCATGAATATCTAGTGTAGAGTTGATGGATCGATTGGGGGTAGACAGGTTACCTCGACCTCCAAAACCTTCTCGCCCTTTTGTGCTCCACCCTCCTCAAATTTGTCCTATTGGGGCTGGGTTGCCTCCAACTTGGCCGACAAATTTCAAGCTCCTACCGAGTAAGGGGCCTTGCCATCACAGTACAACAGAAAGCTCCCAATCATTAAGCATTATGACATGGAACGTCGCTGGGATGTACAAGGTTCTGAAAATCTCATTGGCGATCACATTCCTAGAAGGGGCTGACCTAATTTGCGTCCAAGAAACATGGGCAACCGTCCTCATTCTACTAGCAGGCTAAGCAGAATACTTTAAACCTGCAACTAAATGCAATCTATTCGGGAGACCCTTCGGGGGCATCTCCAAATACATCAAACATGCACTAAAACTACAATTTACAGAGATAAAGAACTCCTCTGACATGTTCCTAGCCGGCACTCCTAAAGGCCTCAAGACCGCGGATGGCCCACTACCAATACTCCTAATCAATGTATATTATAATCCCCATGGCCAGAGCTCCAAGGACAAGCTCACTCGGCTGATTACACAGATTGAAACCCTGCTCACACAATTTGCATCCATGGAACCCATTATTCTTGGGAACTTTAACACGCACAACATAGGGGAGCAGCCATCTGAGGGCAACTGCTCCGGGAGCACTGGGAGATTCAATGCCCTCCCTCGGACATACAACTTGGCAACTACTCATTCTTCATCTATAGTGTCAAAGCCAGGGTTAACCTACGCACCCACTTATAACAACCAGACTACTGTAGATTACATTTTATTAAGTGAGAGGCTACGAAAATACATGCTAAACTATGCAGTGTTCCCACGGAGCGAAAGCGATCATGCCACCTTACTGTTACATTTAACAATCACAGCGGAACACCAACATATCCTCTGCCCCTTCGGAGTGACCAAGGGTAAAGAACAGCACAGACTCCTTAGGAGAATTAAATGGGGGCAGACGTCCATCAATAAATTTGATTCATAGAAATCGACCTGGATTGGCTGGCAGATCGGCGTAAACAAGTGGGGACTAATAGGAGAATGGGAAAACTTGCATATGACCTAGCTACATTGCTCCAAGGAAGCACTACTCACATAACTAAAAATAATCCAACACACACTGGGTCAAGTTCCAGTGATCAAGCAATGCGCTAAACAACTAAACATCAAACGAAGGCAGTATCAAAAAACTGGATCGGAGATCACTAAAATGCAGCTGAATTCATCAGCAAAGACCCACTCGCAACTGGTTTGGAAATCAAAACAGTAATCCACAAAGGCAAAATGGTTAAAGATCTTCACGCTGATGGCGCTGTGCAAGTCCCAAGAATTCTGGCAATATTGAAATAACTTAATCCACGGGACTTCCAGCAGAGAGAACTCACTCGACGCGGACACCTGGGTAGCTCATGTGAAATTCCTGTACACCGTCTACCAGAAAGCCACTTCTTCTAACTGCACCACCATACCATGGAGGCTAGTGGATAACATCATGACAGTGCCCACCGGAGCTCCGGCCGACCTAACACTTCCAGGCGAGGCAGTAGTACGCACTGTTCTAAAAAAGATTCGGCAAAATGGAGCGCCAGGCCCTAACGGGCTGCCCGGCTCCCTCTTCAGCGAGGACATAGATTTCTGGTCCTCCAATCTTTCACGGCTATATGCAGAATGCAGGCTTCTGGAGGATGTCACAGATTCCTGGAGGGGCTCATTGCTGCAACCAATATTCAAAAAAGGGCAATATTCCGACCCTAAGAACTATCGGATGATTGCCTTGTTGGACATTGAGGGTAAGGCCTACGCGAGTACACTTTTGCAGGAACTAGTCAATTGGGTCCACATCGAAGGTCTCTTGCCATTTTACCAGACGGGTTTCGGACCAGGGGGCTCCACTGTAGATAACATCATAGCCCTGTCATACTTAGCCCAACAAGCAGTGGCCCATCGTTCCCCTCCACTCTTCGTCTGCTTTATTGATTACTCAACTGCCTTCTACAGGGTAGACCGCAGTATTCTTTGGCAGAAATTGGCACGGTGGAACATCAGCCCGTCACTACTACAAGCAATCAGATCGCTGTATACTCGAACCTGGGAAAGGGTCAAACTTTCCAGGGAGTCTGCCACGGAGAAAATTGTCACAGACCGGGGGCTAAAACAGGGATGCGTCCTGGCACCGATGCTTTTTAACTTGTACACCGCCGATATGGGCCAAGCACAGCACGGAGCGTCTCTAGCCACTCCTAAGATCAGACACACAAAGATCCAGTTGATGCAATATGCTGATGACCTTGTTCTTCTGGACCACACCAAAATAGGCCTCCAGAAAGCACTTACCTCCTTGTCTGAATACAATGCCGAAAACAAACTCGTCGTCAACCCAAATAAGTCCAAAATAGTGATTTTTGGCCAGTACCCAAAGAAAAAACTTGCGAAGTGGAAGCTGGGTCCCCTGTTTTTGGACTGTGTACAAACCTATAACTATCTTGGGTACTGGCTTAGCGAGACTGGCCGACCTCGGGTTCATCTCCAAAAATTGCGGCAGAAAGGAAAAATGGTCACACATGCCCTCGGTATACTATATGCCACCTTAGATAGCCTAACAACCACGGCTATTCAAAGAGTATTGAGGGCTAAACTACTAACGTCTCTTAAATACGCGCAACAGGCTTTCCCAGGGAGGTTTGCACAGGACTTGAAAAAAATACATTGCGCAGCGTATAAAAAGATATTTCGCTTACCAGCCTGCACTAGAAACACCTTGATTTGCCTTGAATTTGATCTCAATCAACAAAAATTAGAAGAGCTGGCCGCTTTGACAAAATATTTCTATCTAACAACCGCGGCTCCGGATAACACCATGAAGGCCGCAATAAAATCCATCTTTCCACAACCAAGTAACCCTTGGTATGCCAGCCTTGCCACATCCAAAGTTCTTTGGCAATTAGCGACAGAGAACTGGGACCTCAGCACAATCAACTACGTTACCATCAAAATAACAATAAAAAAGCAACTACATTTATGCTCTCGCAGTCTGGACATGGAATCCTTGGCAGCCAGAGACTTTCATGAAACCCAATGTCTCCCTCACATCCTGCTTAACCACAAGCCCCACCTCACGCAGTCTGTGGGGAGATAGGCATTACATAGAATTTTAGCAGCAAGACTGCATCCGCTTCCCTAAAAAGAATTATATCCATCCTGGCATCACGGAGTGTCGTCTCTGCAATTACAAAAGAGAGTCCCTGGCACACATTTTATTTTGCTGTCCTGCTTTGCGGCAAGTTCGCAGTATACACCTCAGACCCATTCTCCTTCAATTCGGCACCCGCACAGCAAAGGAGGCCACCCAACAGCTCTATTCCTTGGACATAGTGAGGTACATGGCTAATTTTGGGAAATTTGTATACCATACTCACTATTGAAGGACAAGTCCTCACAGGCACAGTGAAAAAACGGACCCGTAAAAGTGACGAACCTTTCATTTTTATTGTGTGGTGCTCTGGACATTTCTTGGATATCTTATGTATATGGGGTTCCCCCCCTGTACTTGACACTATTTGGATGACTTAGTGTTTTTGTCTTCATTGAGCACACCTGTTTATACATATGTTAATAGTACTTTCCTGCATTGTTCTGGCCTGGGCCATTGCCATCCTTTTGCTTGTTTAATGATTGTTGTGGTTGCTATGCACTACTGATCAGTAGGGAACACACAAGAAATATCCTGTTTTCTCTTACTTGTTATTACTTTGTACACTACACTTTACCGTAGAAGTTGTATATTGTTAACTACAAATGGCTAATTTCAAAGGTCACAGAAACAACCTTTTAGAAGAACTCTTTCAGGGTAAAAATCCTGATAGGATGTCAGGGAGTAAGGAGAACAATGACGGATTGAAATCGAAATCGAAATTTATGAGACTAGAGAAATTACGGAAACAGGAATCCTCACGTTGGTGGGATGCTACCATTTTGAATAAATATCTCGAGATGAAGCAGGTTCCAAGAGGGTTAAGAATTATTATCTTTCCCTCTTTTGAAGATCTTGATGAGGAGCTCCTATTAGATTGGGAAAGTCTTTTGCACAGCTCTTCCTATAATCTGATGACTATCCTAATCAAGCACGCAGAGAGAAAGAGAGCTTGTATTCTTCTAGAAATAGAAAGCGTAGAGGATGAGATCAACACATTGAATTTACCTGAGGCTACCCAGAAAAATTACAAGATTTTGGAAGTAGTACTAAACAAGCATCAGATCTACTTAAAAGAAAAGAAATCCTGCAATAGGAAACAGGATGATAATGACTATAGAACAGGGAGAATATTTACGTTTGCCCGTCGGTTTGACAATATACAAGTTAGTCTACCCACAGCTAAGACTACCCCAGGTGACCTTACAGATGTAACTTCCAATAGTGAATCAGACATTTCGAGTATACGCAGTGAAGCAAGCGAAGGACCAAGTACTAGTGCTAACGCTATGGGTAATTCCCATCTAAATACGTCATCAGCTTTTTACAGGAGGTAGAGAGGTAC
Organism: Calotriton arnoldi; assembly: GCA_963921515.1. Lineage (NCBI taxonomy): Eukaryota > Metazoa > Chordata > Amphibia > Caudata > Salamandridae > Calotriton > Calotriton arnoldi. Next base: position 3,564,611 of record CAWUFW010000789.1, read on the forward strand.
CGAAAAGGCTCGAAAGTGAATTTCAACCACCGTACAAACAAGATAGGAAAACAAGGAGAGGGAGGAACAGATCAGCAAGACATAAGAAAAGAAGGGGTTACTACCAGGTCAAACTCGAGGGCGCAGATAAAATGATGGTATCAACCATCCAGGATATGAACAGTAACACAACCCATCCTACTTCGATTGCTACAGCTCAGTCAGACGCCATTTCTTTTGAAAACATGTCTAGTTTGGTGTTGAATACTGCACAAATAAATTTGTTATCAAAAGGCCTGGGTTTCTGTCCAGCTTCCAAACCTGACTTTAACAAAATGCATGTAGATCTCTTCAAATTTGTACGTAAAGTCAAACTCAAGAATCTTTTTGCGCTCAATCCTAAAAAAACTGCCCATATAACAGGGGTTACCCGTGTACCTTGTAACAAAACTATCCAGGACATTGAGTATTTACAACTCTTACTATCCCTTGATGGTGATTTATCCACTACACCTTCTATCCCACATATTTTTTCAGTTCTTGGTATTGCTTCTGACTCAATGTCCGACAGTGGTTTAAGACCCAAGTCCACCCTTTTACCTATCTCCCAAAATGACAGTGCCATTGAGATTTTCCATCGTTTGGTAACAAAAGATTTTTATGAGTGGGAGGATAGGAATGTAGGAGGGCAGGACATTTTTAGGGATAATCTTTCTAAATCAGAGAGAGCTGCATTGACTACACTATCTATATTATCCCAGGTTACCATCAAGGAAGCAGACAAGGGAGGTAATGTGGTCCTTATGGACACCCAGGACGACATACACAAACTAGACAGACAACTGGCTGACACCACAGCTTATGTTCATTTGGCTTCCAATCTATTATTACGAATTACATCTTTGACTGAGGACAAGCTTAAAAATTGGCTTGGTCTCTGTCATATTAATGATCTAGAATTCAGATACCTTTTTGTGCCATATCCGAAAGCTCCCTGCATATATGCCCTACCTAAAATACACAAACAGGCCCCTTTTCCACCCGGAAGGCTGATCATTTCAGGGATCGATTCCCCAACTGAACGTATATCTGAATACATCGATATTTTCTTGCAACCTCTAGTGAGCAATCTCCCCTCCTACCTTCGCGATACCAAACATCTTCTGAACCAACTAATTGATTTTAGCTGGTCAAGCGACTGCTGTTCCATTACACTGGATGTCTCATCCTTATACACCTCAATACCACAAGAGGAAGGTATCCTGGCCAGTCAACATTTTTTGGCATCCCGGGCTGCGAATATGTGGGAACACACACAAATGCTAATCGAAATGATCAGACTGGTTAAGGACAATAATGTGTTCCTACACAATGGTGGGTGGTACCGCCAGTGCCAGGTTGTTGCTATGGGTTCTAAATTTTCCCCCTCATTTGCTTATTTGTTTATGGGGTGGTTGGAAAAGAACTATGGGGGTCATTACGATGACGGGCGTATCGCCACCGCCCGTATGGCAGTGGCGATCTGCCCGCCATATTCCCCTGCCCGCATGCCAATTCCCCCCGCCATATTACGATGGCGGGGCGAGCCCGGCGGACGGAAAGACCGTCCGCCGGTTTTCCGCCGGTCCAACAGGGGACTGGGCGGAAAAGGGCAATAATATGGTGGCGGTGTCTGCAAGACACCGCCATCCATATTAGGATGGTGGCGGAGAGAAGCATTTCCATGGCGGCAACGCCGCCATGGAAAGGCAGACAGTCTTCGCTATTGGGGGCCTGTTGCGGGCCCCTATAGTGTTGGGGGGTGTACATGGGGGGTACCTATGGTACCCCCCTGCATTGGCATGGACAAGGTGGCAGGCACCGCATGGTGCCTGTCACCTTGTGCATGCCAATGCACGACGTGCATTCCCAGCATTGTGGCGGGCGGTGCTGTGAACAACGCCCGCCACAATGTTGGGAATAGGGGATGCCACTGTGGCGGTGGCATCCTAATCCTCGCGGCGGGACCGCCGCTCCTATGGCGGACGGTCCCGCATCGTAATGTGCCCCTTTATTTGGAAGAAATGCCTGGGTGATCTCCTGAACCATGTGGTGTACTGGGGTCTATACATCGACGATGTGTTAATGATTTGGACGGGTGGACAGGTTTTATTGAAAACATTCTGTGAATTTCTAAATGACAACCAATGTAACATAGTTTTTACCTATGATCAAAACCCAAACGAAATTGTCTTCTTGGATCTGAAATTGTACATTGTGAATGATACCATAGCGTCCACACTCCACAGGAAAAACACAGCCTGCAATTCTGTGTTACATGCGCAATCTTCTCATCCTAGGTCCCAAGTTCTCTCCATTCCATTTGGGTAGATGATGAGAATATGACGTAACTGTAGTGAGGACAGGGATTTTCACACTGAACTTGACAAGGCAGAAAGAAGATTTCTAGACAGGGGTTATCCACCTGATACAATAACGACTGCTAAAAAAAAAAAAAAAAGGTGTGAGCGCAAACAGATATTATCCAACAAGAAGAAGGTCACTAGGAAAGATGGCAGAATCTCTCTTATCACCCCTTTCCATACTCAAAGCCATGTCTTCTATAACATCATACGGAAGCATTGGCATATTCTGAAGACAGATCTGAATTTGAGTAGTTTGATTCCCTCTAAACCTAAATTCACTTATAAGAGAGTAACAAGCCTACGTAATAGACTGTGTCCTAGTTTTCTCAATACGAAAAAGGCCAGGCCAGGTACACAATGGCTACCCTCTCTTCCCGAAGGTTTCCACAAATGTGGACATTGTAATATATGTCCCTTCTCCTTAGACAAGTTCAAGTATTTCCAATATAATACTACTCAGAAATATAAGATTGATACATTCATGAACTATAATTCTAAATTTGTTATATATTGCATTATTTGTGTTTGCAAAAAAATATATATTGGCAGTACCATACGTCCTGTGAAGGAGAGGTTACAAGAACACTTTAGAGCAATACGACATGTAGACAAAAATTACCCTCTAGCAGTTCATTTTACTGAAAACCATGGTTCAGAAGATCTACCATCTGTGAGATTCCATGGTATCGCTATTGCATGTGATCACCCAAGAGGAGGTGACAGGGTCAAGCTATTACGATAACTAGAAACAAAATGGATCACACAACTTAGAGCGGTAGAACTTGGTTTAAATACAGACAGGGAACTACATGTATTTTTGAGGGATTAATTATACCAGGCTCCAGAATGTCCTCCTATGATTTTACATGTGTGTCTACTGTGTACGTGTATGTATCCTCCAACTGCCTTAGGATCGGGTTCCTTGACTTACAGACACGGGGGTACTGTTTATATATTGGAAATGTACTGTTTATATATTGGAATATGTACCTCATAACCATCTTCAGAGGGTATTAGCCATACCATTGTATGTATACATGCCTTGTATGACTCTAATTGCACCGATCTGGCAAAAACTTTTTTAATAACTGCAACTGTCTGTCATGAGTAACTCGTTTTTCCATTGGACCATCTCTCTTTGTATTGACAGTATGTGAATCAAAATACTTCTCGGATGATTAGCCAATGTAACAAAACGCATACAATATGGCTTACTCGATGCCTCTTCTCTTATCACTTTTCAATACTGTAATCTCTTCTTGCTAACTTAGGTACCTTCTTCTAATACACAAGGTTGGTCTCTCGTCTTATCTTTAGAAATGTATCTGATCCCATTGGGATTGGTTTTTATCTTTAAGTATCTGTGCACTATTCTCTATGTACTCACTTTTTAGGTCGAGCCTAGCAGCGTGCATGCGCTGCTCTGCGAGGCTTCTTGTGTCTATTCCGTGTGGGTCTGACTCCTCCCACACATTGGATTGGCTTTTGTGTGTGTCTTTCAATAATGAAAGCACGCAAATGGCTAAAGGCGGGTGCATGTCCCACCTCTTTTGTAATGTTCACTCCCTCTGCGTTTTGCTCTCGGGAGCGAGCAGCGGCGGGCAGGGTGGCAGCTGCATTCCTCATGGGTCAGGTTACTACACATGGGTCAGGTTACTACATATTTACACACAATGCGCCGTGCTTTCGCTTGCAATCTGGGGGCCGCCCGCTTTTGCATATGTTATTTTTTTTTTACAGCGCTGGATGCAGGCTCTCGATCCCCTCTGAAGGTGAACTCGTTTGTTTTAGAATATTAACTTTACTCTTTTTCCTCCTTTTGTTTGCTTAGCGCTGTGTGTTAAACTGCCGAAGACGTTCACACTTCGTTGCACACCTCACATTGCTATTTGCTGTGAAGCTGCCGCGTAAAACGTGACCAAAACGTTTACCCTGCACCTCGCAGTGCTGATTGTTTCACTAATTCAAAACGCTTTCTTCTTTCTCTTCACTTCCACACTTCGTTCACTGCGCGGTTGCAGTTCCTTAAAATTCTAACTACGCCACAGTGACAGTTACTCCTATACTACGCTCGTCCGTGAGTTATGAGCGTTCGCCGGCATATGATTGCACCAAGATCTATCAGCACCGAAACGGTCTCAGATCCTTTTTCTCATACTCTGCCAAGCTTCGCACATTCAGAGTAACTTTTGTCTTCAAACACCTTGCGCTGTGCCTCCGCCGCAACACACGATATCAAACTACACCGATGTGGCAGTTGCTCTTTATCACTCAGATTGACTTTGAAAGAACAGATGTCAGGCGCTCGCCTCAACTAATCGCTTTCACCAGTGAGCTGTTATTCGGCTTATTTAATAAATAAAAAACAAGCCTCCTGCCACACTTAAACAGGCTGTCTCTTTCACTTTCCAGCATGTAGCGCTTGGTCTTTGTGCTTTCAGCTACACTCCAATCCATTTTCTGATACGCTAAGCATGATTCACCCCAAATCCACAGGCTGTCTCACACAATCCTCACGGGGGTGTCAAGTGCGATTGCTCTCTTGTAAGATCCCAAAGGCGAGACCTATTGGCTATGCCAATGCTTGTTGTTCTTCCGTTCAGGTGTTAAAATTGGGACTGTTGATGACATGAACCGAGGTCACTCCGGTGTTACATGCAGTACTTCGTGAGCATGGAGACGCTGAAGTAGTTCTAAAGGCTATAACTTGGCTGACCAAAAGAAATTTTGAGTTGCACCGTTATTTTTTTGTGTTGCCCATTGACATCAACTTTCTCTCGCATGTTGTAACGGCTAATGAATCTTCAAATATTCTTGCCCTCGAAAGGGGTTTACACTGATGTGGGAATGTCTTTGAGCTGTTCTAACAAAACAGCTCTTGTACTTTTATTATTTAGTTCATTTGTTTACCCTTATGACATGTTTACGTCCTTTTTTTCTATACCTAGACCCCATTCCAATATGGCGTCCACTCAGTGACATCGTTATTTAGACTACGTGGGTAGGCGCATTGGATAGGCTTTTGGCTTTCCTTTATATCTATGATTCCAGCAGGGTCTCCACTACCACTTATAAGGAGCCACGCTGGAATGGCGTTTGACTACAATGATATGCGCAACTCAGGGTGGTCAACGTTAGTTACACTGAGGTGAGGTCTACTTTCAAATGTGAGGGAGAGGGGAATATTGACCCAAGTGCCTGTGCTTAGTATTTATTTTATCTCATTTGTTTTTATGTCTCTTTGGACACCGGTTGACTCGACCGGTTGGAATTTTACAGCTCTTTAGTGTCTTGGACTTATCAAGGTCCCGACAATATATATCTGAATCCTACCATGCTCTGAATGTTTTTTTTCGACAATTGTGTTTGAGGTACGACCATACCACTTTTTGATTATGTGTTTGGATTGGGATTTAATAACAAACGTAGCGGCATGTTGCACAACATGTTGCACTGCTCTTGACAGGTCTAATTTTTAGACTGCGGATATATGGACGATTTTGGGTAACTTTGATTCAGCACCTACTGGCTTATATCACTTGTGCTCTGCTTTTGACTGGCACATGGTTGCTATGTTGTTCGGGGCCTTTTTTTTAGATTCTTTCTTTTACTCTCTATACAATGTTGCTCTTTGTGAATTTTTCACTGAATTGTCTATCAAGAATGACCGCAAGTCGGCTAGAGACTATGACACTGACTGGTATATATGGATTGAATCTCTGTGGGTGTCGATTCTATATTCACCTTTGGTTTTGTTTGTGAACACTGGTGATAGCTTATTTGTTGTTCTGTCTACTTTTGAAACTTTGTTTTCAATTATGTTCACAGATTATCCTTTTTTCTAGGGGCTCCGGGGCCACGACTTGTCTATTTTTACAATGTTCAATGGATGAATCGTCTTTTACTGCTTTGAAGCTTGCTCCCTTATATATTAGTGTTTAGTAATCTATATTTCCTATTCCGTTTTCACTTAATTCTTGGACTAAAGATTTGCCTGTGCACACGGCTCTTGGGTTTTTTTCTGTGTCTTCTCTTTCTTTCTTCTTCTATTTCTTTTTCTTCTTCCTTTTCTTTCCCTTTTCGTGTTTGCTTTTGACTCACTTTTTGAAATTCTTCCTGATCACACTCTGCGACTTTTGCCGTAGAGGTATGAAACTGTACCTATGTTCCTGGTGGTTATCTACACATTATGTAGCATTTTCTTTTCACTTGATAGGTTGTACTATAGACACCTGTTTGTTATTTGTTTCCTTATTCCTATAATTAACTTTTTATATGCACTATCTAGCCTATTCTTGTGATACACTCTCGGGATTTGAGAGACAGAAATTGTAATATATGTATGTCTTATCTTCGCTTTACAGCCTTGAAAAAGTCGTAGAGTGCGACGAAACACGTGTTGGCTGTTTATGTGCTTTAACATGGAATAAAAACAAATGGAACCATCAGTTTATTTGTGTCTACCTTTTGCTCATCGAAATTGCTTCCACTTGAACGGATCCGTTAAAGTGACGGACCTTTCATTTTTATTGTGGTGGTGCTCTGGACATTTCTTGGATATCCTTTGGGTGCAGATCAGGGTTCTAGCAGGGCAGTTCTTCTCCTTGTTAGTTCAGGCAGTAGATCTGAGTTGCTTGGCAACTCTTTCATATCTATTCAGTGTTCCTGGGTGTCAAACAGGGGGCCATCCCTGACCAATGGGATGCCGGTAGCTACCCTCTGCTATGACCACTTCCTCCAAAGTGTGGCATATTTTTGTCCCAGAAAGCAATATTCTTTTAAAATCCAAAATGGAGAAACTTTCTTTTGGAGACTTATATCTGACTAAACCAACCCACTGGTGTTGCTAAGATTCTCTACCAATCCACTTCCATCCTGTTCACTAATCTAATTACAAGGCCTCCTGTGTGGCTGGGGGCTCAGGATGTCCGGGTGAGCCTGTGCTGTCCTAAAGTGTCATTCTCCCTTTAAAGACCAGTCTGGCTACTCCACCCCCATCCTGCCTTTTTGTTCTGCAGCTGCAGTTCTCCGCCCACAGGAAATCCTTTGTCTCTCTAGCAGGCCAGTTTGCACTTCATTAAGACAGCTTGGCTCAGCCTGGCAGAGGCTAGCCAATCAGGAGAGGGCAGCTGGAAGGCTGGATTTTGACTTACAGAAAAGAAAGTTCTATAACTTCTTTTCTATAATAGCTATTACAAATTGTTGGATTTATCATTACCATTCTTTTATGTCCTAGAGTTATATTTTTAGCTAGCTCTTGTCAATATTTATAGTTAAATAAAATATTCCCATGTTAGCCAATGGAGCTAGTTTTCTACAATGGGGAAAAATTTAATTGCCAGTTTTTCCCTCACCAAGGATTATTAAACATCAGTTATAATGTCCCTGCTTTTAGTTGCAAGCACTCTACCCTGGGGCACCTAGAGAAGACCTTAGGGTGACTTATACATACAAATAAGGCAGTTTGAGACTTTGTAAGTACCTTTAAATACAAAGTCGAATTTGCATATACATTTAATGTAAAGGTAGCCTGAAAAGCAGGGCTGCCTTTAAAAATGAAAGCAGGCAACACAGTTGTGCACACTTAAGTGCATCAAGGGGCCTCTAAACCTACATGGCGTGTGTTATGCAGGAGACTTAAAGCTAGGCTATCAGTATCTATTATAACTACTCCTAATTACCATATAATTTTAATCAGAGAACAGGCCCTATGTCTGGTTAGCAGAGCCCAGGGCGCAGTCTGGCATTTCTTGGCAATAGGAGTAACATTGAGTTCCTCTACCCTAAAATTCCTAGACTGATAAATGACAATGAGAAACAGAGTTTGATACTCCATAGACCCTGTTTATCGACTTTATACCTCCTCATATCATTGACTTGGGCCTATCATTGGATTATCTTTAGAGTGGGGAGAGTTCACTGATTCAATGGGGCATGGCTCACCTCCATCTTCAGGGACTCTGCATATATACTTAAAGTATATACAGTCACATAAACATCTGAACATTCATTATTGAGGCACTCAGTTCTGCCTTTTAATTGACACTACCAATGCCTACCCGCATAAGGAACACGGTTGAAAACTGCTCACTAGTACACAATAATATGCTAAAGATCCTTAACATTACCAGCTTAACACATTTCATTAAACAAAAGAAAATTCTCACATTCCTGACATATGAAGCCAAAAAGGTACGTAGGGATTGAATAAGACAAGTACATCATGCCAGCTACACACACCGAGTAGACAGCCTGAGACACTTGAACATATCATAGAAAAACGAGAGTTGTGATATTAATACGTACATCAGTACTAGCCAATTTATTGAATATATGGTCAGATGCTGACAGGAGATATAATTTTTCTATGTTCTGCATACACAATTCACAAATAATTGTGGAGTCAATATATGCGGATAAATCTGACTTCCTCTCCATACTCGGTAGATGACTCACATCGATTGGAAAGCTAAGAGTCTGGATGGAAGGTGGTGTGAATGTCACTGTAGAAACTGTACATATGAAACAATAGCTGAAATATCCTGAAGGATATGTTTCAGGACAACAGTCTGATTGAACTCTGGAGAATCTTACATCCTCGAGACACTGATTATACTTTTTACTTCTTGCTCCCTCGGAATCCATACCACAATTCAAAACCTTATAATAACTCAACTTAAAAGGAAACATAGTAGAAACGTCTATAATATAATAATGACTTGGATTTCCGACAGTGATCTTATAGATCTTCAACTCGATAACCCACTTGACTGCCACCCCCAATGGGTCCTTGTCGCATGAATGTCTCTAAAGTTAAAGAACCATTTGACAAGGAAGGGCTGTGTTAACATGCTAAACAATTCTTAGATGAGACAGAGACTGTATTTTCTGCACAGACAATAACAATAATAATAACAATACAAATATTTGTAAAGTGCCTGGTTACGCCTAACGGCGCGTCCCAGCGCAGCGAGAGAGTGACTAAAAGAAAGATGTCATGCCATATGTCTATCTACTTGACTGAATAGAGATTCATGACTGCGCTGGCATCTAGGGGAAATAGCCATGTTTTAAGTCTCCTTCGGAACAGTAGCTCTGATGGTTCCATCCTTAGATGGAGGGGTAGGGAATTCCATGCCTGAGCCTCTAGAAAGGCTAAGGAGCAACCACCCCATCTAGTTTTCCTTACCTGCGGAATAACTGCCTGGTTCGTTCACGAGGATCTGAGATTATGGCTTGGTTTGAGGCATTTCACCAAAGAGGTGAGGTACCCTGGACCTCTATATTTAAAGATTCGGTGATAGAAGCACATGGCTTTAAATAGGATTCTCTCTTTAAGTGGCAGCCAGTGCAGGCTAGCCAGAGCAGGCCTGGAAGAAGCACGCCTCGGAAGATTTAGTACAAGGCGGGCCGCAGCATTTTGCACTCGCTGTAGTTTCTGTAATCTCATTTTAGTAGTTCCCAAGTAGAGTACATTGCAGCAGTCCAACTGGGAGGTGACTGATGACTGTGTAATGATTTTGCTTGCCGAGAGCGAAAGGACGTTGAAAATCTTTTAAAAACTTTTCAGGGTGTTAAAGCACTTTCCCGCCACAGCAGCTATCTGGTGTTATAATGATAATGCTGGGTATAACCATACTTCCAGATTCTTTCTTTTTTCCTTTGGGACAGGGGTGGGGCCCATTACGTCAGGCCACCAAGCCAATGACCAAATAGAGGGGCTTTTCCCTACGATGAGAACCTCAGTTTTGTTGCCATTTAATTTGAGGCAGCTATTGCCCATCCATGTGTCCACCTCTGTCAGGCACCTCTCAAATTGTACAGCCCCCCCCCTCTGACTCCCAAGATAGAGCAACTATTAGTTGAGTGTCATCCTCATAGGATACAATCATCACCTTATGACGCTCAACAATTTCAGCCAGGGGCGCATATAAATCTTAAATCGCATAGGGCTCAAGATAGAGCCCTGTGGCACACCCTGGGACAGTGGGATCGGATCTAAGGAGTAAGGTTTTTGCACCACTTGAAAGGAGCGATCCTGTAAAAAGGATGCTAGCCATTGCCAGGCAAAGCCCCTCACACCGCAGCCACCTAGCCTGTGTAAGAGTAGGCCTTGTGACACAGTGTTAAATGCAGCGCTCAGGTCTATCATAATTAGTGCCGCCATCCGGGCCCCCATCAGCATAGCGCCGCAGAGATTCAGTGGCCAATAATAGGGCTGATTCCGTGGAATGGTGCGCTCGGAAGCCAGATTTAGCAAAATGCAATAAGTTATTGGGCTCACTAATCTTAGTCAGCTGGCTATTGACCAGTTTTTCTGCGACTTTTGCAAAAAAGAGGAGCAGGGAGATAGGTCTTAAATTTTTCAACTGTGAGGCGTTTAGGGAGGTTTTTTTTTTTTAGTAGCGGAGCAACCATTGCCTGTTTCCATTTTAGGGCACTTGTCCCAGTGAGAAAGACCTGGCTAATAGGTTGCTAAAATAGGGCAGAATAGCTTCCCTTGCTTAAACAAGGATTTTCGCAGGGGCTGGGTCCAATGTAGACCCAGATTTCATTTTACCCCAAAGCCCACTGAGCTCACTCTTAGGAGGGGTTCTCAAAGCTGACAGACACCATCGGGTGCATGGAAGTATTGTATTCTAGTAGCACTGAGGGGAGACTCGGCCATTGCAAAGAAGAAGGCTCAAGCTGTTAGGCTACAATTATAAGCTTAAACCCGGACCTTTTCCACAGCTTAATTCAAAACCCCCACTCAAACAATATTATGTGAGTTGCTTCATGCTAAACTAAACTAGGGGCCTCATTTATATGTTGGCGGTGTGTATACTCCATTGCAACAGCGATGGAGTATACACACTGGCAACATAATGGTTTACTCACTGATTTAATTGCGGGTCAGCCTTAAGTTTTTCTACAGCAGTGAATACTCCGTCAGCTCCATAGCCAAACCTCTTTGCCAGCCCGGTGGAGTAAGGGATGTCAGAGACATGGTACATGACTTCCCACCCAAGCAGGATGGCCGGAAATGTATCAATTTTGTTTTCTGTCTGTCACCGCCAGGCAAACCGTGGCAGTGAGAGATAATAAAAAGCAAATAATAGGAGATAATTCCCATTATGAGGGGAGCATTACTTTTATCGTGTCTGGATTTTCTTTTTGAAAATAAAAAAAGAAACCTGTTTGGTGCAGGGTTGTGTCATGCTGACACAGCCTTGCACCAAACAGCAATATTGTCAGGTACCACCGTGACAGTGATTCCTGACAATCTATTATAAATTAATGCCTGCTTGGCGGTCATTTATAAATTTTACGGGTAGTCCCTCTGCCATGGGTACATAATTTACTCCACCCCCATGGTGAATTGGCTGGATGTCCGTTAAAAATTAAATCAGGCCCTAAATGAGCTGTACATGGTGAAAGTGGAGAAATCACTTTTCCACTTACGTCAACAGCATTCCAAGAGAAAGGAGCATGCTGGCCGACTATCGGCTGCACAGCTCCGACAGTTTGAATCAAACAGGACTTTCACAGCATTGAGCAATTATAGAGGGGAATTACTGATACACTCTATGGATATTATTTCTGAATTTCTGACTTATTACGAGACATTATATAAGTCTGATGATTGACCTGAATCTACAGATGAAACTAAATTTTTCCAAGAATTGACCATTCCCAGACTGACAAAAGCTGGAATGGTCATCTAAGAGCAAGAGTTTGTGACATAAATTGACAATATGGCATTTAACAAAGGTCGAGAGAACAACGGATTTCCCATCGAATTCTACAAAATTACCAAACCACTGACTGTACAATTACTAGCCTCACTATTCACGGAAGCTTTAGAGGACAGGTACTTAAGCGATGAGTTGGTAAGGGCTAGAATATGCTTAATTCCTAAACCTGGTAGGAATCCCCTAGATTGTTATACTATAAGACTTTTTCTCTCATGAATGCAGATGATAAGATTATGACCTAAGTACTAGCAAATCACATGAAAAAAATCATTCCCATACTGATTCATCCTACTCAGGTGGGTTTAGTACCAGGCCACTTTTCAGCTAACCATTTACATACCCTGTCACGCATAATCTGGCAGGTAAAGGGAGACTTCAATTAAAAGGTCCTCTTGTCATAGGATGTGGAGAAGGAATTTGATGGAGCATATCAGGGGTATGGGCAATGGAAAGAATGGGTATAGGCCAGTATATTATGAGGCTGGGTAGAGGAATTTACAACCCCATTGCATCAGTCAACTGCAGAGGTCACTGCTCACCTTATTAAAAGATACATTGAGGGACTAGGCAAGGATACCTACTGTAGGAATTTGGGTTATTAGGTGTGTGGCCTGTACAAGTAATAGAGCCACAATTCCCTTACTGGGAACCAAGCACCCCTTTGAAGTGCCTGACTCTCTCAGGGTAGCGAGACAGAGCAGTCCAAGGCCTACTCAGGTGAGGTGGTGTGGGCTAGTAATCACCATTCACTGGTATGCAAAAATAACTCTCAATAAGTGATTGTCCAGTCAGTACTTTTTATTTATAAAAAGGAGAAGTACATTTATTTCCCATACACTAATAAATACTACACAAAAATTGACAAATATGTACATTGGCAGATGGGAAATACCATATGTGGCTTTGTGTAATCACTTGTGACCCCCCCCAAGAGGTGTCACACAAACATATCAAGTGAGTCTATTGGCTTTGTCATGATTCAAGAGCATCAACCACATGTTAAAATCATCATTGTGTACCTAGATGCAAATATCAAAAATAATACTCTAGTGTGAATGCACTTATTAAGGATAATAAAACATATATACTGTGAGCAGTAATCATTGACATTATTATGGGAACCAATAAAGGATTTAAAATCCTTATGTGATCAAATATTGCATTTGAAATCTTTATGGAAAGTCAATACTGCATACTGCATTATTAAAAGCAGCCCCTAGAGGCATCCAATTGTAATGACATTGCATTGAAACAATACACTTGACCTCTAGAGGATGCTTCAATAACGACACTTTCTTTAACCACATTTAGGTCACTCAATCCATAATGAATGTCACCATGCACATGGCCTCTGGAGGGTGCAGCATTATGGGGCAGTCTTCCAGAGTGCAGTGAACTTTAGAGTATTGGCTCTCCCACTGTGCTGGGAGAGCCATGATGCTTTTCCTTTTGCCCTTTTGTTTACATCTGCGGTCTTGTGCTGCGTTTTCCCACAAGGGGACACCACAGGCAACATCCCTCGCAGGCAGGGCCAGAATGGGAAATTAAACCAGCCTTGGCAAAAATGATAAATTCAGCCCCTATGTTCAAGCATGCTAATGCATGCTAGAGCCAGAGCAACTCTTTCAAGTTGCCGCTGGTAACGTGTAATGCGCACCACCACTCCTGGAGGCTGAAACCGGCCTTCATGTGTCAAAACCAGCCTCCTGGGGCTCCAGCCTTTGTGGGGATTGCCCTCTTGCCCGGCTGGTCAGTCTGATCATGCTTGCAGGGGGGCAACTTAGAAAGCCCACCCCCGGCTGCCCCTGCTGCCTCCCCGTGCATCCAGCACTCGGCATGCTGCCACGGGAGCCGGCAGCGGTCTTCTGGCAAGGGATCTCCTGAGAGCAGGCGCAATGTTGGTTACTGGCCTTCCTGGACATTGAGGCCCAGGGATGGGGTTCTGGGCCCTTTCACACTTTTCGCAGTCTCAGGAGGCATCGGAGGTCGGGGATGAGGTTCCAGCCCCCTTTTTAAATACGAAATGTCCGAGTAATGGGGTCCTCGGGTCATGAGGGATTCCAAGGAGAGGGGGCCCCATGTGCGCCTTGCCAAGCGAAAGGTCACCAAACTTTAAAATGCAATAACCCGTTCCCCGTTGGGACGATTTCTGATGGTCTTGGTCTCATTTTTCTCCTGGTGGCAACCTCTATCCACCAGGGGCAGTTGCAGCAATCCTCCTCATCTCCAAAGCGTGGTAGTCCTCACAGTGCTTGTTCTCCCGGCTCCCTGCGGCAGCTCGCTTCCTGATCTTGGTTTCTGTGTGCAGAAAAGTCCAGGGCTTTCCCCCAACTGTTCCTTAAGGGATTTAAGGGGGCCAGCCTCAGTGACTCTTGGGGAAACCCACTGGCCCTGGGGTCAACTGGACAGTCTTTAGTCCTGAGTCGGGGTCAGGGGGTTCCTCCTTCCAATTCTCCATGGTGGTCCCAGAAGCCTGCCGTGAAATGTAGAAGAGCCCACAGGCAAGAGAGAGTCTCTCTCTTGTGCAAGAGTTTTTAAAGGGGAGAGGAAGGTTCCAGAAGTCAGGCAGTCAATCTTGAGGTGCCAGATCACCTCTCCACCCCTGTTCCAACCTTCCTGCACAGCATGCTGGGACAAAATGGCGTTATCAAGGAGCCACTGGTCACTTCTGCTCCTGGGGTGTTAGACCTGACAGCCTTGGGGTGGTCTTCCCCCGGCTTTTTGCCTGCCTCCCACCATTTTTCTGACCTCCTTTTGGCTGGCTTTAGGACTCTGCGCACTTTACTTCAGCTAAATATTGCTAAAGTTCATATTTAATTTACTTATACGTCCCTAGTAAAGTGCACTACATGTGCCCTAGGCCTGTAAATTAAATGCTACTAGTGGGCTTGTAGCACTGATTGTGCCACCCACATAAGTAGCTGTTGGGCATGACCTTCTTAAGGGAATTTCTCCAAAACATTTAGCTTTTTTCATCCTCCTAGTCTTCGACTACTCTCTGTTTGTGACCCTATAACTCTGAGCATGTTCCCACTGTACTGCAGTGGGAAGGGACGAGCACCCTTTCCACATGGGTTAGGAGCGGGGTGGTCACACGATTGGCATGTAGAGGGATGTGGCACTGATCATGCCCCGTGGGACTCGCCCACCTATCATTTCTCCTACTCGGATTGGTGTCTCCACGGGTGAGCCAACACAAAGGGGGCCTCCCCTACTGCCAGAGTTGCCCTAGAGTACATCCAGCGTGGTATAGCTCGGGGTAGGCAAGTAGCCGGGTGGGGGCTCAAGGGTGGCCGCTGCACAAACAGGGTGAGAGCCCCTAGATGCAGTCCTCCTACCTTGGAGGTCAGTTCCCCTCCATGGACCACCTCCCAAGGTTGCAGAGGCCCCTTTGCGGTCGTAGGGCTGGAACCCTTCCCCACTGTTGGTTCAGTGTGAAAGTGCACGCACCCTTCCTATGTCTCGTAGGAAGCAGCGCTAGCTGAGGGGATGAAACGGATCGTCCATCTAACATGACAAGCAGTGGGTGTTCTAGCACCAAAGTTGTGCTAGGCCTGCGTCCAGCCTGCTAGTGCCAGTTGGTCTGAGCCCTTGCACCAGTGATGTTTCTAGGACCCACCGTCAGCCTACCAAGATGGGCTGATGTGCGCATTGGCACCAAGGAAGTGGTTAGAGTGAATCCGGACCGCCATTGTCACCCGCATTGTGCACGGGCACCATGGGTATCCTGGAGACTCAGGCCGGTGTGCGCGCTGGTTCTCAGGTGGAGCGCTAAGCTCCAGGCCCTTTTCCACTGTACTGCAGTGGGAAAGTTCACGCACCCTTCTGAAACATGTTAGGAAGTGGTGCGGACATGATGTTTGTAAACATAGATTAGGCCTGCCATTGCGGCCTGGGTGCGCACTTACACCGCTAATGTGTTTTACACCCACGTGTTTGACCTGCTGTTGAAAGCCCGTGTGTACACTCGCACGTACTGCGTGTTCAAACATCTGTCAGACCTGCCACAATAGATATGTGAGAGCACCATTCCATGCATAATCCAGCTGGCCCGTTGCAAACACGGTCCTTCCACGTTAGGATGGAAGGTGAAGGGCTGGGCAGGCACTTATTGGTGTTCACTGTCCAGGTAGTAAGGAGAACCCACGATGGTTTCCCTACCGAGGAGGCTTGCTCTTCCCTTAAGTTAGCATGGGGAAGGGGTCGGCTGTATTCAAGCTGCAATAAAGGTATTGCAGTGGTGCAGTCTCATGATGTTTCCTATCAATGAATTTGCTAGACCAAACACATTCCAATGGTAACAGTGGGCTTGGCATATTTTGCGTGGAAATGCCATTTATGGAAAGTGAACATTTCTATGCATAAAACTCTTTGTGTGCCATGGTGTCTAGTGCCGGTTAGAACTGGAGGTCAGGGAGTGCATCTGGGCATTCGCCAGAGACAGCCATAAACCATTGGGCATGCAATTGTGATAGCCAACCTCTGCCATTTGTGGGTCTGGCGGAAGAGCAGAGATTGTGACACCTGGTCTCTGGGGCCAGATTACGGCCCCCATAAAGATAGAGATCTGCATTCCGCTGCCTCATAGCAGACAGGATGGAAATTTAGGGGACAGATCTGAGGTTCAAAGGAATACACTTTGAAACTTCCCCCAACTTCAAAGTCCCAATGGGGTATAACTACCTAGTGCCAACCCACGAAGAGAAGAGATCCACTTGTGAGGACGCAGGACTAGAGAACCTCGTCTGGGTGGTGCACATTGCCCTAGCACTCTGTCGTGCACATGGAAGATAACTGCCCATGGAAAGGGCAGCTTGCCTTCTTGAAAAGGAACTGGCGTGGGCCGAAAAACTGCTGACATTTGGCATCCTGTAGTGGGCTCCCAAAGTTCAGTTGATTGGTCTCCTGCTGTCTTGGAGGTCCCGGGGATATCAAAGGTCTCTTATGAGGGGCCCACACCATCTACCGGTGACATATGGAGAGCGGTGCCCTCTGAGTACCCACAACGCCTGCTGAAAGCTGGACAGTGCGGTGTGAGCTTGGAACCACAAAATCATGTCTGGAGACTGGAGTGTCTAGTGCAGAGCTCAAGAAGTTGCCTGCATGTGTGGCAAAGTGGTTCCTGTACTGCCAGGACCTTGGCATGAATAACCTTTCTTGTTGGTGGTGAGCGGATTCACCGGTTGCAGGATCCAAAGTCGCCTGCTTTGTTAACTGTACCGCATTTCTCAAGTGCGGCATGAGGCTTTGTTGAACTTGCACCTGTGTGTGTGACCGGAATCCTCTGGTGCAACTGACATCAAGGTGTGCTGGACATAGTGCCTCATTTCCAGGGAGGTATGTAATTTCAACTCTATGTCAGGGCCCCTAAGAAAGTTTCCATCAATAATCTGATTGTGGCTGGTGTACTGGGAGGTAAGGTGTCAAAACGACATAGATACCTTGGCTCTAGTGGAAAATGGAGATCAAGTTGGCGACATTGGAAAACCAAGATGTCCGCCAACTTGGTCCTTCCTTTATCGCACTAGTTGTTCTTCCCTGAAGTCCTTTTGGAATGTGAAGCGCGTCCGAGTTCTAATCGGCGCACTTCACCTGAGAATTTTCCGTGAGTAGACGTTTTGTGGAAATCTCGTGGAAATCTCGTCGGTTAGTTTAGTCAGGGTAGACGCGACGTATTCGTCGTTTATTGTTGCTGCGGTTTAGTAAATAATTCTGGTTTTCAATTGCACATGCCCAAGTATTTCTTCGTCATTGTCTGTCAGCCGGGCTTGCGCTTACGTATAAATAATTAGTCTGAAGATTGTTGCCAACTCTCTCGCAACATTGTTTTCGGAGCTAATTAATGTACCTTGTCGAAGTAGAGAAAAGCCTTCTGTTGTCATCGACCGCTCCGTTCTCGCTGACTAAAGATTAGGTCAAAAGATTTGAGGAATCTATCTCCGAAAGTCGTTGCCGCGCTTACGAGATAAGATTTAATTAAACTAAGAACAGTTAGTAATTAACAGGTTTTCCTATTAACTACTTGTTCTGAAGTGCTATTAATTGAATGAATAACCTGAAGACGATTCTGCACTCTGCTATTCGAGTCAGCTGTTTCCTGGAACCGCAAGTACTTCCCCTGGAAGTAAAAAAAATAAAAAGAACATTAGAGTTTATGAAAAGTGTTGTTGTGATTAGCTAATCTTGCAAATCAACAGAAATAGAAGAGGAGCAATAGCCAAGAAAACATTGGGTAGGAATTACAGTGGTTTAGTTAAATATACATTTAAATGTTTAAGGAAGATTGTAGCATTAATTGGGAATTAATGTTATTACAGTTTTCAGGTAAATCAAGGGATACAGAAGAAAACGAAAACCACAACCCTTGAGACGAAGACCACGATTTTCAGGCTGTCTCTTCTCTCTCTCTCCCCAACCCCTTTCCCCCGTTGGAGCATATTCGCAAGTAGTTTGAAAAGAAGTATTTGCGGAATTGTTCTGAAGGGAGTGGGGGGAAATTACTGCATTCTACTCCTGTGCAACTTGGAAGTTGGGGTGCTTGGTTCTGACACTCTACTACATGTAACCTGAAGTGTCTGGTGCGGCTCATCTTGTGCACCATACCCTGTGCCCAGATTGCCGTGGCACAATCTGGATCAACGTGTAACCGATGGGGTGCTTCCGCAAGCTGAGAGGCTCCCCTGTGTGTTGTTCCCCATTCACTGCTTGCTCCCCCACTGGCCTCATCATGGTTGACCAAGAGCCCTCTCCCCGTCTGGCCCTTCTGAAGACTTTGTGGCACGAGGTAGGAGTAAGGGGAATTGACTAGGCCGTAGGAGCGCTTCCAAGAAGGTTCAGGAGCAGGTTAACAGACTGTGTGACCCTCCCTGTGCTTCACAGAACTGAGCTGGAGCCAGAAGGCCCTGAAGTACCCCTGTGTGTAATGTATTGTTGCTCTTAGTCCATTTCTGCTTCACAACTTTCTGGTGAACTTCCTGAGTGGCACCAAGACCCCTTTGTTTATGTCTACCTCTTGTTTATGCTTACTGTCTATCCACACCTGATTTCTGGAGACCCAGATGAGGTGTTGCCTCAGCCATGTGTGACCTTGTGTTTGGAGGGAGGGTCTGGTGAACTTCCATCTGGGGTGTCTGGGACAGTGGGGGTGAACTGGAAGGTGGCGGGAGGCTTGGAGCCACGGGGTCTGCGGAGTATTATCAATTGACCTGTTTGGTGTCAGTGGCCCCGCATTAGGGTGTCGTGCACATATGTGTGTGAAAGTGTTCATACAAACCAGGCTGGTACCAGTCACATTGCGTAGTGGTGCAAACTGAGCATGAGTATGTGGGAGTGACTATCTGTGGACCTACTGTGTTTTTTAGGCCACTGGTCGGAGGTGTTGGTTTATACGTTGTTCTCATGCCAAAAGCACTTTACCTTTCAACAGTGTGTTTACCCGCGTGGCCTCATCCTGCAATGCTGCTAAAAGTGTTATAATTCTGTGTATGTACATATTACTAATATTGTTGTAGTCCAGGGTGCATTCTATGGCTGTGTGAAATTGCATTCTTAGGATTGTGAGGGTGGGCCAGGGGCTGATAATCTGTCGCACTCACACCACATAAGGGTGCTCTGTGGGGATTAGAATAGTACTTCTCATGTGTGCATATTATTGAGATATAATCAACACAAACTTTGCCTAGTACTGCTATTAATATCGCTAAGTGTGATTTATGCCTCAGATTCCATGATATTTATGTTTTTTGAATGTGTGTGTTGAATATAAACTGCATTTCTCGACACCAGGTCTGAAGTCTTTCTTTTGCGTCATGTGGACTATTTATTGTGTGTGTGTGTTGTGCTCCTGCTTTACACATTGCTTCTGAAGGACGCCTGACTGCTCAGTGCCAAGCTACCCAAGAGGGAGCACAGGTTGTGCAGTGTTTATAATCACCTGCCCTGGATGGGAGTGGTGCCTTCAACCTGGCTGGGGCATCCCTTTGGCCATCCAGACCCACCCAGACCCCTGAACTCCGAGGACCCATAGATTACCTTCCAACATATTGCAATAGGAGTCCAGCGGGAGTTGGTAGAGCAGGTGTGGGCGGGCTGGAGAGCGTGGCGACCACCCTAGAGGAAGTCCGTGGGTGCCTCATTCCCAATAGAGGCACCTATTCTCCACTCCGTGGCATCCAGCAGTCCCTGGCTGACATCACTGGTGTCATGAGGCAGAGCAGGAACAAATGCCCTGCCAAAGTGGCACCAGCATGGTGGAAAACCAGCTGGGGCAATGAGAACCATCTTGGAGTCCATGGAGCGTAAGCAGGACTCCCACTTTGCTGTCACAGCTGCCTACTACTGTGACGTTGCTGCGTGTTGCAAAACAAGCAGATCCTCCTCGCTGCTGTTCTGCTTCATGTGTTGGCACAGATGAATGCTGCTGCAGGCCCGGAATCCACATCTTCCACCCATAATATGCGTGTGCATCCTCACAGGAGACACTGCACACACCAGAGGAGGAAGATGTGGAAGGCAACTCTTTCCAATGAAAAAGTGTCCGGTAGCAGTCATCTGTGCCACATACCCAGTTTCTCCTTTTCCCTGTGCTTATGAACATGCGAGGGAACATCTGCTGCCACTGTCCTCATTTTGACTTCGCCCTGTTCACTTTGTGGACTGTCAATGTGGACTGTCAATTAGGCCTGGGCGGTGAACTCCGCCCCATTCATGGACTTTGCGGAGTTTTTTGCTCTCCGCGCTCACAGAGTGCAGAAAACTCCGCTTTGCGTAGTGCAGTGGAGTTTTATGCCTGCTCACACTCACGAGTGTTAAGTTCGCGAGCACGAGCTACCGCTCGGGTAGAATATCTACCCGAGCGGCAGGAATACCAGCGCAAATGGCAGTTCGCATTGCACTCCGCCACTTGCGGAACTCCGCAGAGTTTTTTTGTAACTTCGCGGAGTTCTGCGTAGCAAAACTCCACGAACTACGCGCAGGCCTGCTGTCAATGTGGCCTATCCTCCTTAATGACATTGTGGTCACCCTCCTGACTGAAATACTCCTCTCCTCCACATGTTCCATTATATGATCTCCTCATTGACTCTGTCTGGTCATCCACTGGCTCTATACATCTTTTGGGGTTGTTGTCCAATGAACTTTACCTGTGAGTCACTTCAACATTTGCACATGTAAATAAATGCACTTAGAACCACCTGTGTGTTGTCTGTCTGTAGGAGTCAGGACCAGGTTGACAATTGGCCATTCCGTGAGGCATATACACCAACTACTTGACAAAAGGACATGTTTTTTGTGGAGTAAGTGACAATTCTAGGCAGTGAGTGTCTAACATATTTGGTGAACACTATTTGTGTGTTGACTAGAAAGTGGTTACTCAAGCTTGCAAGCATGAAGTTCAACTGGTGTCATGCAGTCAATGTTAATGGTGATTTAAGTCACCTTACAAGTGCCGAGTCCACCCATGGTTACTAGCAAGCATACAACATTGGGCTGACAAGTAAACACTGCAAGTGTGAGTGAGTATGGGGCAGCAATCTGTGTGTGAGTCCAAAAACCTACTAATTGGGCAAATGTTTTTGACCACAACATCCCTCCAAGATATGTTGCATGGCATAACCACACAGAGATATTATATGTGAACACATGATTTGCACAGTGTGCAATTTCCATCATGATTGCCACGTCCACTGTTCAACAATGTCTGATAGTTAGATGTTGTAAAGTCATGACCAACCTGACAGATCCCTGTTCATAGATGAGACACATACTCACACATATTGCCAAACATTGCTAGCAAAGACATATGTATGCACATAGCATTACCTGAGTACACATGTTAACTCCCGCACAATAAATCATGGCGTAGACCTGTATGTAGCAAATAATGACATTCAATGTCAATAGAAAGTTAAAAAAATAAAACTACCTACCCAATACTAATTAACTATTCTAACCTAACCTACACTATCTTATCCTACCTACTATCTAAAACTACTGTAACCTAAATTACCTTACTCTACACATTTAGCACAACATGATAAACATCAACCCCCCACCCCTCTAAGACAAGTCTTCACACAAGGACAACAGAAACTACACCTAAACATCAATTACCTACACATAGAATCCGAAACAATCATATCTTTTTGTATTTTTGTAAAATTGTATATATTTTTTCGCATACATATAAAACACATCAACCCCCACCCCACAAAACGAAAAAGTACGCCTACCCACTGAAATTGTAACCCAACCGTACAAAACCCCGAAAACCACTATCCATACACTTCCACTACACTAACTACCCTAAACTAAGCTACAAAAATATTATGTAAAACATTAAAATTATAAACACGGGGAAGAGCAGAAAGGATCGCTGTGGCTATTGTTGCTTGGGTCTTCCCACTGCCTACTTCATCTCATGGAGGAGTGTTAATGTCAGGTCCATTTTGTTCTCCAAAACAGCCAACCACAACTTCAAATTAGTTATGTCCTTCTTCATGTCTAGTTCAAAAGAGCTAGGGACGCATGTGGCCTGAGGTGTGGGCCAGGTGGTTGCATTGGTCCACTAGTGCGGCTGCCTTGGAGGAGCCTTCACCTGATTTCCCATTCCTGCCTGAGTTCCTCTCCTCCCGAGTTGGTGGTCCTAGAGGAAAGCTTTTCCACGTCCCCTGAGCCTTCTCCTCCTCCTACCGTTTCTTTATTGCCCTGTGTGCCTTTGCAACTCATCTTAGGTGGTTGTAGCGCTCCATTTGGGTGTTATGCTGCTCCAGCTGCTCTGGAGTCATGTTGTCTTTTTTAAGCAATAAGGATAACTGTCAGTCAAAGGGTGACTAGGAACAGGTAGAACATCATGGAAAAATATTATTTACGCAACATTTAAGGTAGCAGCCCCTGCAGCCTAAATTCATTTTGCTGCTTAGAGTGAGCATACACATGTCTATTATCCATCATATCAGATGTACTAAGCCCTAATTACAAAGGCAGGGTAATTGTTGCACAATGCAATTACAACACCATGGCACATCTAAGTATGACCATGTCAGTACTTAGTATGCTTGTGAACAATGCTGTTTGGTACCCACGGAATGGTACAAGTTTCCTTTATTTTACATTAGTGTGCCTCCTGCATTCCGCGATGGCCTTTATGCCATAGGCATTTGCCACAGCAAGATGTGCAATTTTTGCAAAGTACATTTATTGTCTCACAACGTAGTGTAAATGATATGGCAAGGACCCATATCAGGAAACACTGCTAACTATATTGAACACTTGGCAGGTATGACATGTAACAATGGACGCTGGATAAGTACCTCACATCACACAAAGGCATATGATAGGGGAGGCATATGAAACCTCTCCTATATGACCTGTTGAAAGTCCATGGTGGACCATGCCACTGCTCATTACATGTTCCCAATATCATAGCATGTGCAACTGACATGCATTCCAAATGCTTCACAACCACGGCCATGTTCAGATGTGTACCCACTACAACATATATTCGCATAGTCTGCCACTGTGATCATGGCTCCTCTGTCAAGCCTCTATCATGTGGTCCATCCCTGATTGGCAACGTGTCCTCCTTGACAGTAGTCAGAGGCTGATAGACATGCAGCACTTAATGTCTACTCTTTCTGACCTATTTATCTTCATACAAAAGTTTTATTGGGATAGGGATTTACATTGAATCTGGCAAGTCACACAGCATCTGACATCACACTTAATCCTTGCACTACACAATTACTCACCGGTGAAGTTGGGGGCATTGAAATTATTCACCTCATCATGTGTGAATGATGGGGGTCCAGCTACAAAACAAAACATGTAAAACACATCAGCAAACTTAAAACACATATTAGATATACAACAGAAGCACAGTACATATATATAGCTATTGGCTATGTGACCCTTCAGGTTGTAAGTAATAAAATTACACAGTTGCCATGCCTGAATGATACACATCGGTAAGGCTGGCTGAAGTGTACATGCACATGAAGAGCCAAAACATGCACCAGTTGGCCAATTTGCGGATCCAGGTTATGAACCTCATCACTACCAAATTTCACTATGGTAGCTGACTTTGATGATTCTCTGCACCTACGTAAATCACATACCATATTCAGCAAGGTATAGCAATACCCAGGCCCTCTTAAATTCTGACACCAGGAAATGAGTACGCTACGTACATCTCACATCATGCATACTTGTTCCCAAATTTACCTGTCAGTGCTGTTGAGTGCATGATATTGTTCATACATGTTCCATGCATCCCTAAGTTTGAAATAGCATAGTTGAATAATAACACATATGGGATGGGTTGAGATGTGTTACATTCAGGCTAGCATACCCTTGGATACAGTATTATGTGAGTAGCCTCCCATCTGACATACATTGGGCCTCTCATACTAGAGGCATATACTATGTGAGTCTCATATGTAAGGAAAGCTCTAGTGGCTCTGGCCTCGAAAACTCCTCCATGAGGCCATGTAAAAGCAGCATGTGGGCTTTGCTATGCATTCAGAGGTATGTAGTCAGGCAAGCCCGTGCAAAGCACAGCAAAGCTATAGTGGACATCAAGGAGCCATACCTTTTACATAGGAAATGCTGTTCAAGACCAGTGATATGTGTTTTGCCACATTCAGAGGTTAGCTAAGCAATGTAAGCCATGGCAGGCCTCATTGCTGCTTGACAATCCAGGGGGGGTATGCCAAGGAGGATCATGAGCACATCACTATGGGGCTTATTTAGAAGGCCCTTGTGTGGCTGGTGCATCACGTTTGACAAATGCTTGTTGTGAAATAAGCAACTCTGGAGCTGATCTACACTACCTGGTCTGTCATCAAATGAGTTGTACGGATGGGTTATGGCATGTACATCAGCTCAATGCTTCCCTGGGAATCATTCGTATCACCTACAGGGACACAAATACTTGTGTGGCCCCTCAGTGTCACAGATAGCACTGGTGCAAAGATTGTGCCAGCACTATAGCCACAGCATTTCCCACTTTTACATGGGGCATGACTATTTTGTGGCAAAATTCATGTGAGCCATGCTTAATGTTATCACAAATCATCAATGGGTACATGAGACACATAGGATAGCAGACAAATCATGTGAACTTACCAACTACTCCACCAACATCTATGGCAACATAGCCCAGGAGGTCTTTCCCCCTGCCAACCACATCGGCCCAGCGATGTTTTAGCTGATGAGTGTTGCGGTCCACTCTGAACAGCCTCTGCATCTGGAGCCGTACACTCTCCCACCGTTTTTTGCAGACCTTCACAGGGTAACCTGGATGACACATCCCCCAGTGGCTACCATGGTAGGCAGGTAATGTGTGACTAGCCATCGGAAGCTCCCAAACTCCTGCTCAGTCATGGGGCAAGACCGACTCTTCCCCAGCATGATCCACCCAAAATATAACACCCAAACACAACTAAACCCCCCAAATACCCACTACTAACCCTATAACAAACATTCCCCAAAAGACGAATGCCCAACAGTACACAGCACAATACACAACAACATAAAACAATTACGCACAATAAACACTTGAGGGACACGACAGGGACAACAGACATGACGAACCAGCTCCAACCACACCAAAACCACTCTCCAGCACAACCAAAACACAACCACTCCCAAGCTCAGACAGTAAAACAGTGACCTTAAGTGAAAATGAAAGTAACTTCACAGTTCCTGCTTTGGGGCATGCAGGATCTATTACACCACTTCCCTTTATCCATTACTTCACTTCCTAGGCAGATGTGGCACGTTTTCAGCCGATACATCGTTTTTTTTTTACGTTACCATTCATGCGTCAATTTCAAACAATGTAGTTTATTAGAGGCGTCTGCTGGGAAGCGTCAATTTTGGCTGACGCAGTGCCTGCAAAAATCATGCCTAATGCTCATACTTCATTTTCTTACGCAATAGGGCAAATGTGCATTTTTTGTTGTATTGGGATGTGCAATGCATGTAATAATGTACAGGAATTGCAGTGATGGGTGTGAATAGTGGAATTGACTTGTTTGTAGTCTTTGCATGTGTTTACCATTTGTGTTGACACTAAACAAATGTGTGAGTTAATGCTGTTCAGGGATCATCCTACGCATAGTGCCCAAACACTGTGGTAACACAAGGGCGCACCTTACCAGTGGTGCTCTGTGTGAAAATTTAAACTTAGCACCCATTCATATTGTATTAGCTTACCCCAGGGATGTGACAAACTAGCACTGCCATGTGTTCAGTGCACCCACATCTACGGCAGTGCAGCCTACTGCCAAAGGCGTCAGGCTGTGGAGAAATGTGGGTGTGTGCCGCGATTGGCTGCACCCAACTGGAAGGTGCTTTATGGAGGGCACAATTTGATTGTTTGTGTTTTAGCTAATCATATCCAAGGGGTATACCCCAGAGGAAAGTAACAGTGCCATCCTTTGAGGCCAACATGATTCTCACTCATGCTGATGATGCTATGGTTGATCAGCATGCAGGCCTTGGCGTGACCTTCTACATATTGCTGACAGACTGCGTAACCAACACCCTAATTACACTCTGCATCAAGGCAATGTTGCTTGTGCATTGCAGTGGGTATTCACATTCAACACAGTTGCACTGGCAAAGTATAGTATGTAGCATTTGTATGTGTGAAATGAGATCTCCTAATGGATTTAACATGTGGATACAGTTATTGATGTAGTATATGTAGACTGTAGTTTTGGGAGTGTGTTACCATGTACATACTTTGTTGAACACTTAACAGTCACCATACTATGAGTGGACTCTACTATCGTCCACAAGTATGAAATGGCTAGCAGCAAGAGAGACACACAAACAGTCATAGCACACTATTTACATTACCACACCATGTTAATTGTGGCTGGCAATGGAGAACTATTTGCTACAGGTAGTAGGCATGCAAACTATTTCATTTTTATCAGATGTTGTTTTCAATGGTGTTTGCTAAACATAGCTACATATATTATCTGTGTGACAATTAGTAGTAGGTCAAATGCGAATGTTTAGGTATTTACTGTGACTATGGAATCAAAATGCATACACAGTGGTAGTGCTCATAAATGTATTTACATATAGATTAAGAAAGTTGGATCTGTTATCATTGTGCGATATCATGTACATCACTCATGCTTCTGTGAAGAAATTATTGATGATGTGGTCCTTCTGACGTGTTGTGGCAACTGATGGTACAGTTTGATGAGGCTCCTCATCTTCCTCATCCTCATTGTCCAGCAGTTTCTGCTCCTCATTATCATCAGCCCATGGCACATTCGTCCTTACACACATGTTGTGCAATATGCAGCACACCTATATTATTTTGCACACCATGTGTGGTGAGTATAGCAATTGGCCCCCAGCTATGTTTAGGCTTTGAAGTCGAATTTTAAAATTCTAAATGACTGCTCAATGATGGGCTTGCATAGCGCATGATTGTAGCTCTGCTGGGCTTCAGTTTGTGGGTTTTACAGAGGAGTCATGACCCACGGCAACAGAGTATATCCTTGGTCCGCTGCAAACACAAGAGAAGTACAATTAGTTAAGAGTCATGACAAGGGATGGCCCAACATTCATGGCCATTCTCCTTATGTGTCCTGATTGATTTATACACCTTCTTACTGTAAAACGCATGCTATGAGGTGTGGCATACACACAAGTAGGGATTGTAAATGACTGACACCGTGCTACACATACAGGTGGGCTTTCCTTTGTAATTCACTTACTATGTGTCATAGTTGTGAGTGCCAATGTCTTGCAGGTGATGATTTGTCACCAGTAAGGATAGTCAATTTGCCATTGAGTAGACAAATGTCTGACATGCCTCCTTCTCGACTGATATACTTTGGTAAAGATTGTTTTAAAGGAGGTACTAAGCGATTGGAAAAGAAGATCGGATGATGTTCTGGCTATCATGGTGTCTCCTGATTCACTGGGTATTGCTGGCCCGGAGCTGGGAGGGACTGTTGTGTATAGTATTGCCCTGTATTTAGTGTTAACCGGGCCAGTCGTTAGGCTCTGTTGGTCCTCACCATTATTGAATATTAAGGGCTCAGGTCTGTCAGCGTTATCGAACAAGTTTACTTGGTGTAATTGAGCCATCTCTCTCTGTGCCTTGTCTCTCTGAATTAGCTCCATAGGGGAGCTGGCGCCTTTATGAGGGGGGTAGCTTAGATGGAGCACCTTCAGTGGTAGCAGTTTCTGTGGTGGGCAGTCCCTGAATTAGTGCTTCTTGTATTTTATTAAATAGCGGAAAAAGTTTGACCTTCTTTATCGGGTCCTTGCTGTATTCTATAATTGGATCTGCCTCGAGTGCGGCGATAAATTTGTTGTTCCGCAAATGTATTGTACTTGTGCCAGGAACAATTACTAAGCTTGCTTTGTATTATTCCTTGCTTTGCACAATTGTTTCCTCGATTCTTTCACCATTATGGCCTCTGAAGGCACTTGAAAGGGAATTTGAGATTCACTAATATTCTCCTCACTGTGTATGACCATAGTTAAGTCAGGGGGGGTCTTTCTTAATATTGCATTTTTAGGAGATGGATCATTTTTTGAGGGCCTGACGTCCTTTTTTGGATCTCCACCTCTACTCATTTTTTTAGGAGCCTGGCAACCACCAGTCAAAGGAGACTGTTGCACATCCAGTTGCAGATCCTTGCTGTGCCAGGGGAATTTAAAGCTTGTTTTTAGATCTTCTATCAATGTGGCCAGAGCCTCTGGGACTGTCACGAGTCTCACTCTGGATGCCCACATGACTGGGCCCAAACCCCTCGAACTCAAACCATCCCAGAAACCTGTGCATCATCCTGGACACTTACCTCACCGTCTGACTTAATAATCCCAGTATCAACTCCACCTCCTTCCACATTATTAGCATGGTCAGGCATTTCTTCAGAAGGCTTCCTCCTGACACCTGTGAGACCATCACCCAGGCCCTCCTCACATGTAGACTCTAGTGCACCAATACCCTCTACCACAGCATGTCTGTACAGCTGCTACACAAGAGGCAAACTATCCAACACCCTACTTCCAGACTCTTAAAAATGGGGTTTCTGGTTGGCTAGGGCATGCACCTAAGCCAGGCAAAACCCACCAGTCTAGTCAGGGCAGGTAAATTACACACCTGTGCTCGGACTCTGGTAGCTTGGCATAGAGAAGTCAGGCCTATCCCCAGAGGCAATGTGTAAAGCGTTTGAGCGATACACTCACAACAGCAACACAATAAATACACCCCAAAAAAGACTCCACACAGGATTATAAAAATGTATAGTCTATATTGTACATCAAACATAGATCAAAACAACATGAATCATGGAAACTGTGCACATTATGCCAATGCTGAGATGATACTGACAATGCAAGGAAAAACGATATCCATCATAACATTAGTGCATACGTAAAGTATGGAATACAGCAGATTAGTAAGTAAAAACACACAAATCAGGACATGAATGTGAATATTGTAACTTGGTTTGGAGGCAAAGTACATGAATTACGCAAAACCACCAATAGTACCAATATCACCAGGAGCACCTTAGTACCAATCAGCCCCCATAGGTCCAGCAACCTCTGCCCTTCAATTAGCAGGGTTATGGTCCACCTGGGAGCTTAACTGAAAATGGGGGTGTTTTAGACCTAAGATGTAGATCTCAGGGAGAACAAGGTCCCTATTACATATTATACGGTAATTCATATGCTAGAAAGGATCCACATTGGGATCAATCACCAACAATAGCAATTCCACAGGTAATGCCTCAATATAAGGAGGGGGGAACACCCACAGAAGCGATCCACAGGGAGACCCTGTTTTGTCCCCACGCATCCAAGGAAACCAAAGGCAGCTGCCCGTGAAGGAGGCGCGGGCAAGCCTCCAAACTCCCCTGGGGCCTGGCTTGCCTCCTCTGGCTGAAAACACAAGCGCTGCCCACGAAGACATTGCGGGAAGGCGGTGCGACACCACCCCCCAGGTGCCCAATCTCAACAAGAGGGTACCTGGTGGCAGAAATCACAGCTTAGAGGTGCTGGCAGGGCTGGTGAAAGGCTTCCCTCCATGTCACTTAACCAACAGATTTGAGGGGAGGAGGTGCACCGAGGCATTTCTCCAAATGCAATGCAGCTTCCAGCACGTCGGTCCGGCTGTCAGGGACCCATGGAAGGGGGTTCTTGCAGTGCGGCTGGCGATGGGCAGCCATGTCATGCAGCGCTCACCACGCGTCGGATCGTAAAGCGATTACTATGCAGTAGCTGGTCGCAGGTCGATGAGGAGTGAAGCATTGCAGGACACAGAGCAGATGAAAACAAAGCACTCACCACGCGCTAGTTCCTGACACAAGACAAAATGCGAAGGGCAGCGCTTACCCCACACTTGTTGAATTGAGAACAAGAGGGGAAGCCAAGGAGCAGGAAACAGCACTCCCCATGCGCTGGACTTCTTGGGAGGCACTTGAGGGTCATGAAAAGGCAGGCAGGTCAGCACAAGGAGCAGGTAGCTTTATGGTGATTCCATCTGGCAACTCAGCAGGGCTGAGTGCACCCAAAGTCAGGAAGCAGCTGGCAGCAGGGCAACCAGCAGAAAAGCAATCCAGTGAGTCCTTTAGACCACCCAGCAAGTAGCAGGCAGCAGGAAGACACCAGAAAAGCAGTCCAGATGAGGCCTTTGTGCAGTGCAGCAGTAATTGTGACAGAGGTCCAGTCCCAGTTTCAAAAGCACTCTAAAAACATGGGGTCAGTCCCTGTACTTATACTAATAAGTGTCTTTGATGTAAGGGGTGACTTCAAAGAAACCCTTTCAAGTATAACACAAAGCCCTTTCATCCCAGCCCAGGCTCCAGGCATCAGTAGTGGGTAAATCAGCCCATTGTGTGTGGGCAGGACACAGGCTATACAAATGTAAGTGTGCCTGCCTCCTTCTCTCTCAGCCCAGGAAGATTATCAGTATGCAGATGGACGCAGATGCCTCTCATTTCACACCCAGCCCTTCCTGTGTGGTGGCTGTCTGAAAAGTATGCACAAAGTATAGCTGTCACTCTGCCCTAAACATTGATTGGACTCAGGCTGCAAGACACTAGAGTTATAAGCACAGAGAAATGCCCACTTTCTGAAACGGACATTTTTAAAATAGTAATAAAAAATTCCACTACACCAGTAAGCAGGATTTATCACTACCATTCTAAACATACCAAACATGGCAACCCCACTCCTTTCAGATCAGGAATTACCATATATAAGGGAATTTCCAATGCTAGCCTATGAGAGGAGTAGTCCTCACAGTAGTGAGAAACAAAATAGGGTGCTTGTTACTACCTGGACATATGCCACACAATAAAAGCACATGTCCTACATTTCACCTACACAGCAACTTGCCGATAGGGCTGCCAAGCAAAAAGAACATATAATGGACGGAATGCTGAATTAATCAAACATTCAACCCCAGTAACAGATTTGGGGTAAATCCATTGTTTTTGTGCACACCACACCATTCCAGTTTAGACCAAGCCATATGCAAATCAGTCTTGACCCTGTTCCCAATGCGAACAGTCCAGCCCAAACTGCCAGGCCAGGTCTTCCCTGGACCAGAAAAAAGCATCCTGAGAGCCAGTTTTGCGATAACACCCCTCATCAGCCAGGCTAGGCTTGAATCTGGTGGCGTAGCGAGCACAGGACCCAAGTCTCAGCATACCCTTGGTGTTGCAAAGTCATCCTGTGCCCTGGGCACCCCCAACTTTTTGCTGATTGATACTGGTGGTAACTGACTCTGACTGACCCTGGGCTCTGCCTAACCAGGCCCAGGGCCAGTGCTATGCTGAAAGACACATTAGAATACAGTTAAAACACCTACATACACTAGGGTACACAATGGTATGGTGGGGTACCCCTGTGACTGGCATGACCTACCCTATAAGCCCCTAGTATATAATAGGGCAGGGGGATTGAAACTACCTAGAAGTCCCTAGTACCCTAGGGCATGGCAGTTTAGAGGCCAGCAGCTCTTTTTGCACTTGCATGTGTGCACTGCTGAAGCCTGAGGTCAGTTTAAAAGCAGCCCTGGGTGCCAGGACTGCTTTTAAAAGTAAATTGTGCCCAAACTCGACTTTGGGGTTTGGGGCACTTAACAATGGATAACCTACAATGTTATGGCATATTAGGGACCCCAGGGTCTCCCCTAGGTGTCCCAGGGGTGGGGGGTCAGATATTTATAAGGTACACCCTTGTAAAATGAGTTTTATATGCCCTGGGTTAAGTGAAATTTCACATTTCACTCCCCACATTGTGATAAAGTGCTGCCCAAATTCGACTTTGATGCTAGGAGCACTGTGGAGGGAGGATCTGCAATATTTCTACAGATTCAGAACCCCTAAAGTCTCCCCTAGTTGTCCCATGGGGTGGGGGTCCTGTAGATATAAGCAAAGTACTTATAAAATATGTTTTTGTAAGTCCTGGTGCTGGAAAAATGGCCCAAGTCATTTTTCCCATTGCAAATCCCCTGTTACATAGGTTAACATGGTAGGAAGTTATTAATTAATAACTCTTGATAGGAGAGGGCTAGAAGTGCCATTCAAAGACTTCCCTGAATGGTATTAATAAATTCAACAATATGATATTGTTGAATTTCTCCTAAAGTGTACATACAAGAAGTTATAAGACTTTCTTGTTTGTAAGTCCAGATTCAGCCTTCCAGTGGTCTGCCCTGATTGGTCAGAGTTAAGTGGATTAGCCAGGCTGCCTTGAAGAGGTGATAAAGAGCCCCTGGGGTCAACCAGCTCTGCTGGCAGGGCAGTGTGCTGTTCCATAGGAATGCCAGGCCAGGGGGAGGAGTCGTAAACTATGTTCATCAAAGAGGAGAGCAGAGAACAGTGTCATTTACAACTCTGAACTTCCCACCTTAGGCAGATGGTAGGATTAAGGAAGGTATGAGCAGATGCAGGGGGAGAGTCTAAGTAAATTAGCCATCCTAGGGGTGTGTTTAGCCAGCTCTTGCCTCCTTGCTGGAAAATCAGCCATTATGGATTTGGAAGATTTGATGCACTCTGGGACAAAATAATGCCACACTCTACAGGATGTGGTCATATGTTTGAGGAGTTACCCTGCTCCCATTGGTCAGGAGTGACCTCCTGTCTGACCCAGAGAACATGGAATAAGTATCTGAGAGGGGCAGAGCCCTCCAGATCTGCTGCTTGAAACTTACTGAAGCAAGACATTGCCAAGCTGAGAAGTTTTGCTGTGCAAAGATTTCTAAGGCCTGACCTCTGAAGACTGCACCATCTGAAACTACAGCCCTGTGGATTATCTTGCTGAAAAGGAACTAAAGAGTGGACTCCCTGAAAGCTACAGGTTAAAAGAGCTCATCTGGAACATCACCAACTAAATCTGCACCTTGGAGAACTACCAGTGGATTTGTAAGGGTGACGTCCAAGTGGATTGTGGGAACTGAAGTCCTCAACTTTCAAGGACCATCTTGGAGCTTCCAGACCCTTGGAGTGAGTTTGAGACACTTTGGGACCCTTTGAGGAACTTCAGGAAGAAGTTCAAGAAGTTTGGAGAACTTTGGAGGAACTTTGAAAAAAGCTCCATAGAGGGACCGACTCAACCTGGTCAGCCAAGCCGCCTGCCTTCAACCGCGAGCCGGCCAAGCCACCCAGGTTCGTCCCGCTAAAAGCTCCGTCGGTCCAACTTCCAGAGTTTGACCGGGACTAGAAGAAATCTGAAGCCGGCGAACCCTCACCGGATCCGGCTACATGAAGAGCATCGAGAGACCCCGCGAGAAAAAGCTCCAGAAAAGTTTCTAAGTCCGCTCGTAGAAAAGGTGACCGGGAGCAACCGCGAGAGCCAAGCCGCCTGCCTTCCATCGCGTGTCGGCCTGGGCTCCTGGGTTGCCCCGCTGAAGCGCTAAAGAAAAAGTTTCTAAGTCCGCTCCAGGGAAGTTGACCGGGAGCTCGTCGAAAGGCAATCCGGCGAACCCTCACCGAATCCGGACTGGCTGGGAGCTTCGAGGGACCTCGGGGAGAAAAGCTCCAGAAAAGTTTCTAAGTGTGAAGGTAGAAACTGAGACCGGGACCTGCCGCGAGCTGTAGCCGCCCAGGGCTCCATCGCGGTCGGCCTGAAACTTTGACTTTGACCCGGTCTATCGCGAGCAGGTATCCCAATATGGTGCTATAATCTTCTAAGTGCTATATTTTGCTAAATCTTTGAAAATTCATATCTCCGGTTCCCTACATTGGATTTTTGTCGTTTTGGTGTCATTTTAAAGATAAAAATATTTCCTATTTTTATAAATTGGTGTTGGATTTTTATTATGTGTTGTGTCTTAATTATTTACTGAATTGGTGTTTTTAAATGCTTTACATACCTGTCTTTGAAGTTAA
The DNA here is from genome assembly GCA_963921515.1 of Calotriton arnoldi. NCBI lineage: Eukaryota > Metazoa > Chordata > Amphibia > Caudata > Salamandridae > Calotriton > Calotriton arnoldi. Next base: position 3,599,111 of record CAWUFW010000789.1, read on the forward strand.
GCCTGTCTGCTCGCAGCCACGTTACCAAGGGTTGAGCATAGGAATAATTTTCTAAGACCTATGCTGAGTCCTACCAATGTGTTAGTGGCCTTATTGCCAGTGGCAGACCTACATTTGCCCCTACCAATAATCCACTTTCCAACATTTGGTGCTCAGCGGTGTGGATGAGGACTTGTGTTTAAAAAGTACACCTTTCAGTGAAGTGAATTAAGATTATAAAAATCCTCTAAATTGCCTTAGAACAAAACTTTTGAGTTTGATTTTTGGAATTTGGACTAAACTGTTTTTAATCCATTGTTTTGATTTTTCCAAATTGTTCTAAGTCTGTTGTGCCTAGTTGTTGTGACCCAAAACTAGGGAACCATGGAGCTGGACCTGGCTAAACTGTCCCAGTTCAAGCTTGCTGAGCTTAGGGAACAGTGTAGGCTTAGGGGGCTGCCTGCTGCCAAGAAGATGAGGAAGGCAGGGTTACTTGAGTCCCTACAGGCCTGGGCCGGGGCAGCTGAGGAGAACCCAGGGGGTGGGAGGATGTTCCCCCCAACCTCACCCAAGAGGGGGTGAGGATGAGACCTCTTCCATTGTGACTAGTGTTAGCCAGGTGAATCAAGGTGGTGGTGGGAGTGGGGAAGGGTCCCTTACTCAGGAACCACTACCGTCCCTTGCAGAGAGACAGCTTCAGGCTCAATTAGCTTTGATAGCTTTAGAGCAGGAGGAAATTGGAATTGGCTAAGAAGAGATGGGAGAAGGAGGAGTTGAGAAGAAATGGTGGCAGTGAAAATGATGAAGATTTTGAGATGTCCAGGGGTGGTGCATTTGAACACTAAACTTCCCAAGGGTATAGTACCCAAGTACACTGAGGGGGATGACATTGACAAGTGGCTAGCAGCTTTTGAGAGGGCCCTTAGAATGAGTAGGGTCCACTCTAAGTATTGGGGTGCACTCCTGTGGGAGTTGATTCCAGTAGCTGGGAGGGATAGGCTCCTGACCCTGAAGGGAGAGGATGCAGAATCATACCAGCAGATGAAGGCATGCTTAGTTAAGAGATTTGGTCTGACTCCAGAGCAGTACAGGGTGAAGTTTAGAGGCACCCAGAAATTGAGTTCAAAGTCTTGGGTAGACTTTGTGGACGTTTCAGTGAAGGCACTGGAAGGCTGGATTGTTGGTAACAAAGTTGACACATATGAGGGATTGTATAATTTGTTTTTGAAAGAACATATTTTGACTCATTGTGCAGAAGAGAAGTTACGCCAGTATCTAGTGGACTCTAAGCTGACAGACCCCAGAGAGCTGGGTGAAGCAGCTGATGAGTGGGTGAGAACCCGGGTTTCCATACAGCACCAGGGGGTGACCAGAAGAAAGGAGGACAGGTCCCTCCCCAGGGGAAAGCCCAAGGGAAAGAAGGTCAAAACCAGAAGGAGTCCTCCAAAGACCCACAAAAACCTGCACAAGGAGGGGGGCCCGAGCCAACCCAAATCCAAAGGGAGGTGGAATCAGGGAAAGAATGGTAGGTTCTTTGATCCCTCAAAAGTGGGTAAGTGCTTTGACTGTAACCAGCCAGGGCACAAACAGGGAGATGCTGTCTGCGCCAAGAAGCTCCCCCTAAGGGGCCATCCACAGGGATTGCCAGTGTCAGTGTAGGGGTGGAGAGTGGTGCCCCAGAGAGGGGTAGTCAGGTGGTGGAAGCAACCTTAGTGTCCCTGGGTGGGGTGAATATTGCAACCCTTGCTGCCTTACCTCCAAACATGGACAAGTACAGGCAGAGGCCTAAAGTGAATGGGACTGAGGTTGAGGCTATCAGAGACACTGGGGCTAGTGTAACTATGGTCCTGGATGAGCTGGTGCCTCCAGAGAGGTTGTTACCTGGTGAGTTTCACCAGGTGACTTATGCAGACAGCACTACCAAACTCCATCCTATGGCTGTGGTGGATTTGGAATGGGGAGGTGTGACAGGCCCTATGAAGGTAGCTGTGTCAAAGGTGCTCCCAGTCCAGTGTTTACTGGGCAATGATCTTGAAGCCTCTGTGTGGTCAGAGGTGGAGAGAGGACTCCATATGAAAATATTGGAGCTCCCTGAGTGGGTATGTGCTGTGACTAGGTCACAGACTAGCCAGAAGGGAGGGGCTGGACACTTGGACCCTGGAACAAAGGGCCAAGCATCCAAGGACAAGGGCACTGGGCCTGGTGAGCCAGCCCAGGGAACTCCAGAGGTGCAGGAAGAATCTAACCCTGATGGGGAGGATCTGGCCTCTGAGGGAGGGACTCCATCCCTGCCAGAGCTGTCAGATTTGGCAGAACTGACAGGAGCAGGTGGACCCTCCAGAGAGGAGTTCAGTAAGGGACAGCGTGACTGTCCCACCCTTGAGAGCTTGAGGCGGATTGCTTCTAAGCAAGAGGAGGGGGATGACAGTGGGTTTCACAAACTCTACTGGGAAGATGGACTGCTTTATACTGAGGCCAGAAACCTCAAGGAGGGGGCCACCAGGAGGTTGGTGGTGCCCCAGAAGTACAGAGAGTTCATCCTGACTTTGGGTCATGATATCCCCTTGGCAGGACATTTGGGACAGACAAAGACATGGAACCGATTGGTGAACCATTTCTACTGGCCCCATATGTCTGAAAAGGTAAAGGAGTTTTGCAGCTCCTGTGTCACCTGTCAGGCCAGTGGCAAGGCAGGGGGCAAGACAAAGGCTCCCCTAATACCACTGCCAGTGGTGGGGGTTCCTTTTGAAAGGGTGGGGATGGACATTGTTGGTCCCCTGGACCCACCTACTGCATCAGGGAATAGGTATATCTTAGTGGTAGTTGACCATGCCACTAGGTACCCTGAAGCCATACCTCTTAGAACCATTGATGCTCCTGCGGTGGCTAGAGCACTGCTTGGTGTGTTCACCAGAGTGGGTTTTCCAAAAGAGGTGGTGTCAGATAGGGGCACGAACTTCCTGTCCAGCTATCTGACTGCTATGTGGGATGAGTGTGGTGTCAACTACAAGTTCACCACCCCCTATCACCCACAAGCAAATGGTCTTGTTGAGAGATTCAACAAAACCCTGAAGGGCATGATAAATGGGTTGTCAGAGAAACTCAGGAGGAGATGGGATGTTCTCCTCCCATGCTTACTGTTTGCCTACAGGGAGGTGCCACAGAAAGGGGTTGGTTTCAGTCCCTTTGAGTTGTTGTTTGGACACCCTGTGAGGGGGCCATTGAGCCTGCTGAGAGAGTCTTTAGAGAAGCCTCTTAAAGAAGCTAAGGACAATGTGCTTGACTATGTGCTAGGCCTGAGATCTAGAATGGCAGAGTACATGTACAAGGCAAACAGGAAACTGGAGGCCAGCCAGGAGCTCATGAAGCACTGGTATGATCAAAAGGCTACAATGCCTGAGTATACTCCAGGACAATTGGTGTGGGTGTTGGAGCCTGTGGCTCCCAGGGCCCTCCATGACAAGTGGAGTGGGCCCTATCCAATCTTAGAAAAGAAGGGTGAGGTTACCTATTTGGTTGACCTTGGCACCCCCAGGAACCCTCATAGGGTCCTGCATGTGAATAGATTGAAACCCCACCATGACAGGGCAGACATGACCATGTTACTGGTCACTGATGAGGGTGTGGAGGAGGAAACTGAGCCTGTGCCCGACCTCCTCTCCACTAATGTGCAAGATGGGTCAGTGGAGGGGGTGATACTCTCTCCCAAGTTGACAGACCAGCAGCACAGAGACTGTAAGCAAGTGCTGGAGCAGTTTGCTGGCCTGTTCTCTTTGACCCCAGGCATCACTGAGTGGTGTGTGCACCACATTGACACTGGTGACAGCCTACCTGTCAAAAATAAACTGTACAGGTTGTCTGACCATGTCAGAGCCAGCATTAAAGCTGAGGTTGCTAAGATGCTGGAACTGGGGGTAATTGAACCGTCTGAGAGTCCATGGGCCAGTCCAGTGGTGCTGGTACCTAAACCTAATCCTCAGGGGGACCCAAGGAGTTAAGGTTCTGTGTGGACTACAGAGGATTGAATGCAGTCACAAAGACTGACGCTCACCCTATACCTAGAGCTGATGAGCTCATTGATAGGTTAGGGGCTGCTAAGTACCTGAGTACTTTTGATTTGACTTCAGGTTACTGGCAGATTGCCCTCACTGATGGAGCAAAGGAGAGGTCAGCATTCTCCACCCCAGAGGGACATTATCAGTTCAAGGTAATGCCCTTTGGATTAAAGAATGCACCTGCCACCTTCCAAAGGTTGGTGAACAGGGTCTTGTCTGGGTTGGAACAGTTCAGTGCAGCTTACCTGGATGATATAGCTGTATACAGTTCTACCTGGGGGGATCACTTAAGCCACCTAAGGGAAGTGCTTCAGGCCATGCAGCAGGCAGGCCTGACTATTAAGGCAAGCAAGTGCCAAATAGGGCAGAGTTCTGTGGTGTACCTGGGCCACCTGGTAGGTGGGGGCCATGTACAGCCTCTCCAAGCTAAAATCCAAACTATTTTGGATTGGACAGCTCCTGTTACCCAGACTCAGGTCAGGGCATTCCTTGGACTGACAGGGTACTATAGAAGGTTTGTTCAAAATTATGGGACCATTGTGGGGCCCCTAACAGAACTCACTTCTAAAAAGAGGCCCAAGAAGGTGATTTGGACCCCAGAGTGTCAGAAGGCTTTTGACACTCTGAAAGCTGCCATGTGTTCAGCACCAGTACTACTAGCCCCTGACTACACAAAGGAATTTGTGGTTCAGACAGATGCTTCAGAGCAAGGGATTGGGGCAGTGTTGTCACAGCTAAATGAAGAGGGCCTTGATCAGCCAGTTGCCTTTATTAGCAGGAGGCTTCTTCCCAGAGAGCAGAGGTGGAGTGCCATTGAGAGAGAGGCTTTTGCTGTGGTTTGGTCCCTGAAAAAGTTGAGACCATATTTGTTTGGGACTCACTTTCGTGTTCAAACTGACCACAGGCCTCTCAGATGGCTCATGCAGATGAGAGGGGAGAATCCCAAGCTGTTAAGGTGGTCCATTTCCCTACAGGGAATGGACTTTACAGTGGAACACAGACCTGGGGTTGCCCATGCAAATGCGGATGGACTTTCCAGGTTTTTCCACTTAGCTGATGAGGACTACCAGGGTGTAGGTTAGTAACCCATCACCTTTCGTTTGGGGGGGCTATGTTGCAAAGTCATCCTGTGCCCTGGGCACCCCCAACTTTTTGCTGACTGATACTGGTGGTAACTGACTCTGACTGACCCTGGGCTCTGCCTAACCAGGCCCAGGGCCAGTGCTATGCTGAAAGAGACACATTAGAATACAGTTAAAACACCTACATACACTAGGGTACACAATGGTATGGTGGGGTACCCCTGTGATTGGCATGACCTACCCTATAAGCCCCTAGTATATAATAGGGCAGGGGGATTGAAACTACCTAGAAGTCCCTAGTACCCTAGGGCATGGCAGTTTAGAGGCCAGCAGCTCTTTTTGCACTTGCATGTGTGCACTGCTGAAGCCTGAGGTCAGTTTAAAAGCAGCCCTGGGTGCCAGGACTGCTTTTAAAAAGTAAATTGTGCCCAAACTCGACTTTGGGGTTTGGGGCACTTAAAAATGGATAACCTACAATGTTATGGCATATTAGGGACCCCCAGGGTCTCCCCTAGGTGTCCCAGGGGTGGGGGGTCAGGTATTTATAAGGTACACCCTTATAAAATGAGTTTTATATGCCCTGGGTTAAGTGAAATTTCACATTTCACTCCCCACATTGTGGTAAAGTGCTGCCCAAATTCGACTTTGATGCTAGGAGCACTGTGAAGTGAGGATCTGCAATATTTTTACAGATTCAGAACCCCTAAAGTCTCCCCTAGTTGTCCCATGGGGTGGGGGTCCTGTAGATATAAGCAAAGTACTTATAAAATATGTTTTTGTAAGTCCTGGTGCTGGAAAAATGGCCCAAGTCATTTTTCCCATTGCAAATCCCCTGTTACATAGGTTAACATGGTAGGAAGTTATTAATTAATAACTCTTGATAGGAGAGGGCTAGAAGTGCCATTCAAAGACTTCCCTGAATGGTATTAATAAATTCAACAATATGATATTGTTGAATTTCTCCTAAAGTGTACATACAAGAAGTTATAAGACTTTCTTGTTTGTAAGTCCAGATTCAGCCTTCCAGTGGTCTGCCCTGATTGGTCAGAGTTAAGTGGATTAGCCAGGCTGCCTTGAAGAGGTGATAAAGAGCCCCTGGGGTCAACCAGCTCTGCTGGCAGGGCAGTGTGCTGTTCCATAGGAATGCCAGGCCAGGGGGAGGAGTCGTAAACTATGTTCATCAAAGAGGAGAGCAGAGAACAGTGTCATTTACAACTCTGAACTTCCCACCTTAGGCAGATGGTAGGATTAAGGAAGGTATGAGCAGATGCAGGGGGAGAGTCTAAGTAAATTAGCCATCCTAGGGGTGTGTTTAGCCAGCTCTTGCCTCCTTGCTGGAAAATCTGCCATTATGGATTTGGAAGATTTGATGCACTCTGGGACAAAATAATGCCACACTCTACAGGAAGTGGTCATATGTTTGAGGAGTTACCCTGCTCCCATTGGTCAGGAGTGACCTCCTGTCTGACCCAGAGAACATGGAATAAGTATCTGAGAGGGGCAGAGCCCTCCAGATCTGCTGCTTGAAACTTACTGAAGCAAGACATTGCCAAGCTGAGAAGTTTTGCTGTGCAAAGATTTCTAAGGCCTGACCTCTGAAGACTGCACCATCTGAAACTACAGCCCTGTGGATTATCTTGCTGAAAAGGAACTAAAGAGTGGACTCCCTGAAAGCTACAGGTTAAAAGAGCTCATCTGGAACATCACCAACTAAATCTGCACCTTGGAGAACTACCAGTGGATTTGTAAGGGTGACGTCCAAGTGGATTGTGGGAACTGAAGTCCTCAACTTTCAAGGACCATCTTGGAGCTTCCAGACCCTTGGAGTGAGTTTGAGACACTTTGGGACCCTTTGAGGAACTTCAGGAAGAAGTTCAAGAAGTTTGGAGAACTTTGGAGGAACTTTGAAAAAAAGCTCCATAGAGGGACCGACTCAACCTGGTCAGCCAAGCCGCCTGCCTTCAACCGCGAGCCGGCCAAGCCACCCAGGTTCGTCCCGCTAAAGCTCCGTCGGTCCAACTTCCAGAGTTTGACCGGGACTAGAAGAAATCTGAAGCCGGCGAACCCTCACCGGATCCGGCTACATGAAGAGCATCGAGAGACCCCGCGAGAAAAAGCTCCAGAAAAGTTTCTAAGTCCGCTCGTAGAAAAGGTGACCGGGAGCAACCGCGAGAGCCAAGCCGCCTGCCTTCCATCGCGTGTCGGCCTGGGCTCCTGGGTTGCCCCGCTGAAGCGCTAAAGAAAAAGTTTCTAAGTCCGCTCCAGGGAAGTTGACCGGGAGCTCGTCGAAAGGCAATCCGGCGAACCCTCACCGAATCCGGACTGGCTGGGAGCTTCGAGGGACCTCGGGGAGAAAAGCTCCAGAAAAGTTTCTAAGTGTGAAGGTAGAAACTGAGACCGGGACCTGCCGCGAGCTGTAGCCGCCCAGGGCTCCATCGCGGTCGGCCTGAAACTTTGACTTTGACCCGGTCTATCGCGAGCAGGTATCCCAATATGGTGCTATAATCTTCTAAGTGCTATATTTTGCTAAATCTTTGAAAATTCATATCTCCGGTTCCCTACATTGGATTTTTGTCGTTTTGGTGTCATTTTAAAGATAAAAATATTTCCTATTTTTATAAATTGGTGTTGGATTTTTATTATGTGTTGTGTCTTAATTATTTACTGAATTGGTGTTTTTAAATGCTTTACATACCTGTCTTTGAAGTTAAGCCTGTCTGCTCGCAGCCACGTTACCAAGGGTTGAGCATAGGAATAATTTTCTAAGACCTATGCTGAGTCCTATCAATGTGTTAGTGGCCTTATTGCCAGTGGCAGACCTACATTTGCCCCTACCAATAATC